>VXAA01005781.1:392555-548522 GCA_013399115.1 Anseranas semipalmata
GTCCGCGGGAAGAACGCGAGGGGCCCCTCGGCTGCGCCCCAGGGCCCGGCTGCGGGCGAGGGGCCCCGCTCTGAAGCGCTGCCTGTGCTCTGCTTGCAGGTGGTTCTCCTGGGCATCGACATCCTTTCCGCCCTGGTGTCGCGCTTGCAGGATCGCTTCAAGGCCCAGATCGGCACAGGTGAGGCGTGCGAGCCGGGGGGACGGCGCCGGTGCCCTCCCGAAAGCAGCAGGGGAAGCCACGGGCGTTCGGGAATTCACGAGGCAGTCTGTGGGGCTGGCTGCAGGCTGCACTGGCGCTCCTGCGAGGCGCAGGGAGCTGCGGCTCACCTGCTGGGGGCTGAGGGCGCTCGGCCCCGTGGGGGCTGCCTGTCCTGCCTGCAAAGGCAGGGAGAGCAGGGGGACGGCAGAACTGGGGTGGCTTCCTTCCGAGAGCCTGGGACGTGCCTGTTCTCTTTCTGCAGTGCTGCCAAGTTTGCTCGATAGGCTGGGAGACTCCAAAGACTCGGTGAGGGAGCAGGATCAGACCTTGCTGCTAAAAATTATGGAACAAGCTGCTAACCCTCAGGTATGCTTGGCAACCCTTGGCAGTGTGTGAGTGAGAGGCTGGCTGCTTAAAAAGGAGCTATTTGAGAATTCCTGGGTTTGATGTTTTGGTACTCTGTCTGGATGTTAATTCTTTTTCAGTTTTTCTTCTATCAGAAGTTTTTCTCCTGTGCCCCTGCCTGAAATGCCCTCATCTCCTTCCACCTCTGTTACGAGCAATTCATTTCATTTCATTTGAGAATGCTGTTGCATGTCTGGTGGTCAGGATGTGCACGGGGGTGTGTGAATGTTAGTTGGATTTCCCAAGTCAGGGGTAGGTAGATATCACAGTATTTGCTCTGGGGGCTGGAAGATGCTTGCTTTGCGTAAATAAAAGTATTTTAGCTAGCAGTGAGTTACTGTGAACTCAGCAAAGAACAAAGAATTGGTCATACCTGAAAATGGCTTCCCATTTGTTGTGCTGCTCTGCTTGGCTGGATGTAAAGCTTGTAGTTAAGCTCCAGAGATATTACGGTGTATGTCTGCTGGAAGAAAGAATCTTTCTTTCCCTGCCTCCTTTTTTCTTGTCTCACCTTCTTTTCTGTCTTCCACAGTACGTGTGGGATAGGATGCTAGGAGGATTCAAACACAAGAATTTCCGGACGAGGGAAGGGATCTGCCTCTGCCTTATTGCAACACTCAATGCGTAAGTCAGAACCTCCTGCAAATCTAAGTTATGCACACAAGCTTGCTCTGTGATTCACACTGGTGCCCTTCTATTCTTTATTGCCAGATCTGGAGCTCAGAGTTTAACACTGAGTAAGATAGTGCCACATATATGTAACTTACTTGGAGATCCGAACAGCCAGGTAAGCTTTTGGTTTGAGTTGCTTCTAAAAGCTGTGCTGATTGCCGTTGTCAGTAAGTGGGGCTCTGTGTTCCAGCTGATGAGTTAGCTAACTGTGCTGCCCTTGGTGAATGCTGTTCATGAAAAGCCTTTGGTTTTGAATGGGTAAGATTTGAAGTATGTCTACAACAACATCTGAATTACACCAAAACTTCAGCAGAACAGCATCAGTCTGCAGATGGTATGAACGGAACAGAAAACCTGAATGCAGGGGAAGCCCCGGGGATCCCTCTGGGCTCAGTGCAGCATCTGAGTACCTTCAGATAAGAGCCTCTTTGGGCAGGGAGGGCAAATGGGACCAGTCCGACAGCCTAGCCATGTGCGCTGCCAGAATTTGTATGGGGGGATTGCGAATAAGGGGTAGAGGGAAGCTGAGCTGTGTGGGAACCTTAAATCCACAGTGCAGGTCAAAAATACATACTGAAAAAAAAATCTGTCACTTCTACGTGCTTTCTGTCCACTTCTCCATATCTTGCTCTCTCCCAGCTCTGTTACAATATTAATGTAACATTACTAAGCAGGGCCCGTCCGGGTTCTGTTGCAAAGAGGGCTCTCTCTTGCTGAGGAGAGCTTGTAACGTAATCTGAAATTAGCTGCGAGTAAGTAAGGGGGTGAGGAAGCAGGGTTCATGTTAATGTCATGTAGCACAGGCACCTGCAGGTTTTGAACATCCCCGTTCTCTACCCAGCATGGGTGACACTCATGATCCAGGTCTAGAGCAGGTAATTAGCTGGAGGGAAGCCCGGGGCGGACAGCTGTGCAATGGGTTTATGCTGGTTCTGGAGCTGGCCATATTTCTGTGGCTGTCAGGGCCTCCCCGTGCTAAAGAGGAGGACTGAGTGTGAAGCAGCATTCCCTTGCTGGTTTTGCCAACACGGGAGGATATGCTGGTTACTCCAAGAAGTTTCTAAGGAAGTGTAAGGTTCAGGGTCCTTTCTGTTTCCAAGCTGTTACTCTGCGGGGGTGCTGGGTTCAGGACGTTGATTTGCTGCACAGACAGAGGCACCGTGGTCCTGCCATCAGCGAGCTGCTGGAAAAATCAGAAAGCTGTTGAGGGGACTGGGACACATTTTCCCTCTCCACTGCCTTTTTCATGTGCTTGGCACAGCTCCTTTTCCCAGTTCCCAGGCTGCAGTGGGAAATGAGGCTGATATCTCGACCTCCCCTACCTCATCTCCAGCAAGTCCTTGCCTAGAGCTGGTCAGGTACACATCTGTCACCTGCAGAGTGCCTTCTTCCTGAGCTGTGGGACATCTGAGCTGCTTGATGCTCGGTCAATGCTGCCCTCTCTTGGTGAAATACGGAGAGATCCGTGTCAAGTGTGGTATTTCTTCCCTTTTGTTGTGGACGTGTTTTGTTATTGCCCTTGTCAGAAAGAATGCTTTTTGGGTCTTGCTGTTTTTAGCTAATGCAGCTTAAGAGCTTATGTAACACAGTGAGCACCTGTTATAACAACTATTTAAACAACTATTTCCCAAAAAATAGAACAGTGCCTTAAAGCTTTGTTATTGCTGTGGCAGCTTAAAGCCAGTATGGTGGGGGGGCTCCCTGCCCCCTGCGGACGCCCCTCTGCTTAGCTTCGCGCAGGCACACAACCCTTCTGGGCTGCCCCGCGAGGAGCCTCGTGGCCAGTGCGTTGCAGGTGGCGGATGGAGGGGGCACGGCGGTGCTGGGCACCGCGGGCTTGTGACCAGGAGCAGCTGGTTCCCTGTAGGTGTGAGCGAGATGCTCTTTATATCTAGCTTCTGTGTCCTCCCCTAATGCCTTGTTCTTCCTTCTTCAGTGGGTCACCCCTGAAGCATGACTGCTCTGGGAGGATGGCCTTTATTTCTGATCTTGTTCCAAGAGTCAATGTCAAGCGCACTCCTGTTAGCAAGGTGCCCTCCATCCGCTGCCCTGCCCGACTCCGCGCGTCGCCAGCCTGAGTGACCCCCCCTCCCAGGCTGTCAGAAGCAGAGAGCCAGGCTGGCTTCGGCTCCGCATACCTGGGAACTGGGGGCACCAAAGAGCCTCTTCCAGGTCATGCCCCAACGTCCTGCCCGCCATCAGCCCCTGCTTTGGGGATTAAAGCTTAAAAGACAAGAAGCATCCCAGGGAAATGCCCTCCCTCTGGCCATGTGCTGCGTGTCTCCAGCATCTGCAGAGCAGTTGCCCACCTTGCTGCCTTCCCTAGCGCGTTTCCATCCTGCCAAGCTCGGCGGTGGAAGCTGCGACGCTGGCACCCCGGAGGCTGCACCCGGCCTCCGTGCCAGCCACTGGAGGCTGTGTCCTGTGCTGGTGCTTCGTGGGGCTGGTGGGCAGAGAGAAGAGAGGCAAGGCCCCTGGGAAGGGGCTGAAGTAAATGAAGGCAGCAGTTCAGAAGCTGCTGGATGGAAATGATGCGGAGCAGGAGAACAGGGTGAGAGAGGCGTGAGTCAAGTGTTAGTCACTTTTCGCTGGGAAGTAGGGTGTGCGTGTCTGCCCTGGATTGCTACGTACAGGTAACTTTAGCTTGGGCCCACAGAAATACCTGTCTAGCCCTGATGTGTGCAGGCCTGGAGGTGCTGTGCTGCCATGCTTTCTCCTGTTCCCTTTCCAGCTCTGCTCCCGCACTGCTGGTTTCGGTGCAGTCGGCCACCAGCCTCTGCTTTGGGAACCCCTCTTTTTTGCATAGGGGTGCGTGGAGGGGGCGGTTAACATTAGAAGCAAGCAGCAGTGCATGGCTCTTGTAGCTATTCGTGCAGGCAGAACAGATTACCTCTTATGACTACTGTATCTGATGGAGGAAGGGGTTTTATTACACAAAAGTGACACTCTATTCAGATTTCCTGCTTTTCTGGTGGCAGGTAGAGGGAAAGATGTGCTCAGCAGTCAGTTTTGCAAATCAGTGTGGAAAACGTGCAAAATTATTCAGTGAAGAATCTAAGCCAAGCGTTTGTTCATACAGCCTTTGCTCCTGGTGCTAGTGAGATACCTTGCATTGCAATTAAAGCATAGGATGCTCAAAAGTAAGCAACCAACTATTAATGAATTGATGATACCGCTTTTCAATTGCATTAGGGTGAATTGATTTATGATCAGGTAAAGATTGGCTGGGGAGTTGGGAGTTTTCAGTACTTGACCTGTGTGTTTTTTTGCTTCCTCTGGTGGTCTTTCCTTGTGTCTGGGCTTTTCCTGTTCAGTGGAAGTGTGTGACTCAGGGCTAGGAGGCGTTAGTGCTGCCACAAAGCTTGGAGCGGGACTACGAGGGTGGTTGTACCTTCATTCTTCTGTCACGTGTATTTCTGTATAAATGTTGTTTTCTTGTGCTGGGTAACATCATCTAGGTCAGAATGAGCTTTGCTGCAGGAGTAGTTCTGGGAGTTTTGACTGGGAAATTCCTCTGGTTGCAGCAGGCCAGTTGAGTACTGAGCCTCGCTCAGCTATTCACGTGGTGACTCAGGTGACTGATTACTCCTCCCTCCATATTTTATCATCAGCATGGCAAGTTAGGTAAAATTAGATGTACTGATACTGCTAATATCTGAAATGTGGGAATGGAAGCTTTATGAACACTGTGATCACATGTATAGGCACAACTGTTGTTGCTGGGAAATATGCAAATTTCTTTCTCCAAGGTAGGGTACAGATTTATTTAAGTTATAAAGATGTTTGATTTCTCCCATGTTTCGTACTCAGGTTCGAGATGCCGCAATAAACAGCCTTGTGGAGATTTACAGACATGTTGGTGAACGTGTAAGGGCTGATCTCAGTAAAAAAGGATTACCCCAATCTCGGTAAGTTGAGAACGTATTTGTTTTAACTATACTGGGGGTTCTTTTTATCCCCTCCTTTCCTTTACAAAGCTTCAAATGCTGCATGATTGAACCATTTCCTGAGACTGGAGTTTCTTTCATCCTACACGCACTTACCTAGGTTTTATCCAATGTTGGTCCTGTACCTTTGTATAAGTATTTCAAAGTTATGGCCACAGCATCTTTTGAAAACCAATAAAATTATTAGAGTTGTAGTTATCTGAGTTAAGTTTTAACACGTTGTTCTTCCTGTATGTTCTGCATGTCTAGAGAGGACATTTAGAGTAGCCCGTGTGTATACAAGTAGAAGGTTGTTATCTGAACAACCCTATAGTCAGTATCATCACTTCCAAGGTTTTATTAAAACAAACAAGACAAAAACTGTAGGGTTTGTGATCCTGGAATTCACATTCTCAAAGAAGTTGCTGTGTTTTGTTTTGTGTTTTTTTTTTTAAGCCTGTATTTAGCTGAGATGTGATGTGTGAAGTGGTCTATCTCAGAGCCTTTATTCACCTTGCAGTTTGCTGTGTTGGTTTTTGACTTTGGGAAGTCAGGCTCAGGAGTCAAGCTTAAGAGATTTGGCTATTAAAACATCTCAGCACTTTACAACAGGTGTGTGTACTGCATAGAAGCTCCCAGAGTTTGTAAGTTGATGCTCCTCTGTTGAAATCTCCTCCGTTCAGCTGGAATTGTTTGTGTGCAAAGGCTACGCGTGTGTTCCTCCAGTGCCTCTGGCTGAGATGCTCTGGGGAGCCCAGCAACAGAATCCGAAACGCTCGTGAAGATCTAGCCCTGGGTATGGGTGCTGAGCTCTTTGAAAGCCTGGTGAAGGGGCTGCCCTAAGACTGCCTGTTACGGTACCCCACACCTCACGGTAGTGAGGCTCAGCTGAGAAAGCCGCGGTGTGTGGGTCTGTAGGGCAGTCCAGAAAGGTACAGATGGGGGATGACAGGAGAGCTTTGAGGGAAAGGAGTGGCAATGAGGACAGAGATGTAATGGTGAGCACAACAGCAAATTCAGCTACTGGGGAAAGGTGATTTTTTTTGTTTGTTTTCATCTGTCCCTGGGGAAGGCTGGGTCAGGATAGTAGTACCAAAGCAGCTGTGGGGGCTAGTTTGTAGCTCTGGAACTTTCCTGAAAGGCCCCCAAAAGCAGAAGGAGCTTTTCAGGGTCCTGTTGGGCTGTGGATGCAGTGGAGTGTCCTTTTCTTTTGTCAGCTTCTCGTGGTTGACTTTCTAGTGCTGCTAGAACGTACAGGATACCAGCGGTGAGGTTCTCCTGCGGTTATAGGAGGATTGTGCCTTACCCTGCTGTGTGCTACGTGGTGTGCGGGCTTCCTGGAGCTTCAGTGCTCTAACAGGAGGTGAGGGCAGCTGGAGCCAAGCTTTATCCCCTCTCCCCAGTGCCAGTGTTACAAAAGATCTGCTGCATTTGTGAGGTTGGCAGGAGTTAGAGAGGTCTGAGGAGCGTGCAGGACAGAGTGCGGTTAGACCGGAGGATGGAGGAGATGGCGGCGTGTCTGTGCACAGAGGGAGCGTGGAGGGAGGTTGTTTCAGAGGCGGGGTGCAGGCAGGAGGAAGCATGCTGTTACCTTCTGTTTTGCAGTGAAAACATCTGCTGCGACATGGCCTGGAGGAGTATGCTTTCTAGGAATGAATGATGAGATGGGGTAAAGATCTGCTCTGCTGGGCCTGTGGCATGATTAGGAAAGAAAGGTTGGGGCAAACAGGAGTGTTGTGCAAAGCTTGCGTTTTTTTTTTTTCCTGTTCTGCAAATAGTTAAAAATAGGCAAAGTAGTACTGAACTGGACATGCATTTACAATGAGACATCTTCAGTAATATTTCCAATCGTATTTCTTATGTCTGTGTAGTATCACTCTTCTGTTTTTTCTTTATCAGCCATTGCACATTGTGATTTTTTTTAAGTTTTAAAATAACTGCCCTCCATGTTGACATTTCTGACAGTGTTCCCAAGGATGTGAGTGAAACAAAATTTGTACTGTAGTAGCTTAAATTAGAAGGTTCCTAAAAATTAAATTCAACTATTGATTGTGGATTTATTTCTTTAACTTTCAAACAGGTTGAATGTAATTTTTACAAAATTCGACGAGGTCCAAAAATCTGGAAACATGATCCAGAGTTCAGGTGGTGAGTAGAAGTACCTGTGTTCTTTTTGGTGTCTTTAGTAATTTTCAATTGGTGAGACATTCAAATGGATGGAAAAACAGTATTCTGTTAGGAAAAAAACAAATATGGGTGATCATTCAGAAATATACACGTAGCTTTTGCACAAAATAAAATTGATGTTTAGTTAGTCTGCTCTGTGTTCCTAGTAGCATTAAGGAGAATTACAAGAATGGAAGGTGTTGCTAGCTGCCTTTTCCTTTTGACTTTCATTAGGAAAATACAATTTCTGTTTTCAAGTCCATGTACATCTTCCTTTAAATTGTTGATAAAATAGTAAATTAAGAGAGAAAGCCTTTTCAGTTTTAGTGCACTACATAGTCAGAAAGTGTGCATATTAAAGTAGTAGTGTTCTATTTAATGTTCATATGGTTTTAGGAATTGTATTTTGCAGTTTCCAAGTCTGTATATTTTGTATGCGTATGACTGGTAACTTGAGTCAAAGCTCTTATCAGAGCTTTTTTCTTTTGTTCTTGTCTGAGATTAGGATCTTGCTCGCTTTAAAAACAAGTGTCTATTACTGCTTTTCATATATCACTCACTTTTAGACATTTTTGAGAGAATTTCTGGTTCAGAGGAGGGAATTCATCTTTCTGCCAAGAGCTGAGTAGAGCAGAGATGAAAAAATACGGTTTCAGTGCTGCAGGTTCCTCTCAAACTTGCACCCTCTGCAAGGCTCGGAGCAGGAAAGGTGATGTTTCCATTCTTTTCCACCGCTGTCTCAGAAGCCAAGAGAGCAGAGGTCTGTGCTCTTTTAAAATGGAAAAAAATGTATTATTTTCCACTTCTAGGCACTGTTCTTCTTGCCATATGCATCTTAAAGTACAACCGACTTCATTCTTGCAGGAAATAATAAAATGGACTTATTTGAGAATTAAGTTATACTTTGGGTTATACCAAAATGTCGTGTGATACTCCCTTCTAAATCTGGGAATGACAAAAAGCTATCGTGGGTTCCTCTGTGATGGAATAGGTTAAAACTCTTCCATGCTTTTTGTAACGTAGGAAAATACTGTCTGTCGAAGTAGGTGATGCTTACAGTGGCCTCATCTGCTTATGAGTACAGTTGAGAAACAAATGTCCTTGTACTTTTTTTTTAAAGGAGGAAGTAAATATTTAATCCCGTAGCAAAGACCTTAAGGTTTACAACCTCTAGGTGTTTATTCTGAAATCCTAGCTCAAACTGAAACAAGCATACTCTTGATCCAATTTCTCAGCTTTCCACTTGGCTAGGCTAAGGTAGAATTTTTATTTTGATACTAGTGGAATAGACTGGATTTTCAGAACAAGAAAAGTTCATTTGGTATGTTGTACTGTGTAGATTGTTGTTCTCTGGAGTTTGAGGAGGCAGGCTTGTGCCTTGTGGTGATGTGTTGCTACATTGTCGTTTGTTTAAAATGATGCAGTGGGATGATGTCTGTGGGTGGGATTTCTGTGGGGTTTCTCCTCTAGGAGGAGGGGGAAAGATTTGGGCAGTTATTGTGCCATTAGCTAAATTTAAGCTAAGTTTACACAGGGTTTTTCTAATCCAGATGAATGTGATCTTTGCAGAAAATCAGGTATGTCGCAACTGGTTAGAGTGTTAATGCGAAAGAGATGAGATGTGTAAGAACCGAACTTTAGTGAAGACAGAGAGACTAGAGTTATTTTAGATTTGCAATACAAGTTTTAGCGGTGCAATTATTAGGATATGCATGATCCTGAACAGTACCAGAGCCATCACTTGGTGACAGTTGGCTTTTGAGAGATGGTTCTGGTCTCCAGACTGTGGAACGTCCCAGCATGTGTTACGATGTGATTCATAGCTGCTGGCACTATTGAAGACATCAAAAGAAGCAAGATGGGACAATAGGGATGACCTCTTGTAGGCAGATGATATTTAGAGCGCCATTTCTCTTTCCAAGAAAGCAGACCATGTGTTTTAAAGCTCAATCAAGGAAGGATTCTTTAAGAACATGACTTTTTTTTCCCCCAAATAAAAGTAAAGTATCTATGTGTATTAGATTTATTACTTTTAAAAAACTTAATTTTCAGTGAAGTTTAACATCCCTTCCTCTGTTACCATTTTGATGAATGTGAAGTTTAACTCCCTTGCACGTAGACTGCCGAAGACCTCACACACCCTGTCTCATGCCCTTGCTTCCATCAACAGTCACTGTGCTTCCAGACACAAATACTTCAGTCTTCCTCATTCCGCTTAACCCCATCTGTTGATGTCTCACTGTCCTTGCTTGTGCTGCAGCTGGATGTGGTCCCTGGCCCGTGTCAGCATTTCTTCCCTGTTGAAGCTCCTGAGTGGGCATTGGGACCAAAGTAGCCTGGGGGAAAGGGAGTTGGGGTGTGTGGAGGAGTGCTGCGGGGTCAGAGTGAGCAAGATGCAGGAGGGATAGGCACTCCAGTTGGTCTACTAGGATACTTCTCATCTTCTTCCAAGAATGAAAAAATCTATGGTTGCTTCAATTAATTTCAAAGCAGTTTTCATTTGTGATGCTAATAATGGGAACACTAGTTATTAATACCTTTTTTATATGCATTCGAGGTCAGTTTCCCATAGTGCTGTAGGCAGGTTCCTCACTTCCTCGCCCCTCCAAGCGCAGCACAACTCCAGTGTGCTTGCTCACCATATCTAATGTGTCAACAGCTCTGTGCAGCTTTCAGTTTATCTTTTTGAGGTTGTGTAAGCCCGTGGATGAGGCTTATCTTCACCCATGGTCACAAGTTTATTATGACCTAAAGGCAAGCTATGCCTGTAGGGTTTCTTGTGTCCCTGACACTTCCAGCAGCTTTTGAGCAAAGGTGACGTTTTCAGCATCTGTCACCAGGAAAAATGATAAATATTGCACAACCAAAAGATTGGCCTTTCTCAGGAAACAGCTGTCTCAGCCTTGTTAGTCCTTTGTGTCTGGCAGAGTACAGTATTGATTATGAGGATACCACTGCTTGTAGTTTTTAACTCTACTAGGATTTGCCTGTAACAGCGGTAAATGCGTGAGCACGCTACTAGCACTTCAAATTGACGTTATATGGCCTGGATCAGATGAGTTCAGGCGATATGGTAGGTTTGTACCATGTCTTAAGAACTGATGTTAGTGCCTCTCTGTACCTAGTTTGTTCTATTTCTAGCTCTACACAGGCTGTGTTAGCATCCCAGAGGTTTTGGGAGGCAGACGGGCAAATGTTCGTGCGGCCTGCAGTTCTGTAAGCACTTGTCAGCATAAAATGGCATTGCAGAAGAGGCAGCATCTGCTCACTCTGGGTTTTCTGCCTTGGATGGCTCCCCACATTGGGTGGGATGGGCGCTAGTGGTGCTGGCAGAGAACAGGCCACGGGACAGAGCTGGCTGAAACAACTTCCTCTCAAATTCACCCCTTGGGTAAGGGCTTTCTGTTGTTGTTGTTCAGGGTTAAGTCATGTCTCTGAAAAAGCAAGATTAAAGTTGTATCATGACTTTGCAGATCACTAGCAAAGATCAAGTCTAACTTTATGTGGTCTTATGGATGAGTACGTGGAATCAGTACTTCTCAGGTGGGTAACCTGGAGCAAGCTGTTGAGTAAAAACATTATTACTGAGCCCTGGCCCAGGAGCACTGGAGTGGGCTAATTACAGCAAGGTTTGAAAATGGTTGTGGGAGCTGACTTCTTGCAGAGCATAGCAGTACTGGGCAGGTGAGAAGGCAAGAATTGCTTCTGAAATTGTGAAATGTGGCAAAAGACCTGGTCAAAGAAGAATTACGATTAAGATTGATCTCTTGGATTTCAGACTGCTGTTTGGGACCAGTTTTCTGGACTGCTCCCCATGTTGGGTGGAATAGGTGCTAGCGTTGCTGGCCACTGAAGATTCAAAAAAGCAACTGCAGCAGCATTTTTTGTGTATCAGGAGTAATTTGGAGATTAGCGAGGTTGCTGTAAGTTGTTGAAGATTTCTCTTAACTCATGCCTCCTATGACACAAATACACAGGCTGAACAGAAATGTATTCAGCTTATGAGTAAAAGTCCGTACGGAAGAACAGCAAGTATTCTGATCCCAAGTATAATCTAGTGAATCATCTCTAATCAGGATGCGAGTTTTGTTAAAATCAAAAATACGAATTATTTCCATATATTTACTTTTCTATACCATGGTCCATTAGTGCTGCTTTGAATTTATCTTGGATTAATTGATTATTTTTTTGGCTAGATTTTGTTTTTACCATTAAATAAGAATCCGGCGCGTGGGGGGGAGGCTTGCGTTGTGCGAGGTGCTTCGTTCAAGGGAGGGAGGCTTCGGCATGCTGAAGTGCGCTGCGTGTTGCTAGGCTACTGGAGGACCTGGTGATGGGAATATGAAGCTAAAATCTACATCGGCTTTCTCGACGATTCCTAGTGCATCTCTGTTTTGTTATTTGGCCTATAATTAGTCAGCCTCTTGAAGCAAAAATTACAGTTTTTCCCCCTTCAGGCTTTCAGCAAGCTAATTATTTTTTGTGTAACTGCTTTTGCTAATTATGCAGATGCCTTATTCCCCTGGGACAAATACGTTTTCAGCATGGAAGAGCTAATAATTGCCAGCTAGTCAGCTGCTGTCTTCGTGTGGCATTGCATGATGATCTTTAATTGGATGTGATACGGAGAGAGGCTCTTGGACATAAACAGACCTTCATTTACTCCAAGAAATTCATGCTGCACAGGTTTTCTTGGCCTGATGTCTGGAAGGACCTGCACATAAGGCATGCAGTTTTTCCATGGATTTGAATTGTCTTGAATCAGACCAGGAGTCTGGAAGACTTTATATTCGAGATTAGGAACGTAATAAACGATCTCCTGAGAGGTACAGACTGACAGGAAATGACCCAAACTGAAGCTATTAGTAACCAAAAGGTTTTGGTGCATTTTTCATGCTCTTGATCATATGATATCATGATGCAACATTTTGATGTAAAACCTCTTGCTTATTTTACATAAGTGATATGATTTCTGCAAGTCACTTCTACATGGGTATGTGCAGGGATAGTGCAGTGGTGTGCTGGTAATGTGGTACCTACTGGGGGGGGATTGAACTTTCTTTTTTGCATGGAATTTTGACTTTGCTCAGGAGAGCAAGATTTAGGAATAGTGGAAGTGGTAGTGGTCCTGGGCTGCAAGGAAATCAAAGCAGAGGATCCAAAGCCAGAAGTCTGGAGCTGGGATCTCTCCCCCACATACGCTTACACAGAGGAGGGTGAGAGGAGGATGCAGTTTTAGTATTTGCCTGGTTTTGTTAGAGTTCTAAGAGTAATCAGATTTAAAATAATGCTAAAATAGCAAAAGTGATAATTCCAGCTGCTGGAAGCCTGTGAAGAAGGAGCAACGTTACCCCTGAACAGAACTACTTCTGTATTTGAGATATTGTTTAAGGTAAATATGCTATTTGGTGAGTTGATTCTGTTTTGGTTAATGGTGAAGTTGACAGCTCAGAGGCAATTAGCTAAAAATAAGCTATTCTAGATTCCCATGTTATGCTGGTAATAAAGCTTGTCACTGGATGTTATTTCGATGTTTATTATAAGGAGAAAAATAACCCCCATTTGCCAAGTGTTGCCATGTGCCTGTGGGTGGGATATTGTTTGTTTGTCAACACACATCTGAGCACCAGAATTAGACTGGAAGGATCTGTGATATCACAGAGAGGTTTTGCACTGACAAACATTGTGCTGCGCTTTTCTGCATTCATGCCTTGTTATGCAATTTAATTTTCTACTATGGTTTGTTCTCTATGAATATTGTTTTCAAGTGGAAATATAAAATGAATGGAAAAGTCATTTAATTGACTCAGCATTCCTGTGCTACTAAAAAAACAAGGAAATACCCCTTCAGCTACACAGGGGTTGAGAAAGCAATAGTGTCTTTGATTCCAAAATCAGTACTATTAGCCGCTGGTACATCCTTGTGGAAGATATAAATGGACAAGACCAGCTCTGTTTCCTTTCTATTACACAACTTTGTAAATAAGCATATTACTGCCTTCTGGATTTTAAATCCTTAAATTTAAAAGGGAGTGATGGGAGCAAGCAAGCAGAGGAGGACAAATGGTGCTCAGCTGAATGCTGAACGGGCTTTTATTTTGGAGGAGAGGTGGCAATCATCTGCTAGGTCACACAGAGAAGTCGTTTAGGAGGGTGGAGAGTTTGCTGGTGGTTAAGTTACTGAGAGACATGTACTGTAGAGCTGCTCTCAGAGCACCGTGCTCTTCCCCAGCATCTTGGGAGCACTGCAGATAATGACTACAGGGAGAGGTAGGTGCTAATGAATATGCTACAGGGATGGGTGGGTTTATTTGTTAGTGTCTGAATATTTGCTTGTTAAATTTCTTTTTAATATTGTGAAGAGACTGAAGCAATCTTGCAATAAGTGAAACTTTAACAAATAGCCTGTAAGCATCTGCAGCGTGGTGACATCGAGCTCAGCTTAAGCTTCTATGAAATACAATAAATGATATGATAAATGGTAAAGGAAGAGTACGTATGTGTAAGGACACAACATGCTGTGAGAGGGGTGAAGGGCAGGTATTTTCAGACGGTCTCGCTGGTTTGTGATGTTTTTGAGTGATCTCTAAGGCTTTTGTTTCTGAAGTGTTTCCTTTTGCAGTATCAGTTGGGAAGTTTGTTTGAATTGAATATAACTCCTTTTGAGATAACACTGAATTGTAGTTCCAAGAATGTGCTGAATGGAGATACCACCGGCTTTTCTGTGGTTTTGTGTTTTAGCTACGTTTCTGTAACAGAAAGGATATCTGTGGCAGTCAGGCTGGAGGGAACTAGGTGAAATAGAAAGGCAGAGGAGCTCTGTATCTATCTATTCACTTGTGAAGAATTAATTTATGGGATGGAAGTGTGTATTGCATTTATTTTTGGTACATTGTAAGCCTGTGCCTTTCATCTTAGCTTTCAGAGGAACTGATTTCTGTTAGCCATCTTTGCAAAAGCTGTCTTTTTTTTTTTTTCTTCCTTTTCTCCATTCAATGTACCTGTTGTCCTGCTGAAATACCTATTACACTGTGGATATAGCAGATTGTCAGTATCTGAGTTGCATGGATGTTGGGTTTGTGTTGATATTTACCATCTCAAGATGAGTTAATTGGCAGCTCTTCTAATAGATTTAGAAGGTGGAAATCACCTAGGTAAATTGAATGCCGTGGGATTGATATTGTGACAGTGCTTGCTGTTTTTACACTCAGCTCTTTACTTTAGAGACTTGGATCCTGTTGGAATATTGTGGTCCAGCAACACTATTCCAAGGCAATTATTACACAGATTTTCAGAGGAGGCAGGGGGATGCGTTTGTGTGGTATTAATTATGAACAGTCAGTTAATGCCTCCCACCTCTGGGAACCAAAACATGAAACCCTGTGTTGGCTGGTTCTTAATATCATCAGTGAACTACATTGCCTGTTACTGGGCAGTGTTACCATCTACAGCTGAGTCACCTTTTTCACTCTGGCTCCTCCTGTGCAGGTGTCAAGAGAGGAGTTCAGAATATCTCTTTTTCTAAAATTGGAATTGTGTGTTGAAGAATTAACGTACTTACCAGATTTTTAAAGAAAGTAAGCATGTATTTGTTGTTGTTAATGGAGCACAATGATTTCTTCATGCTGGGAACTTCTCAGCTTTGAAGGATTAGCTGTTGTAATGAAGAGCCTGGGGTCACAGTCCAGCTGGTGTTTTCTGTTGGGAAATGTCTGACCTCCAGGTTGCCATTGGTTGTTGGAGCTGTGGTAATAGTTGATAATGTCAGAGGAAAAGTAAGTATAGAAGTTGTTAGGGCTGTTGTCTTCTGGATTGAATCCAAAGTGTTTCTTGTGTTGACCCACCTCACGTGTTGGGAGTAAGCTACTTGTTTTTCCATTGAAATATGTATTATCCTGTGGATGTAGTGCGTTTTTAGGTAAAGGTTTAGTGTGAATAATTTCAGTGGAGCTCTTTTACCTTGAGGCTGGCACCTTCTTCAGACCCTAGGATTCCTTTGTAAAGAAGCGGTGGACCAGAGTTACTTTGGTTGTGTGTCTGTCATCACTTTCTTAACCCTTGATGGTTTTATATACATACAGAAATGCTCTTTTGGCAAAGCTTTGGTGTAACCAAGGAGAACCACTGCACCACTGCATTTCATGTTATTTCTAACAGACCTGCATAAAGCATAAGCTAAAGGAGTGGCCAGCTAAATGGTGAGATGCTGCTGTTTAGTGTAGACCTTGTGAGCAAAAGATTAGCATGCACAATTCCATTTATACTAATGCAGGTTAAAAGCATAAATATCCTGCGTGTGTGGAGATGAACTTTTCTTTATGGAGGGCCTAGTCTCTTCCCCTTTGGTACAAGCACCATGTGGATCTGACAGACCGCAGTGGCTGTCTTAGAGGACACAAAACTTGGAACATGTTGCAAGGATGAATCTAGAATCCAATGTCTATAACAAAATATAGCATGAATCACAGATAATACTGTACCCTTCCCAGGGAAACTGCAGTAACATCTGGTAGAGCTATGGAGATGATCACATTGCTGCTTTCTCTGCCATGGACTCTTTTTTTCTCCAACTTCTTTCATATCTTTCTGTGTCATGTTGGTTTCATCTTTAAAACAAGGCCTGCAATCTGCAGCTGTTGCCTTTAAAATCTCTGGACTAGTCTCCTGGTATCTTTTGTGCCACTGTGGCCAGCTAGCAGTCCCTAGCACTTTTGCCAGAGAGAGTTAGGGGTCAAGGCTGGAGCAATATCAACTCCAATGACATTTTCAGATAAAAGGACTAACTCTAAATTTCATGTTTCTGATCTGCTGCTTTGACATTTATTATATACAGTGGCAAATTTGACAATAGGATGGTTCATACACGTGTGGAAACACACCTCAATCACTTTGAGTGTAGCAATGATGTAAGTCAGTCTTCTCAACAATTCTCAAAGAGAGGCAGCGGTATGAATTACTCAAATATCCTAAATGAAGGTTGGCATGCAAGGGGCAAGCTGTGAATAAAAAGTGTGCCAGGGTCATATGCTCTGTGGATTTGTGAAGCTTGTTGGGCTCGTGTTTATATATTTTTACACACTTTGGCTTCAGCACTTGTTAGGGAAGCACAGTAAAGTACTTCACTGAGCAAAAGTGATGGTATCATGTTTTCTGCTGCTACGGCAAGAATTACAGAAGTGTTCTTGATGCAGGAAACTTTGCCTGAGGCTCACAAAGTTTGTAATCATAGAATATCCTGAGTTGGAAGGGACCCACAAGGATTATCTAGTCCAACTCCTGGCTCCACACGGGNCTGTCACCAGAGAGCAGAGATCAGCGCCTGCCCCTCCGCTCCCCTCGTGAGGAAGCTGCAGGCCGCCATGAGGCCTCCCCTCAGTCTCCTCTGGGCTGAACAAACCAAGTGATCTCAGCTGCTCCTCATACATCTTGCCCTCCAGACTCTCCACCATCTTCGTAGTCCTCCTTTGGACACTCTCTAATAGTTTTATGTCCTTCTGATATTGTGGTGCCCAAAACCGCACACAGCGCTCGAGGTGAGGCCACACCAGAGCAGATCGGGACAATCGCTTCCCACTAGTGGCTAGCAATACCGTGCCTGATGCACCCCAGGACACAGCTGGCCCTTTTGGCTGCCAGGGCACACTGCTGACTCGGACTCGTATTGAACTTCCCATAAACTAGAACCACCAGATCCCTTTCTGTGGTGTTGCACTTATATCCAAGATGGCCCCATCCAAGGTGCAGAATCCAGCACTTGCTCTTGTTAAACCTCATGCGATTGGTGATTGCCCAGCCCTCTAATTTGTCCAGATCTCTCTGCAAGGCCTCTCCACCCTTGAGGGAGTCAACAGCTCCTCCCAATCTAGTGTCATCTGAAAATTTACTTGGTATACCTTCAAGTCCTGCATCCAAGTCATTTATGAAAACATTGAAGAGAACTGGCCTTAAAATGGAGCCTTGTGGGAACCCCACTAGTGACTGGCCACCGGCCTGATGTAACCCCTTTTACTGTAACCCTTTGAGCCTGATCCATCAGCCAAGTGTTCACCCATCATATTATGTTTTTGTCTAGCTGTATGCTGGACATTTTTTCTGGAAGGATACTGTGAGAACAGTATCAAAACCTTTGCTGAAATCCAAAAAGGTTACATCCGCTGGCTTCCATTGGTCAACGATGTGTGTAACTTTGTCATAAAAGGAAATTATTAATTTAGTCTCCACAAAAAGCAGCTGGTTGTGGGGGTTGTCCCATCTATCTCCTTTTTATATGTTGATTCTGTGGCCAAGCCTGGATACTGGGTGCTTGAAAGGAGTCTCCTGATACTTCTTGTAAGCTGTTTTTTATATAGAATCACTGTCCCAGTTAGAATTAAATTGCTGTCCTTAATCAGCAGCCTTGGCAATGACCAAAGACTGCTTGGGGGAGATGAAATTTCTCACCCCTCTTGTGTGGCTTTGATGAATTCCTGTGCTGCTGCTCTCATTTATTTGATGAAATTTATTTTCAGGTTAAGCATGTAACAAGTGAGCTGAGTTTGGCTGCTGTAATCATCAGCTTCTGAAGAGGAAAGCATTCATACTTGGGTAACTAGTGAGCCTACAGGATAGGCTTTTAGCAGCAATAAGAGCACGAGGCACGCATCCCTGCATGACGAAGAGCATCCCTGCCCTTGCAGAACAGGGTGTGTGTAATGTACCCACAGTAGCTGCAGTTTCTATAACCAGGAGATTTTATTCGAGTGTATTCCAGTGTCTTGACTAAAGAGCACATAATTGTTTTTAAAGAACCTAGGAGCTAATGCTTTTGCAGGCTTAAAGGTGGTCTTACATCTAGTCATTTTATGTATTCAAATAATCGATCTTATCCCGGACCTAGGCTGATTATACTATCAAGTCCATTTCTGAGAGAAAGACATACTAATACAGATGGTGTATGCAGTTTTAACATACAGCTGTAGAACAAGTAACTGCAGTTACAGCCCTGTAAGTCAGGGGCATAAAGAGGACCTTTCTTCTAAACACAGGAGCGGACAAGTGCTGATTTGTTACTCCAGTGTGCAGTACAGTTAATGTGTTGTCTGTACTTGGGCCTGGTCTAGCATTATGTTGCCCTCCTCTTTCATTGTTTGGCTGAAGTATTTTGTTTGCTGCTCAGATACAGTGATGTGAAATAGAGCAAAACCAAACTGTAATAAGTGTCCTATTTTTTGTAGTATTAAGACAGCAAATACTGTATAATGACTGGGTTTCTTCTGCTTGCTGAAGGAATTAATTCTGTCCTGCTGCTCTGTCAAACGAATCCTTTTATTGCATTGTGTGAAGCAGTTTGAATCTTTTATTTGTTTATTCCCCTGAAGCCCAAGACTACAGACAGCCCTGAATAATCCTTGCTTGGTTTACACTGTACGTGTAGCCTGCAGGGAGCTCACTGTAGCCAAAGCTTTGAGGAAAAAATGCTGATGGCATTTTCATCGCAGTTGGCCTTCAGAGTGAAGCCAGGTGAATTTTAGTGCACACAGTGCACTGTGGAGGAAGAGATAAGCATCTTCATTCACCGTACAGTGTCACTTGACGTGCTTTTCTTAAGAATGGCAAAATAGCAGCTGGATTTCCAGACCAGCTCCTTTTTCCTCAGAGCTCACCTTTCTTCAGAGCTCTAACAAATGCCATTAGATGCTTGATGTGGAAATGTCTGGTGTAGATGCAAATATTAATACTCACATCCAATGAATATGAAACGTTCTGGGATTTCTCTAGAGGCCAGGCTGAATAGCGATCTGATAGTGTTGGACACTTATGTGCAGACGTAGGAAAGGCAAATTCACACTTTTTTTTCTTGACTCCAAATCTGCTTTCTTAGATGTTAATGGATCTTTCTAATGATCTCAATGGGAAATGAACGGGGCGCTTGGTAAACTGCTGGTTGCCTATGCATTGTAATAGCCTTGTATGGGTGTTAGGGGCATGATCGCTCCAAGTCTTTCAGAGGGAAGAGGAGTAGCGCTTTTATGCATGAAATGGTGTTGACGCCACTTCTCCAAATGTTTCCTTTCTGCAACTGGCCGTGGCTCTTGAAGAGTTGTTGGTGCCACCTCTACCCCCACTTAATGGGACCTTTCCCCATGGGTGTGGTGTGGGTAGGGGAAAGGTACATCTCTCTTATCAAGAAATGATGCACGAGGCATCTCTCCTGAGTAATGGGTCTCCAATCTGGTGGTGCTCTGGCTCATAGTGAGGCCTGACACTTCTAATTAGGTCTGCTTTATGAAGAATGTGTCTAACTTTGTTCTTGATGATTTGATTTCTCCCACTGCACCCACTTAATTATTGCTCGTGAACATGAGAGAGCAGGGGATGGTCCTGGAGCCAGCTCTGGAGAGGCAGGGGCTGAGTGTGCTTCTCTCCCTCTGTAGCTCTGCCAGTGCATTTCAGCTCTGATTTACACTCCCGCTGTTTGAGCTTTGTGCTGGGCAGGAGCTGAATCTGCAGAGATTTCTTATCACACGGAGCTTTTATGATGTGGAGAGACAATCACGCTCCTTTTCACTTGCGACTTAAATACGACCTGATCCTGAGCTTCCACAGGCAAAATGTTTATGCACCACCTCCCCGAAACTTATTTTCTAGCCCCACACCCCTTTAACCTTCATACTTGTCTCTAGTGCTTTCCTCAAATGTCTGTTTTCTGTGATGTGCTGGATCTTGTCTCGCTATGCTAGGCATTCTGCAAGAATCTGAGTCTGGGTTGGTTCTTTCTTATGCATTTACAGCGTGCTCCTTGCTTACTGTTCCCTTCCATGTTGCTCCCCGAAGCCTGCTTATTATTGTGTGTTCTAAAGCAGCGTTGTTCCTGTTTTTGTCCAAGCTATTTCTTGTTTATGGCATTGTTGTATAAGCAGCCCTGTGCATGCTGGTGCCTGAGAATGTGGGAGATCTGGTAGGATACTGGAGTATGGGGGAATTTTGTGACGTAGCTGTACTAAATACTGCAGAAGAGTTCAAGATGAACATAAAGCCTTTATTCTATCCATCTGGTCTGCATTAAAGAGGGGATTAAAAAGTTAGGTTTTTGTTTGAAACTCTTGGTGGGGGAAGGTGATTGACAGCTAAAGGGAACAATGTCTTTTGCATAACCAGGCAAGGTGCTCATCAGCTACAGTGGGAAATTCCCCTGTGGGCCTCCAGCGTGTGCGGGAGGAAAACAGTTCAGTCCTTTCTGCTTCCAACCTGAAAGACTGGATTGCAGAGCCATCTAAACTAGCACGGTACGTTTCCTAGAAAATGCCAGTTTGAGGCGAGAACTTACCTGAGCAGTATTTGATAGTGCTCTTCACCCTTGGCCACTGATGATCCCACCAGCCATTTCAGAAAGCAGGTGGCCTCTGCTCCCTTAGGGCACGGAAGTGATTTCTAGAAGATGGCACACAGTACAAGTGGTGATGAAAGGAGACTGACTAGTGTCTCATCTCTTAATTTGTGGGCTAGAATATTCATTTTCTGTACCTATAATGCATATACCACTAGCTCCAGAAAACCCTGAATTGAAAATAAGACCTTCTCTAGCAAGGGATTTTCATCTGGTTTTAGCTCACGTACTGCAGGGACTGTGAGGGGACAGCCTTATGCTTACTTTTTCCATGAGCTGATAGGTTTTTTTTTTTTGGTATTCTGTATGGTGAGACACTGGAACAGATTGCCTAGAGAATCTCCATCCGTGGAGATTTTTAAAGCTTGGGTGGATGAGGCCCTGAGCAACCTGGTACAACTCTTTGACCCCTGCTTTAAGCAGGAGGTTGGACCACTTGACCTCCAGAGGTCCCTTTCAACCTCAATTATGCTATGATTTTAGTTTTCATTCAGTAGGAGACAGTAGTTATCTGAGATCTCCAAATTCGTCAGATGTTTTTGACTAGGTACTTCTATAGCTGTGTGTGTTAGTAAGCTAAAGACAAAGACTGCTGGTGTCATTTGATACAGTGTGTTTGTCTGTTACCGAACACTTCAGTTTATCAAAAGTGATAACAGTGCTAAAGGCAGAAGAAAATGTGACCTCTGCTAACAGCACAACTCGATGCCAGCATAAAACACCTGCAAGCCACAACAGAGGCACCTCTGAAAATAGCAGCATGTATCATTTAATGCCGATTAGCCTCTGCTGATTTGATGTTACACGAGAACTGGTGAGAATACTTCATTCTAGTTTTATTGATCTGTCCTCAGTGTGACTATCAAGTTGCACATGAGAGCATTTCAATAAAGAATTAAGACGCAGATTGTTCTTTGATTTTAATATGAAAAACCTAATGCTTGATATTTAAATGTGGACGTATTCTAATCGTTTATCAGAACATCTGCTTGCTACATGTTAATGGATGAAGCTGTATTTCATTCTGTTTGATCTTCATGCCACACTTCAAAATACCCTTTTAAAGTATTCTGAATCTTTATTTTTAATTGTAAGCTTTTTTGGGTGTCTGAGCTCTGTTTTCCAGTTTCCCATGTAGAAAAACCTAAACGTTTTAACTCACACTTGACACTCTTCTGTCATATTTACAAAAGAAATCTAAGTAAACCTGGTTTAAATATAATCTATATGACCTGGGGGGTCACTGTCCCCAAACAAATCCACCAGTGTTCCAGGCAGTAATTATCAGTGGTTCTTTGCATGAATGGGAGGGGGCTTCCAGGTGCTAGCAGGGATTAGTAGGATCCTGGTTTTTAATGGTAAAAAACAAAAATAATAAAAGCTACTAGAAAACAGGGAGGGAGTGGCAGTTCTCTGGGAAATATCCTATGTTCTTTCTTCACAGGGTCTGTCTTTCAGTGAACACTTCATCAATTTAGTCTCCAATTTAAGTGAAGAGAGTGTGACAGTAGGGACCCATGAAGCTTTGCATGGGAAAAAGGGCAAGGCAAACAGTTTAAAAAGAGGCTAATTACTTGGACTATTGACTTCTTATTAATGCCTGTATGTGAAGGTGGAGTTGGAATACACATTTGCTAATTAAAACACCTGAACTTGTTTTCAAACTCTGGAGTGAAGGAAATCTAAATATAGTTGTGTGTCATGTGCTGTGCTTCACATGTGCTTGTTCCTCTGTTGGCTAATTCTCCTGTAAGTAAAGGCACACAGATGTTTGCTAAAAAGAACCAGATGATTTGCCAGTATGGTGGTGTGCTTGCAGGAGTGAGACTTGGATACGCTTGAGACTGTTTTGATGTCATTGCTTTTAGTTCTTCATTTAAAAAGTTGAAATTCCTCATTTATGTTCCTCTGTTTTGTTTTGTGGAGGGACTTATTTATGGGTTTTCCCATTCTAGCAAGGTGCTTGTTGGCCTTTTGGTCATCCTTGTTAAAGAGCTGTTCTTGTTAAGTGCGGTGCCTAAACGAGAACAGGACATTCATGGAGAAGTTCCAATGCAGGACTTGCCTTACTTCATGAAAGAGCATTACAGACTCCTGCTATAGTGCCAGCAAGGAAAGATGTTTGCATCCCTTCACAGATCCTTTCCTTCAAACTAAATAATGCCAAGAAGAGACCCTCACCTAAGGGGCGGCATGAGCACGGTTTCATATTTTTAGCTCAACTACGTTATCTTAGCAGGACAAACTCCCCCCAGGTGCTGGTTATTGTGCAGGCTAATGGTTCAACGCTTTCTTCCCTGTCTGGGTTGTGGCTCCCCATCATAGGTTCTGTATTTGGCAAGACGTGGGGAACCGGAGGGCTGTGTTGCTCACTGAGCCAAGCTTTGTCCTTCCATTGCCCCTCGCTCTACTCTGTTGATCTGTTGCTTGTGTGTAAAGAAGCCCCTAGTCCTTTTACTAGTGATGTAGTGCTATGGGAACTGCATGCTGTGCTTAAGGTGCTTTAAGTGTTTGAAAAACTGTTTCAGGTAGGCTGAAAGGTTTGGGTCCAGGCTCCTCCTTTTTGCTCTTTGTGCACGTTGAGTGAACCCGGATGCCGATCACTGACCGCTTCATGCTGCCACGGCAATGTGAACAGACACTAGCCATTGTATAACCGAGCTACTCAGCTTCACTCTGGGCAGAGTAATAATTACTGCTGCTTGGAAATAAAGTGCTGTGTAATTGAGGTGAGTGATTCAGGTGGCTCAAGCGACCCAAGTGATTTACTCATGAGCCTTAGGTGAACCAGGCTCATCCTGCTGTCATGTCCTAGGGGAGCCCCCAAAACCTCTTTTCTGTGAGGAGGCTGAGAGCTGGTGAAGCAGTTGGCTGCGTGTGAAGAATAATTATCCACAGACAAAATCTCTTACTTCTGGGGTACCTGCAAGCTCACAGGGCTTTAATGCTTGTGCTTGCTAAAGGAGCAAAGTGATCCAGTGGGGCCTCCCAGACTGTAACTGGCACTTTGGTTCTCCAGGAATGCTGAAGGTCTGTTTATACTTTGAGTATAGAATTTGGTTTGGGGGATTTGAAATGACATTTTTCCACAGATTTTATTCCTTTTTTTCCCCCCAATTTTTGGTTGCTTCTGGAAGCAATGTGCTATTAGCTGCTGGCTTGCTCCCTGTGTTCTGTCAACAGCTGTTACTAAAAGTGAAGGCAGTGCCCTCTGAGCATCCAACTATTTGTGGTTAAGGTACCAGCAGCCTATACTGCATGCTAAAAATTGCTGAACTGGTTGGAGAAAGATTTATGGGGCTTTCTTCTGCAACCCAGTCTGCTGACATTTTCTGATCTGCTACTGATATGCTTTTCTGTTTTCCTTCAATCCGTGTCTTTACAGACTACAGTCAATTGTTTATGCAAATTTATTTTAATGTTAGCTCTTCATACTGAGTCTTCAGGTAGTCTAAGCAATGCCTGGAAACAGCTGCTAATAATAAAAACTTGCTAATTTGGTACTCAGCTCTGCCTCCACTTTCACACCTCCTCCGTGTTATTACCACTTCCATACCTGATAGTGTTTGAGTCATGGAGTTTGAGTCTTATTTAATGTGCCAACCGATAGTAATCCTGCCTGTCAAAGCGATTGTTAACACTTGGCTGCATGTAGCACAACACTGACATGGTCACTGCTTCCGCTCTGATCTGTGAAAACGTAAAGCAAATGCGTAACAGTCTGGAATCCTGACTGTTGCTCCTGAGCAGTATTATAATAAATAAATAAAAGAAAAGAAAAAATTGCCTGTTCTGAAATGAATGATACACAAGGACCATTACTTTCCTCATTAGATTTTGCTGTGTAAAACATATTTCATTTTAAATGACTTACTCTCATTTTTGAATTCTCTCCACTTCATATACTCCTTACTGTATGTGTAAAAGGAGCAGTCGTATTCTAAAAGGTTTTTCATACGAACTTTTAAATATTAATGCTAGAAAGAAGACCCAAGCCAGTTTATTATTGGTGCATCATCCCTGTAATGTTTGTTCCTCTGACCCCAGGCTTGCCCCTGTATCTGAAATGAAATTTGTTTAAAATACTTCTCATGTCTCTCGTCCTCAGAGAGGATGTCTCTCATCCTCTTTGGACTTTCTTCTCTAGAATGTAAATCTTAGGTATGTCCAGAGCCCTTGCAGAGCATGTGATGCAGAATGCTTTTCCTAACGCTGAACTTAGGCTTTTTGTTGTACAGTACACTGGTGTATTACAGAGCATTGTGTAGCTGAGTGAGAACCTGCAGGGAGTTCGCTGGATGAGCTCACCCTTATGAAGAAAACAATCAGTTTACCTTCTTGCAAAGCACAGAGGATACTCTTCTGCTCAGAGTCATGTGTTTTCTCCTGTGTAAGAATGCAAAGTGAGGGGGAGGTGACAACAAAATCATCTAAAAAATAGAAATTCAGTGAAAATGGGGCTATAGGAAATGATACAAACCCGAGGAAGCAGTCTCCTCCTGTCTTTGTTTTCAGTAGGTGCTTGAAGGAGCTTTTCTTCCCTCAGGTCTCCCCTGTCCTCTCTGTGGCCTTATAGCTGCAGATATTTAGCTTGGGGCAACTGTCTTTATAGGGAACATCTCCTTCCTGGAACCCATTATGGAGTTTCCAAGATAGAAGTGTCTCAGACTTCAGCCTTGCTTATTTATTTTAACTTGCTGAATAGCTTTAAAGAACCCTGTTTAAGATTAAAGCAATCCATTAATTTTTATTGACAGTCCTAATTAATTAGGATTTATGCTCAGATGTTTTGCTAGTTGGTTGCTCATGTGCTCTGTTCTGTTCCTCACTGTTAGGTTATTTCATTATTATGAATCCACTTTATCTTGATTTCTCAGTCCTTCCATACCCCTTCCCCCAGTACCAAGATGCCTCACAACCTTGCAAGTCCCAGCGAGGAGATGGACCTGAGTTTTTGTGCCCTGGCCAGAAGGTCTTCATGCATTAAAAAACACACCATAATGTATCTGGACAGAAAGGAGGTTTAAGTTGGTCATCCTTGATTCATCCTAGATAGTTTATCCTTGTATTTAAATCCATGTGTCTAGCAACTCAGAAAATATCCACCAAAAAGGCATTCTTAGTAGGATGATTAGACATTTGAATTATCACGTGGGTATGATATAAGTGATAATGTCACTTTTAACATCAAACTTTATGAAGGGACTTTATAACAACAGAGGATAGGGGACCATGACTTCATTTGCTAGGAAGTATTTAATTAAATTACTGTACTGAAAGTGATGCTTGCATCTTCCTTTGAGCATGGTAAGACTTGATCTGACAAGGAGATGTATATGCATCAGTTCTCAGGATGTCTCATGAAGCGCACAGTTAATGAAGTCTAATTTTTTTTGCAGTCATTTCCATGTCTTCCCTTCTCCACCGTGCATCCCAATTACCATGTTGTGTTCTAGAAACTTAATCTCTCTTTGTCTCTCCTTGGTGCTTTCCAGAGCCTATTTCCATCTCTCCAAACTTTCACTGAGGCAATATGTATAAGTATCATACTGAATACTATTCTGGTTACCTAGTTAGGTGCCTTGCTTGACCCCCTAGCAAGACCAAAAATAACTGCTGTGTGGCCAGGAAAAATCACTTAGTTGAGTGCCTTGCCTTTATCTGTTTTCACCCTTTCACAAAAAATCTTCCACCCCACTCTGAATTAGCCAATGAATTCAAAATATGGATGGATGGTGCTTGATAGCCAAATGGGGAGGATAACCTGCAAAGTTTAATTTCCTGACTCCTCGCAGTTGGCAGGAAAAGCTGTCAGTGTGTGGGGTCTGCGTAGGCGATGCTGGAACGAGTTGGCGCTTGTAGAGAAAGGTATCGTGGTGTTGGCTAGTCTGTGTTTCAGGCTCGGTAGTAAGAATCCCTGTAATTTTTAAGCTTCACAAGTATAACCTTTGGGGTAGGCTGTACATCGTAAAGCTGAAGAGAAATTAGGAACTGTTTATCTTACCAGCATGTGTATTTATGACTTTACTTACTACTTGATGCAGCATTTCACAAAGCAGAAACAGTGGTGTAATGCAGTCTGCGGTTGTCTCGATGACTTCTGCTTACAGCATAAACAGCTTGCTGAAAGGGCAATGCTTGCTTCTAGGAGCTGAGTCTTAATATGGACTGCACTTTACAGTTTGCAATTTAGGAATAAAATGTAGATGTCATGTAGGAAGGGAAGTAGCTCCCTACAGGATAGATATGTCAGTGCAAGGCGGAAGAAGTTGCTAACTAGTGTCTGAATTATCGATGCAGTGATCTTTCAGGGTCACGGATCTACAAAATGGCCATGCAAGCCGGACTTGCCAAAGGGAGAGGAGATAACTCAAGCTGTTTAGAAAATTATTCCTTATATTAATGGTGTCTTTTTATTTTTGACTTGTTGATTCCTTTCAAGTCTTGCATGGAGGTGAGCATGCCAGTGTGAAACCACAAATCTATATAGATGGAAATCTGTTGTGTTTAGTTTGAGAAAATCCCCATCCTTGTAAGACCGGGCTGGGGATTTTCTCTGCATTGGCATTGATTTGAGATTCCTCACAATCGTTCAGATCTGGGATGTTTAGCTTCCTAAATGCAAATGGTGGTTATTGATGTTGCCCCACCTAATGATTTCAGTGTTTTTTTTCTGAATGAGGGTGGTAGGAGGTAATCCAGCAGTGCTCACCACCTTTTTTGAATTTCATTCTCCAACAGCTACTGCAGGTTGGCAGAGTAGTCTATGAAAAAGCGTCACTGCTAAGGAAAGATGAGTGATACATATTTTTTTTCAGCAGTTGTAAAAATGGCTAGGGTAGGTTCTGCAGTCGGTGTTCCTAGCTTTTGCGTGGAAACCTTCATATTTTACTGTCTCCAATTCCATTTAGGTCAGTATTTGTTTTGTGAAGTCTGTAAAGGCTATATCCAGGGTAAGATGTTTAGCTGGGTTGTGTTTGACGCTTGTATTCTTTGTCCGTGGTAAATGTGAATAATTCTTCTTGGCTTAACCTTCTTTCTTTAGGGCTAAGTTAAATTATATTACCTTGCATTTGCTGTAGCTTAAGAACAGCACAAAGGCTGTTTCTGTGGCTCAGGTGGTGTCTTATAACTTGTTAAGCTGCAATAATTTGATTGAGTCTGAGTCCTGAGGCAAATCCGTCCTTCATTTTACATGACAGACTTTGTCCTCATACCAGAGAAGATCTTTTGCCTGCTTGTAAATGTGTTTATTCGTAGCTTCTGCCACCTCTTACCAAGTTCTGAACTTCAATCTAAAACAGGTGACTAATGTCAAAATTAGCCTGCCCATGGCCCTACCTTAGTCCCTATGTTTCTCTTTTCTTGTGAGTAGAGTGGTCTCAGGGTTAGAGTCAAGTGGGAGAGATACAATAGAGGAACTGGTGGAATTCACGTCACGTGAATAAAACTATACTGGTTTGTCATAACACATTTTTCCAGTTCTGATTTCCTAACTTATTCTGGCTCATGTGATGCAGTAAGTAGCTTTATATAGGGAAACTGCCAATACACCCAAAATATATGGGAGGCTACCAGCTGTGGCATCAAATTAAGTCCTGTTTGGGATCAACTTTCAGTCATGGCAGAAAATTTGGGATAGTTGGGCAACAGGCTTAGGTTTTACTTAAGCACAGAGACCTGAGAGTGGTTGAAAAAGGGCACTGAGCCATGGGGAGAAAGCGAATAGCACTGTAGATGGAGTCCAAATAAGAATGAGTGATGCAGGATTATGTTAATTGGACTGATTACGATACAAGGACTTGCATTTCTTTAACTGCCCTTTTTCTTTTAAAAGAAAGGGAGGAGGATTTTCATGCTTATCTTTTCTATAAATAAAGCCAGAATAACAGTAATTCTTTTCAACTATACTTTGCATTATTTATATTGTAAGCTCTTTGGGAAAGATGCTTTTTTTTTCTCCTCTTTGTAGCATATGAGTCTCCTGCTTGCTCAGGGTTTCACAATGTCTCTGAAATATGAATATCAATTTAGTAGTCTAAAGTCATTAATGACAAAGGGAAGGAAAATTGCAACAATGTCTTGACTCCCCCTTTGCATTCTCCCCCACCCCCCGAATATGATGTACCTAATGATGATGTTTATATATGAGGGAGGAACATAGAGGGACGGAGCTTAGATCTATCTTTTCTTTTAAAGGAGTTAGGGGGGAACAAGCAAGCTTTGGGAAAACAGAAGCCATGCGGACTGTTAATATTTTATAAGCTCTGACATATTTTTGGCTTTGGAGCCTTTTTCCCTGTGACTTTTTTTCCTTAAGGCAATGGTTTACTTAAGACACAGCTTTGAAGGATGAAGAAGGCCTGATGAACTGGTGTCTGGATTTGGAGCTTTATAATTGTAGATCAGGAATTCAGACTGTACTTCTATTGAAAGCCATATTAAATACAAATTTGTTTTTTTTAGGTTCTGTTTTCAAACTAAGTGGAAACCATATACTCTGCTGAAGTGTGTATCAAATAGACCACCATTTTGCTAAAACCTCTCCATGCTTATTTGAAATCATAGAAGGAAATCTGACGTATTAGTGTCTAAATAATAGCGCAGAACTCAACCTGGTTCCCTTGCGTTCGTCTGCCATTCGATCAGATTCTGATTTTTCTGGATGACCTGGAGTCCTGCAGTTCCATTTTTTCGCCTCTATTTCCAGTATGTGTTAAAAAAAAATTGAAATAATCCCATCCATATCATACAGAAAGAAATCTGTGCAAAGTATTATTAGAAGTAAAAACTAAAGGAGGGTAGATTTAGATCGGATATAGGGAAGAAATTCTTTTCTATGGTGAGTCACTGGAACAGGTTGCCCAGAGAAGCTGTGGATGCCCCATCCCTGGGGGATTCAAGGCCAGGTTGGATGGACCTTCAGCATCCTCATCTAGTGGAAGGTGTCCCTGCCCATGGCAGGGGGATGGAACCAGCTGGTCTTTAAATGTCCCTTCCAACCCAAGTGATTCTGTGATTGAAAGTCCATAGTAACTTCTAAAAGTTACTGAACGAGCGTTCTTCACTGAAAGTAAAAAATGATGCATGGCTTGGAGGTTGGGTGCTTTTTTTCAAACTGGTACTTAAATTCCAAAATTTTTCTGTAATCTGTGTTATCTGCTGGTTTCTGCTTTTAAAAAAAGAATATTTTTCAAGGTTACCATTGAAGTCACTGATCCTCCAGAGTCTGGTTCCTCTGCTTCCTCTACAATGCTCCTGGGAAATGTAAAATGCTAATTATTCAGTTGCTGTTTTTTTTTTTATTCAGTGTCTCAAAAGAAAGTAAACAAAGGTGGCTTGACTCATGGCAAACCACTGCTGCTCTCTGACAGTATATACCAAAATGGGGGCAGTGTGGGTGGGGGGGTGGAATAGATGTTTCTCACCAGCTCTAAGGGCCTGCTGATCTAAGCTCTGGTTGCTATTGAATATGCTTTTGTAAGCATTACGAATGCTGGTGCAGCCTGCAAACTTAGGCACTGTCACAGTGGTTGTAAAGTATGTTTTGTAAGACCCTGTGTGCGCACAGCTTATCAAAGCCAGACTCTGCTTGCAAATCTAGAGGTGGATTGAGGCGGTGGGGGGGCAAAAATCCTCCTCTGAGTGCTAGCTTTACCAGTTCAGAAAAGCAACGACTTTTGCTTTTTCTTGGTGCACCAGGAGGGTGCTGATGCAGCCAGTAGTGACTGGTCACTGCTACTAAATACCCCAGAGCAGAATCGACATCAAGTCAGGTTCCCCATCCCTTTCCCTTGACAGCAGTTGCAGTGTGATGCTGCAGAGAGCATACGGCCAACTCTTTAACTTTAGTAGCAGTTGTCCCAGGAGCTCCTGATGCCGTTGCCAGCCATGCTTTCCATCAGCAGAAGCATCTTCAAACCTCTGGTAACCATTTGTAGATCTGGAGTATATCCTTGGTAATAAAATCCACCTTTGAGTTATTTTTAAATAAAACAAATCTCATCTGTACGCTTTGGTGTTTGCATATGTGCCTTCACAGGCTGGAGTAGTATCTTTCTCTATAAAGATGAATCATTTCCTTATGATAGAAATTCCTGGTCATCATGCTGATCATACCTGTTGTAGCTGATAATCTTCCTCAAGATGCATGTAGGGTGTGGAATCGCTGCCCCTTGCTCACTATTATTCCTTTTCTGGTGGTTCTTTTGTCTCAACCACCTGTGGTTGTAGACAGTCTAATCTCATGGTTATTGGCCCACTGAGCATTTTTACAGTATTTTAAATGGTTAACTAATTAAAATGTATTAATTATGCATCAGGCCAGGCATTCTGGGTGGAAATCACTGATGTGTAATGTGTGTAACACCATATAATTTCTGCAGCTGTAGTATCTGTGTTCTTCCATTAGCCTTTAACCAGGCAGATGAATGCCTCAGGACAGAAGCCTTGGCTCTTGTTTTCTGTTGCTCCATGAGAAGTAGACTGATGGCCGTGCTTTTCTCCTTGTTCATCAATAATTGCACACATTGCATTTGTTGGCTTGGAGGGGTCTGCTTGGAAAGTTTTGTATGCCCCAACATCTTGTAGGAGGAAACGAAGGTCTTGGACAGGGACAGACCTACATCTTCCCCAGGGCTCTGCAACACCTTACTGGCTTAACTTCACAGACCCAGCTATCCTGAGACCTATTGCAAAAGGAAACAAGGCTGCAGCTTGTTATTTTTCTCTTTGTAGGTATTTTTAGCAAGCTTACTGCTGCAGCATTTCTGCCTGCTCTGGAAAACCTGAGGCAGTAAGATGCTTAGAGCCTTTTTGTAGCAGTGCTTTGTCCTAAAAATGTCAGGATGCTCTTTCCATCCTAATACAGCTCTGTGTATTAGTTGTCAACACTTCACAACCCGATGTGCTGCGTTACAGAAAATGAACAGCCCTTCAGGAAGCAGTACGCGAGAGCCAGATAGAAAGCAATTTCCTTTTGTTGACAGTGCTGTGTGTTACAGAGCAGGCGGCGGCTAGGTGAGCTACACTTAGCGATAATTACCGGAGCAGGCCGAGGGATTTGTGCAGGGAATGCCATTTGGGGCGCGCGGGCTGGAGAAGATGCTTTCTGGTATGATGTCATGGCACCAGATGGTGCTGATCGCTGGAAACCTGAACCGCGGGGCTGGCGGCACCTGAGCAGTCTGCACGCCGTGCTCCTGTCCTGCCTGGGTGACAAGCAGCTGTCCGTTTAGAGGCTTCGGGTTCCCGGTGTGCCCCTTCGCTTTATTCAGACAGGATACAGACAGCTGAGGTGAAACAGAAGCACCTAGTGATCCCCCAGGTATCTGCTTTTTCATAGGGGTTTTGCCAAATAAAAACCAAGCCCTCGCCAGCAGATGTCTCCCTGGGAGCTCGGTTTAGCATGGTCTTCGGTAGCTGCTCCTGCGTAGCATTGCTGGGTGCCACCCCTGTGAAATACAGAGAACTCGATAACAGGTGTGGCTTAGCTTCAAGTAACCTGCCATGAAGAACTAAATTAAAACTTTAATATCTTGTGATGTGATTTCTGTGATTTTTTTTTAAATATCTTGTGATTTCTGGTTTCACTGAGCCACTCGCAAATATCCTGTTTGAATATGCATAAACCAGTTTTAAGGATTATATTGGGAAAATAAGCAAATATTTGGAACACTACTTTCATCCTTAGTAGGAGTAGAAAAAGCAGTTTAGGAAAAAATGTATGTTTAGGAATGTTTAGGAATACAGATTCTGGCAATGCCCTGAAGTTTTCACGCCCTTGAGAATGCGTCTCAGCAACTCTGCCTCAGTTTGTTCCTGCGTTAAGATAGTAACAAACACTTCTCACTGCTGTGGGGTGGCTGGCCTTTATAATCATATTTGTATAATTCAGGAGAAACACTGTGCAAGGTTGAGCACAGGTGCAGGCCCAAGCTGTTGCCTGGGGGTTCGTGCGGATGACAGGTAACTGAAAGATGCCACTGCCCATTTTCCTTCCTGCAGAGCACAGGCTCGCTGCGTGCCCCGGGAGCCCGGGCTGTGGCAGTAACTTTTCTGGCGAGTGGAAAGAAGATTGAAGACTGAAGGCTGGAGCTGAGGAGGGTGCGAGCTTGCCCTTCAGCCTGAGCTTCCCTGCCACGTGTGCCTGTGGCGGTGCTGCCTGGAGGAGCTCCTTTGCTTCTGCAGAATTGAATTTTGCTGCCTAGTGAACAAAAGGCAGAATAATTCACTTCCTTTTTTGTAATTATTTGCCTACATAATTAAACTTTGCTAAGGATGAGGAGAAACCTTAACATTGGCACTGCGTGGCACAGAGGCTTAATATTAGTTAGAATGGAAAGCTGTGTGCTTTATCTGCTGTTCAGAAATCAAGCAACACTTTCCTGCAGCTATACTAGACCTGCAGTAAGGCAATTAATTCCTATACGTCTGGAAAAAGATATTTCCTGACTCTAAAAGATCCCCCTGGTCCATCCTGTTTAAATAGCCTTTCTCATTGATTGGTATCTCTGGGGCTCAGGTTATATGACCCATTTTGTGTTTTTATCTGAGAAGATTATGCTAACGAGACCGCTGTGAGGAGATGCAGTGTCTTTGCTTGCAGCTACTGCTGCCAGATTTTCGCTGTGCACAATTTAAAGGGTATTTTCCAGGGTCCAGAACAAAAAAGGGGCAGAACCCCCAGGTAAAGGCAACAGGGAAAGCCGCAGCAGAGAACAGAAATAGCACCCTGTTGTTGAGCATGTGATAGACTGAAATAATTGTGATTGTGGAGGGCTGCATTCAGAGATAATCGTATCTTTGTACGGGCAGCCTGGCCATTAACTCCGAAAGGCCGAATAGCAAGCCTCGGGTGTCGGGGAGGCTAAGTGTGGCATAGGAAAAAGCTGGTTGTGCCCTTTAAACCAAAACTGTATGCAAACGTGGGCTTTTGGGGTGGGTGGTTTTTTGCAGGGTGTGTGTTGTGGATTTCCTGATGTGATTGAGGTCTGGTGGAAAGCTGCGTGGCTGGTTGGAAAGGGCACTGTGAGAGTATTGTATTTCCAAGGATGACTTTGGGGAAAACAAATCTTTATCTTTTTCTCTTCTCACTTTTTGCCTCGTGTGCATGCCTGTGGTCTGTCTTGATTTTTTTCAATCTGCATGGAGCGAGGTCTGCGTCTGTGCAGCCTCTAACACATAGGTTTGTGATTGTCTAGTTGTCTGTATGAGTTGTACTAAAATAATCGGTGGAACTGATGAACAGAAGTTTCTGGAAAGTGCTTCGGCTGCTGTATTCTTGGTTGTGTTAATACATGCTATTAGTGCATGATGTGGCTTGTTAGCATGAAGATGATAACATTGTGAACCTTGTGGTTTTAAGTCATATTTTGAAGGAAAACAACTCATAAACGTTAAATCCTTTTTATTTGTCTCTAGTTTTCAAATCTCTAAGACGCTTGTTTCCAAGCTTCCCCACAGTTATCATGGATAAAACTTGCATTGGAACCATCTGATTCCAGGACTGGAAACTAGAAAATCCCTCAGAAACATAATTTGAATCAGTCACAAGTTGCATGATTTCAGATTAGTCTTCTACCAGAAGATTTTGTTTGATTTATCAGGCTAGTACTTGAGAGCAGATTTTAAATTTTGCAGGGGCTATTGCTTATTCTCTCTGGTATAAGTTAGTATTTGCTTTCTATATGTAGACTGTGTCTGTCTGTCTGCCTAGTCTGTTGTTGGATGTTGTCATGTCAGGGTCAATGTACATTTCCTCAGTTAACTTTATTATTCTGGAATTGGTTTAATAAGTATAGGATTCCTCTCTATCAGAAATGTAACTTGTTTATTATTGCTACTGCTGCCCCGTTGCTTTTCTGCTTAGAGGGATGGCAGAAAACAATATGCTGTGAAATTGCAGTGGCTAAGTGCTTATAGACTGAGCAGGAAGTATATCAAAACAATTGCCTGTCTATAAATATGATGTATTTGGTGCAGAAGTTCCAAGTGTTACTTTCAGGAATATTATTTTCCTTTGTGATGGCAGTTGAAGACCCGTTAGTTATGAGCATCTTCATTAACTCATAATTAGACTGAGGCAGCAGTTAAAAAGATAAGTCTTATTTCCCAGCTAAGAAAGGAAAACTGAAACACTTTTGGATTAAAGCAAAGGATTATTAAAATAAAAGTATTCATCCACTAACCTGGCATGATATTCTTGGGTTGGCTCTCTGAGTACCGCCTTATCTCTGGTTGATGATGGTCGCTGTGTTAGTATATTTATTATGTTCATAAAATATTGTCTTGTTTTACACTGTAGAAACCCTTATTAAGAAGAACAAATCCCACACACAAATATATTCTAATTTACAAAGGGCAACATATATGAAACAAGCGAAGAAAGCCAAGGTAATGGTGATGCACACATCCTTGCAGGTGTAACCGTTGCTGTGCTTGCTCGGTCACGGCGAGCCCTTGGAGGGATCGCAGCTGTGGTCAGCATTTTTGGGAGATTACTTCAAAGTGAGCATTGGAAGATGAGGAGGTGATTCACGTGGGCAGACGTGCTCCCTGAGCCCACGCAGGCTGATCCTCATGTCCACATCCACGTGTGGAGGGTGGGAAGGAGGCTTCCTCTGATGCTGCCCAGCCTCACCTGCGCCTGGAAGGGAGCCTCTTGTGAGGGACACGCAGGTGGTTTGCTCGTGTATGAGCACAAATCAGCCAGTGCACTTCACAGGAGGTGCCAGAGAGCCAAATGGTTTTGCACAGCCAACTCGCAGCTGTTTGAAATGAGGGATTTGCAGGAGAAAGTGACTGGGTTTTGATATTTCCGTAGTTATTTCAATTTTTGAATGTGGTTTTAAAGTATTTTCTAATAGAGATCAATGATTTCCTTTTGGATAGCATAAGTAGGTTGTTTGCTGTAAGGAACTGAAAGCCAAGTGGAAAAACCTCGAGAGTAAGCAGTGCTTCTACAGGTTCTGCTTCTCTCATTAGGGGCCTCGGTGCTCGACTCCATGTAGGTATCGAGGTAGAGGTGTAAGTGCTTAAATTTAAACGCGTAATTGAAGGGGTGGAGGGAGGTGTGCTGTAAAAGGAAATTCGTGCAAGTTGCCTTCAGCTGCACTAACACTTGGACATGATAAATGGGCTCAGTGGGGCTGGAGCAGGTCGAGCACCTTGCAGAGTCAGGCCTGAAGGCCCCAGAGCAGGGCATCTGCAATAGGAACAGACACAATTGTCAGCTTTTCCCAATCTGCAGTCAGTACAGAGTTAGCTCTCTTCTCTAAAGCTACAGGTAAATAACTAAAAGATTTCAATCTGACATTCTAAAGTTTTTAAAAGCCAGAAAGCATCTCATTTCATCAGAGAGGAAATTCGAGACCCAATTACTTTGCTTTAAGAGGTCCCAGGCTGATGGTTCAGGCAGTGAAAACGCTGGCTCTTATTTGCTGTGGTTCCTGAACAGCTAGCACGGTCTCTTCTCCCTATTTTACACCTTGGCCAGACCTGAAGGGGTTACATTTTAAAATGAATAATGACTAAATTTATTCGTCATGGACAAACGATGACAGCTGTTGAGATGCTCCTGTTAGCGCTTCCCAGGGGATAAAGTCAGGCTGGTTCCTACTGCAAGCCAGCCCAGCCAGGCAGAGGCAGCTCGTCTTCACCCGGATTATTTGTCCCGGCTTCCCCTCGCTAGCAGGGAATTTCCTTCCTAGAAGTGCAATCAAGTTTCCTGGGCTGAAATGGGTGTTCCTGAGAATCCTGCAGAGCTGCTAGAGAGGACTGGAGCCATAGCTGTTTAAATCCATGTGCGAAGACAGCATGCTTAATGAATACGAGGGGCAATGATTGATTATGCTCTGGACTGAAAGCCGCGGCTCTCTGTGAAGCACTGTTACATCTGGGCACGCTATGGAAAATATGAAGGAATGTTGAGGAAGCTTATTTGCAGAAGGATATGTACTTGTAAGCAATTTTTTTTTCCTATTAAATAATGTAAAGGAATTGAAAATTTCAAGCAAATTGTGTTCTCTGTTTCTCGAAGACAGCAGAGTGGTGAGCAGACAAAGGCCTCTTTTATAAGGGCATGTCTCTGGCGGAGAGCACTATGTCCCTTATAAATGAGCACGGGGTGGGGGCTGGATGGGAGAATATCAGTGGTATGTAATGGTGCAGCCTGGTACCAACGCTGCTTTGGTGCACCTCTCCTGGAGTGAGGAGTTACACCCATGTTGAATTTGGCACCTCGTGATTTGCAGACGGGCTGCAAAAAAATATGATCCTGGTTCAAATGATTATCGTGATCACGAGTGAATGAATGTGGGGGGGAGGCTTTTTAATGATAATGGGTAGTAGCTTATTTTTCTCTTATTTTCTGAACTCCCATGTTCAGGTTTCTTTCTGTTCTTTGTTTCTCTTTCTGTCCTGCACACGTGCTGCTGAAAGACTTGATGAGCAGTTCTGAATGTGGCTCTGTTATTCTACACTGCTCAGATAAGAAATGCTGTTTGGTTATTGAAGGAATATTCTGATTGGATAACTATTTTTAATTTTTATGGTAGACTTAATAAGCAGGAAGATGTGATTGTAACCTAAACATCCCCAAAACTGTGGGCTGTTTTTTGGTGTTGTTGTTTTAGCTAATATTTGGAGAAGCCTGTTTTACATTGAAATGATAGTTGATTTAATTGCTAAAATGCTACAGAAGTGCAGTCCTTTTAATGTGCTTTTTCTGAATTTGCATATATTGTATAAAATAGCAAACCACACCCTCTTCTCCTTTTGGAGGGGTGAGGTTTTAAGAATGCAGATGCAAGAGGAAGTGAGTTAAATACGAGAGTGTCTAGATAGCCTGTAGTGTAACTGATGGAGAATTCTATTACCAGATGAAAGTGATTTTGAAGTAATAAAGTGTGTTTCAAGTACGACTGACTTTCTCTTGGCTGGTAATATATATGATAAATAATCATTTGCTTAATATCTAAATAAAGGCATTTGAAATAAATGTAACTGGGGCAAATTTTGCCCGGAAGGTTTTGTATACAAGGTCTGTACAAGTTTATCTGCATCACTTAAAGCCCTTCCTAGGGGCTTTGGAGATTACATATTTTAAAGTCTTATTTTGATCAACCATAACCTTCTGTGCAACTCTGACCAAATAATGTTTTTGAAATAATTCCTGTTTGAATTAGACTATCTTTTTTGGGGGAGGGGTGAGGATCGATGTTTTCAATAACTTCCTATAGCAGAATTTGCTTGGTAAGACACCTTGTGACCTGTAGGTAGTAATTCCTGTGATGATTGCACAAAATGCCAGGGGAAAAAAAAAGTTTGATTTGTTTTTAACTTCCAGCCAGTGGCCTTGTTGGATATTTTCTTTTAGAGAAACAATATTAATAAATCACACTGGAAAACTACATTAATAAGTCTGCAGTTGCCAACATGCAATACAATCAAGCAACTTGTTAAGCATCTGGTCAGGCTAAACTGGCCCCTGCAGGGAACTTTCACTTAATTTCATAAACACATTTTCCAACCCTTTAGTTGTTCTCATGGCTCTTCCCTAAGCTCTTGTCAAGTATGTATCTTATTTTTGAATTATGTGCAGAACATTATCAGTGTCACTAGGGAGGTACTACATTCTCCATGGCTGTCTTAGGCTACTGTGATAGATGCCATATCCTAAATGTGGCTGATGTTCTTCTCCTTAGCTGTATGACCTTAAATTTCTCGATGATAAAGTTCACGTGTTCACTTCTGTCTTGTTCACTTTTGCCTGAACAACAGTTATTACCCCTGCTTTCCTTGAGAAGTTACTTTTTTTCCTAGCCCTTTCCCATATTCCAAGACTTTCTGAACAGGAACATCAATGGAGCAGATGTCCTTGGCCACCTTTCTTAACATGTTGGGTGCTGCTGTCTACCTCCTGCGTCAGAGCTCTGCTGTGGTTGAAGTACGGCATCATGTGCTTGTGTGTGCAGCTCGCAAATGTGGTTTTTAGGTTTTTAGATGATCTGTGATGGCTCTTCTGTGTCCAGCTGTTAATGAACCATTTGGGGGAGGGAAAACTAAGGCTAAGGACAATACAGGTTTTTCTTTCTATTTTTTCTTTTTTTGCCTCCCTTAGAATATGTCTTTACTGTTATCAATTTATTTTCTTTCAGAAAGGTCAACGTGTATTGAATTTCACTCATTAGTGTCTAACTAGGAGCCTGTATTAGTTACTTGATACTCCCAGGTGTTTTCTTGAATGGGGATGGATTAAAGCACCTGCTTGTGTTGTTTGCCGAGTGAAATTTCGCAAAGGAAATATTCCTGATACAGTGGAGAGCGGGGGCATACCTTGGATTGTTGGGTAGAGATGGGCATGGACCTGGTCTCAAATCTTGAATGAAATGTTAACGTGGAGAAGCTAAGTGATGGGGACTGGTGTGTATGTGTGTGTTCTAGCCTCAATAAATTATGCACACCATCTATAGCAGCTGTCCAAATGTTTTGTCACCCTTCAACCTAAGGCCGATTTTTAAAGTGGATTAGCTAATCTGTGTAAAACTGCAATATAAGCACTCTTTTGGAATTGAAGTGACCTTCACCAAGAATCAAAGTGACTGTAATTCAAGTTAATATATGTTCATGTCTGGAAGTAGGGTCTGCAATTCCCTTTGGATGTATACAAAGCATTCAGTAAGTTCCAATTCAACTAATACATTTTTTTTTTCTGGATTTAAGGTATTTTTTGCTGTTTCCTTGTAGAGAAACTCTGCTGATAGTTTAAAAAGTTAATGTGGGTTTGTAGCTCTGGGTTGGGTTTGTGATTAATGGTCTCAAGGGGAAATGTCTGTGGCTTATCAATAGCATAGGTGTTGCTGTATGATCTTTCCTGGGTTAGTCTGTTGTTTATTCTTGATCTCGTGTAGGCAGTTAGCGTGGTGTGAAAGGGCAGCCAGCTCTTTCTGGTCCTTTCCGCACTTGGATTTGCGTATGTTCTTGCTTTTACTACAGCCCATGGTGAAATGGCTCTCAGAGGCAAAAACATCAGAGGTGGACTGTAGACACCCCCAGTGTTAGCTCTGGCCTGTATCTTTCTGATGTAGATTTGTGGTTTATTCTTTCTATCTGTACACATGCATTGAAAGGTTTATAATGTAGCGGCCGCAGTAGCATGAAAGTGGGCTCAGTGGCTGATGGTCATTCCTGAATAACCAGATTTCTAGCGTGAAGAAGCTGCTAAGATGGGAACTGGCAGAGCAGACCTGACTCGGGTGTCAGCAGACCATGTAATGTGTTTGCCATCAGGTGGCCATGTTCCTTGGCATGTTCCTCTTTGGGACTTGCAACTTACAGTTGGCTATGCTTTCTTTTTGGCAGATAAAAATTTTGATGATGAAGACTCTGTGGATGGGAACAGACCTTCCTCAGCTAGCTCCTCTACATCTTCAAAGGCTCCTGCAAACTCGCGCAGAGTTGGGATGGGGACTACCCGCAGACTTGGGTCTGCACCTCTGGGATCCAAGTCTTCAAGTAAGCCAATAGCATATATGAATTGACCTTTATGCAAAGTATTTGTGGTGTTCATCTTTGAGCTTATTTCAGGGACTTGCAGGCTAATTCTCAAATTGGCCCAGGATCCAGTAACAGATTCTTCCCATGTGAGATTGTTACATGTATGTTTGCCTGAATGCAACGATCATTGTGGGTGAATCTGTAAACAGTCCCCACATCCCTACAATGCGTGGTGCATTTGTGAAAGGTTGGAGCCGTGTGGTTGTGCACTGAGGGCTTTGAGTAAATCACATCAGTGATGCAGTGCGTGGATTTTTGTTCTTATAGCTGCAACCCTGCAGCTGGACTGAGGAAGATTGCTTACAGCTACATGCTAAACTTCAGCCTGTGCAACCTACAGCTGACACGCTGGCTTTCTTCTAGGACCTTTGGACATTTCTAGTAGTGAATGCGCAAAAGAAAAGGGAGCAATAATTCTGAATGTGAGCAATAATTCTAGATGTGATTACAAAACACCCAGAGAAATAGAGGAAGTTCCCTATGTCACAGTCTCTAATCTGATTAATATTCCAGAGACCATTTATCTTTGTTATCATTTGTCTGTTTGTGCACCTGTCAGGAGATCTGCACCTTCATCTATTATAGATAGGATTAAATCCTTTAAAATAAAATCTTCCATGTAATTAAAGTAAATATTCCCTTTCATCTTTCAGACTGTCCCCTCTAACTGCTGAGTGAGTACTGTAATGACTTCCCTAATGTGCCCTCTGTGCCTAGGAGTTGAAGGATGCTATGCACGTGCAGTCTGTGCCTGGCATTGAATTTCCCTGCCTCTGTTTTCATTACATTTGCAGCACTCTGAGGCTGTGTGGGTGGTGAACTTTCTCCTGATTAGGTGTCTTGATAGATAGCTAGAGGTTTCTTAATTGATTCTCTTGTTGATAAGAAGATTGAAAAGGCTTTTTCATATGTATGTCAGCAGCCAAAGAGGGAGCAGGTGCTGTGGATGAAGAAGACTTCATTAAGGCATTTGAAGATGTTCCAACAGTTCAGGTCAGTAGAATTATCTGCTAAAGTACATAACACAAAACAGCAGAAGATGAAGGTAGGATCTAATCACTGACAAATTGTGCTTCATTCAGACACTGGCAAATCTTAAGGGGAAGGTGAGATGAAAGTTGTAGGGAGGTAACTTTGAAGTGGTAATAGCTGCCAGTATTTTGTGTGAAATCCTCAGAAGTGGAGGGAAAAGGGGGTAGGAGGGTTGTGGTAGAGGTATTGGAGGACACTGAGCTGGAACTGGATGTGCATGGTGAACGGTGCCGTCTGGTTGAACAAAAACTTAAGTCAGCAGAAGCCTCTCTACATTTCATCTGTGCTATATGCAAACAGAAAACAATAAAGGTGATTTATGCTTCCAGAATCACTGTTGTTGCAAGTGCTATGACAAAATAGTGCATGTTTGCTGGTAGCAGAAATGTCATGTATCCCTTCTCCTTCACCAGAGCTTACCTTTTGGGACAGCTAAACACCCACACGTATGCACTCATGATCTTCTGCAGCTCAGTCTGGAACCTCAGCTGGGCTGAAATGCAGGATGGTGACTTAGCCAACCTTAAGCTGTTGATACACTTGAATTATTTTAGCGAATCTGCTTTCAATTTGACCAGCTTAATTCTTTAGATAGCTTTCTTCTGTGCCCCAATACAGTGTGACTCTGCTTTAATAGTATGACAATTCTTAGCACCTGCAAATTTTAAAAGCCAATGTAGAGTTAAGATTTTAAAATTTTGCTTCTGTGTGGGAATGGCTTGGCGTTTTAACTGGTTATGCATAATGACTGTTGAATAGCTCTGTACAGCATATCTAGTTATCTCTGCCCTAAAGCAGGAGTTTTTGCATTTTATTGACTGTTTTGTTGCAGATACCAGTTATGTATTAGACTTCAACTTTTCTTATTGACTTTTGTTCTTTTGCTAGATACTACAGGAATGCCACTTAAAATTGTGAAACTACAGTAAAATAATAGAAGATGATCCTTTATTCATCGTGGGGTCATGTAATAATTTTTGATTGCAGGAAATGTGTGTAAATTCTTTGCGCTATGCAAAACCAGCTAGCATGTCCAAGGCTAGCATATGACAGTAGAGCAATGAAGGGCAAAAGAACGTAGCTGGGAAATGATCTTATTTTCTGGAGTAAATCTCAAATTATGGTGCTACTCTGTATTTAAATTCACAGATTTATTCTAGCCGGGATCTTGAGGAATCCATAAACAAAATAAGAGAGATACTATCAGATGATAAGCATGACTGGGAACAGAGAGTATCTGCTGTAAGTAGTGAACTTTGATATGAACTCTATTAATACAAGGTTTTCCTGCATTGAGCTTATCCCATGAAGAGGGTACTGTGAGAATGTCAGAGTAAGGCTAAAATACGGTTTAAGTGGTGAACATCTGTTATGTTTCCCCAAGCTTGGGGGAAACATTTCCTTATGAGACTGAGTTTAAACCATGTCTGTGGAGGAAAATGCTATTTTTGATATAAAAAGAATCTGGTGAGGCAACATCAGGTTGAACTGGAAGTCATGCAGGAAGTCCAGGTGTAAAGCTAGAAATTTGCTAGCAGATGCTGAAATCAAAATGTCAGAAGTGGTATTCAGAATCTCTTAAAACTTCTTGATGAGGCAGAATGTCATTTTGCCTATAGAGAGCTTATTTATACTTTTGCAAAAAGGAAATACAAAACAATTCAGAAAATTTACACACTTAAAATTGAATAAATGACTCTGTGGTAAACCTGGAAGTGGGAAATCAGGCATTATATGCATGCCAAGATTCAGTCTTATTTTCTGATATGAGCTGCGTTTCCATAATATAAATAGATGCATGATCTTGTCTACACAGTAGACTTTCATCACTGGTATAGCAACTTAGACATATCTGTCAAATCATATATTACAGATCTAAGTGTCAAATTGTGCTGATCCAGCTTACTTCATTTTTCTTTGCTCTAGTGAGAGCAGTGAGCTTAAACAGAGGCACTGTACACATGCATCAGTATTCATGAGGGCCTATGGAGTTATTCAAAAGAATGTCTCTATGATGAAATTTGTGGTCCCAGTATTAATAGAAAATATGCTATTTTGAGGGGGTTGGGGTTGTGCTTCTAGTAGAGAATTAATAAAGTCAATGGACATATTCTAGATATAAGTCAGTAGAACTCAGATCTGAGTATGAACAATGTCTTTGAAGTCTAGCCATAATTTTTTAATAAGACAGCGAGCTATCGGAGGACCTAAGCTTTTAGAGACTGTTGTTAATAGGTGGTTATTAAGGGAGAATAGAGGAGAACCTTTTATTCTAAAAAGTAACGTTTGGGTTATTAATGATACAGTTGGAGTAGCTGTATGCAACATTTCAGGATTCCTGTAACTGTCCTTGTGTATATTGCTTATTAACAGTCAGTGCTTTGTTTTATGGTGCTAACAGTTGAAAAAGATCCGCTCCTTACTCTTGGCTGGAGCTGCGGAATATGATAACTTCTTCCAACACTTACGACTCTTGGATGGAGCATTTAAATTATCTGCTAAAGACCTGCGGTCTCAGGTAGTGCGAGAGGCTTGTATCACCTTGGGGTAAGTTTACTTTCTAAATACACTTAAAATGGGTTGTAGAAACAAGGAACAAATGCTGATTAAATCACTTTCAGGATGTAACTGGTGCTGTTACTACTACATACTACTAAGCAGAACAAAATTTTGCTACAGCCATTTAAAACCATGTTCATGTAGGTCACTAACTGTAGTTATGCAAACCAATATTCTTGAGTTTTAAATGATGTTGATTAAGCTGTGCTTGATGAATGAGCAAGCCTTGTGTTTGCCCTCTGAGTAGGGAATCATTGAACAAGAAAAATGGCACTGCAGTGTTTCTAACAGCTTTTTTTTTTTTGAAATTCATATATATGAAGGCAAAACTGATGACTTCAGATAAACTGCAATACAAACTAACAAGTTCAGAGAAATACCTTTACTCATCATTTGTTTGTCCCATTTGTTTGTTAATAAATTTTTAGCTGCACTAGTTACTTTATTTACTTCATGCCAAACTTACTGTTCCTCAGAGTTCAGGTGACCATAGAACATAAGTTTGAAATAAAAGTAAAGCAGCTGTTTCTGAAACACTGTTCTCTGTCCTTTGGAGTTGGAGAGGAGGTGATAGTTGTGAAGTGAGATGTCAAATGTACTGATATCAGATGTTCTGTAGAAGTCTGACTCTCTTAATCCTCAGCACACTTACCAGCATGACTTCATTGTGTTTTTCAGACATTTGTCATCAGTTCTGGGAAACAAGTTTGACCATGGGGCAGAAGCCATTATGCCAACAATTTTTAATCTAATTCCGAATAGTGCCAAAGTCATGGCCACTTCTGGTGTTGTAGCAGTTAGATTAATCATTCGAGTAAGTATAAGTCAAAAGAGAACAAAATGTTAGCAATTCCAAATGCTGTGGTGTTTCTGAGAAAATACGAATGTTACTGCAATGAAAATTAGATTAAATGTCAAATCTACTTTTCTGATTGTGCTGGGCTTGTCTGTCTGAGATGTCATGAAGCCTTGTGTAGATAAATGATGATAGATAATCCCTTCCAAAACAGTCGGGAAAAGTAGTAGAAATGGTAGGAAAAATGTTTCTTTACAGAGTAAGATACTTTTATCCCTCAGAGATGAACAAACTTTTTTTTTCTTTGAACACCTTAAAAAAAAAAAAGTCAGTACAGACTCAAACTCTTAATTGTGCTATGAAACTCCTCGTGGGCAGCACGGGCTGCTGAAAACCATTAGGTTGCAGAGGTGACTTGTGGGTAAGCTGTAGTTAGCTAGCCTGACACCTCTGAAGTTATAAGCACTGACAGTTTAGATCCTCCTGAAGTGACTTGACTCATTGGAGCCTGTTACCATAGAAGAAAATAAAAGATGTTAAAGATATTTTTACAGATAAAATATATATTTTTAATAATAAAAATCTGTCCCTATTTGTTAGTGTTCCTTTATTTAGCAGTTCTATTTTTAAGAACTGAATAAAAATAAATATGTATATATAGGGCTCAGGTGGCTAGAGGAAATGGCTTTTCATTCCATGGAACTGCAGTGTAAAGTTTTCTTCCTGTTTTTGTTCGTTCTTTTGTTTTAGCATACGCACATCCCTCGACTAATACCCATCATAACCAGTAATTGTACCTCCAAGTCTGTCGCAGTTAGAAGGTGAGCATTTATTGTTTAGCAGTAAATAGGTTCACGTATACTTTCTGATAACATTCATGTGTCTGTTTTATTGATGAAAAGGGCTGTTACAGACATTTCTGTAGAGAAAGCATCTCGTTCTGCCCCATGAGTTGGGATGAAAATCAAAGTCAGCTATTCTGTATAAGACACAGCACAGCAGAGAAGAAAAGACACATGTTCTCAATGAAAAGTGTTCTTTAAATTAATTTTTGTGCTTACAATGTCAGATTAGTTTGTTTTTTTTACAGACGTTTCTCTTGCCCAGTACTAACCTTTATAGTGATATGTTTTCTTTGAGCCAGTCAGCAGAGATAGTATTCTGTAATAATTATCACCTGGAAGTTGAGCTGTATGTGCTTATGATCCTCCCTGTGCTTACAATCTAAGTGTGCTCCAGTCCCACTGCCTCACTTGGAGACTCTTGCCTGTGCCATACAGATTAATTTTCTTCTAGTTAAATAGAAAGAAGGTCTTTGTAGTTGATGAATTTAGTAACACACCTTAAAAAAAAAAAAGTGTCACAGCACACAAATGCCTTTGTTTCTTGAAATGAGGAAGGGAGATTGAAGCTGAAAAGAAGCTAACCGTGAAGTTTCCATGTGAAGCTTGAACTAATGGGTACTGGGTAGCATTAACTTTGGTCTTCTACATCTGTATCACCTATAATGAAGAAGGGGGCTTTTTGGATTGTTTTATGTCAAACCCTCTCGTAAGAACTCTCTGTAGAGAGGTGACTCCAGTTACATTGTTTATTGATGGCATTTGTAGGGAGGTCAATATTTATAGAAGGGTCCTTATGGAAATCTAATATCCCAAGAAATGTTATAACAAAAGATGGTTGTTGTGCAGAGGCAGGTATGGTGAATTCACTGTGCCTCTTAACTTAGAGAACTCAGCATTTCTCCTTTTTCTTCTCAGGCGCTGTTTTGAATTTTTAGACCTGCTGCTGCAGGAGTGGCAAACTCACTCCCTCGAAAGGTAAGCCCTGAAAACAAGTAGGTGGGTTAATTCTTGCCTACTAATGTCTGGGGAAGTTAGGTCTGTAGAAAGGATAGTCTTGGAGTTGAGATTGTCATGTAGCTGAGGTTTTTGTGGTAAGAACAGTACCTACATGTGTGCACACATACCATTCATCCATGTAGTTCTTGCAGCCAGAGTTCAGTGAGTCTGTTTATGCCAGCCCTGGAAAACCTGTCTGAATGAATCTCTGAACTTAATTCTTCGTTTTGCACTCCAAAGTGAGATGATGAGGTGAAGGCTGCTACACATCTACCAGGAGCATCTCAGGCTTGTACAGTAGTTGACACAAATGAACAGTGGAAGAAATTGTGAAGGAAACAATTGGGACCCAATTTCCTGAGCCCTGGATTGCCCAAGGCTATTTAGGGGTTAAGAGTATTTTTACACCCAGGCAGTTTCAATTAACCAACTAAAGACTGACCTGTGAAGAATGCTGCTTGCCTTTTCCTATTCAGCAATGTGAGTGAAATAAAACGTGCTTAGAAGAACAAATAAATAAAGGCTCCAAAGGTTCTTGCATGGAAACGGGAGGATGTGAAGAACTCTTTGTTCATGGAGATCAAGGCAAAACCAGATTAATCATTTGTTTGTAAATGTAACGCATCTTTCTGGATTGCTGGATAATGTTTCCTTGTTATTTCAGACACATATCAGTGTTAGCTGAAACGATAAAGAAGGGAATTCATGATGCAGACTCTGAAGCCAGGATAGAGGCAAGAAAGTAAGTAGACGCTATTGGTGTCTTTTCTTCCTCCCGTTCTTTACCCTTACGTTGTGAGTTTAAGGTATTGCATGTTGGAGACTGAAGCCCAGACAAGTAATGTTCTCCTGGCAGCTGAGGCTAACACTCACTTGGCTTTAGTGGGAGTGTGTACTTAGCAGGAGACATCATATGGAGTGATCACGTAAGGTTCAGTTATATATTTATTTCCTGGTTTCTAATGGTGCTTATTTTGCCTTGTTCTCTAATAGTTTATTGTCTTTTTACCTGTCTGAGCAGGTAGAATATTTACCTGAGCTTAACGTGTAAGAATCTAGTGTCAACAACTAGCAGCCTTGTCTTTTTGACGTTTGAGGTGCTTGGGTTTAACTGAGATTCCTTTCATTTAGTACAAGAATGCTGTTATTTCTAGTATGTTTTTTCTTTTCTTTTTGGCCTGCATGCCAGACTGGGTTATCTGCTACTCTGGAAACAAAAGTCCCTGTGCTAATACACTGCTAAATGGTATCCTAAATTAAGGAAATACTTTGACACTGAAATAATATCTTTGTGCATATCTATAGGAAACGTCAATGTTTGCAGTTTTCTTCTGTTGAAGATCTCTTGCACTTCCAATAGTGTGTTTGTACTTAAGGTAGTGTGCTGCTATACTAGGATTATGTTCTTCTGAACAGAAGATGATGGGAACATTTTTTCAGGAAGAGGATGCTGTTAAATCACTAAATAAATTTTGTTAATCTAAATGCTATGTTATAAGCAGAGGTATTTCACAGTAGGACTGTTTAAATCCTTCTGAAAGGGGAAGTGTGCATCATTGAAAAATACAATGTGCACTGAGACTTCACAGCAGGTGACAAGGTGAATAGACAGCAAGGAGAACGGTATGAGACTTTAGAGAACAAGCTTAATTCTCTTTTCCCATGCTTCTTAATTAGGTGTTGCTCAATGTAAGACAGAAATTTGTTTCCTTCTAGTGATGTGAGAATGCATGTGACTTCTCATGACTCACTGACTGTCACATAAAACAATTCTTGATTCATTTGAGCTGACGATCTTGCTCTTAAACTGCCTGTTAGTTGCCCCCTGAAAAGTGCTGAGAGCCTTCATCTCCTTTGTGATGAGAGTGAATGGTGTTTTAGCATCAGCCAGGAGATTTGGACCAGAGAGGAATTCTTCCCTCATCTTGAAATGCTCTTTTTTCTGCATGGTGCTGACTGGAAGTCTATACGAGCATCTCATTCTTTGTGTTTTTTTCCCCAAAAGACAGTCAACAGCTTCATCTCAGTACAGAAGATTTGTCTTTGCAACAATGTACAAGAGCTGTTTGTTAAACTTAAGGAAGAAAACACCTGCTGGTGCTTTTCCTGAATCAGGCCCATTCATGTGTGTTCTGCTTTTGGCTTGTTTTTGAAGTAGCTGTTGAGCACCTAGTCCCAAACTAACATCAGTCTTGTTATGGGTCTAGTCTGGGTCTATCTCCCATGTACAGTAGATAGCCAGAGAGATATGAGGATTTCTTCTGTAATAAAGCTTTTTTGACTACTTGTGTTTTTACAAAGCCCCGGATGATGTGTTCTTCTCTTCTTATTTTTGTTTGCTTTGTCTTCTGTCGGGCTGTTCCTCCAGCCCATCATGTTACTCAGTGATATGTCTTAAGTGCATCCTGGAGGTGGTAGATGATTGAAATGAATGGGCTAATGAGCCCACTAACACCATTAGTGGAAAAGGCTCTGACTGTACCTGTGCTTCACTGACCTTTAAAATATGACAAGGAAATATTAACAGCATTGTGCCTTGTTTCCAGGTGTTACTGGGGTTTCCACAGTCACTTCAGCCGAGAGGCAGAACATTTGTACCACACCTTGGAGTCCTCCTACCAGAAGGCCCTGCAGTCGCATTTGAAGAACTCTGACAGCATTGTGTCCTTGCCACAGTCGGATCGCTCCTCCTCCAGCTCCCAGGAGAGTCTCAAGTAAGTCTTTCAGCATCACTACCTCTCTTGATCTAAACGACTGCAGAGCTAACATGATTGCTTCCTCAAATTCAGTGGAGCTGCCTTGGGTACTCTGTGCCCAAAGCATCTCTAATCTGGTCATCATTTGGTCTCAACACTTGGTTATGCCAAATTTTTTTTTAGCTAACATTATGTTAAAATAAAATGCAGGAAAACTCCATCACTGGCTTAAAAAAATCATTATCTTGACTCCATAAATAACTTTTTAGGGTGATTTTGTGCTCAGAAGACACCTAGTCATTCCTTCCAGATGGGCTGAAAACAATGCTTGGTTTGAAATTCTTTGTTTAGCATTCACCTTAGAGGTGTGAGTTGGCCTCTTAGTGTATAAGAGGAAGAAAAATGCCTAAACTAACTTTGAGTTGTAATTGCAAAATCAGTATGCAACTTTTCTGACACGTTTGTACTTCTAGCTTCTCTTGATGAGATAGTCAACTTTTAGGCTGCACGTCTGCAACTGAAGTGTTAGAGACATATGAAAAATACCCATAAAATATTGGTACAACTCTTTAAATCTACAAAAAGTGTTCTTAAAGATCTGGTCTTGCTCAAATAATATACATAATTTTTTGTTAGTGCTTCTGTAAATAATTTTATAGTGGTGCTGTATTTATTTTTAAACAATAAGCTTTGTCAGTCTATTCCTGAATATAAATAACTTCCTATTAACTCAATTATGTACTGAGGGAACAGAGAAGTACTATTACTGATGACTGTGAAACACCAGTTTTGTTTTAATAAATATTTATATTAACTTCTAGCCGTCCATTGTCTGCCAAAAGAAGTCCTACAGGAAGTACTACATCTAGAGGTGAGAATAGGAGCTGAAAATGTGGTGAGGTGTTGCTGAGGAAATGTGATGAAGTAGAATGAGAATTTTGGATGCTGCAATGTGCAAAGGACAATTTGCTGTTTACTGCACCTTAAAAGTGGCACCTTATTGTGTAATTTTTTAATCTGTTCTGCGTTGTACACCCTTTTTTGTACACCAACCTCTGATATAATGATGCTTTTGAAAGCTGGTAAGCCTGTTATTGTCTGCACCTGAAGGGAAGGCTGAAAAGCCTTGAAATGTGTAGCCAACATATGTTTAGCTGTGAAATAGCTGGGATTAACTACTGCTGATGCTAGTACATACAGCTACATAGCCTACTGGTGCGTTCAGCTTTACAGTTTTCTCTCATTTATCTTCTGTGGTTTCAGTACTTATTGGAGGCATCATCTGCACACAAGTCCTACAGTGTTAGATTCCATCCTGTCGCTAATCTGTTTTTACCATTAGATGGAATATTTTGATGCAGCCAAGAGTGGCTGATGTTACTTCATAAGGGACTTATGTGCAATGACAAGGGAATATGTGAGAATGAATGCTTGCTTATTTAATAGACATGTTTATTTTATTGATTCTTATACCCAAGCCTATATACCTCTGTATGTCTCTATTGACGAGTACAGGCAGCTTTCCTGTCCTAAGTAAATGCATATAATAATCTAAATAGCAAATTTTCATACGGAGTGTAACAAAGCTTTGTTGGTAGAAGGTAAGCTGCATTCTAGCCCCATATATAGCCCTTCTAGCCCTATAGCTGCCTTCTAAACCAGTATACCCTAGTGATACGTTTGATCCAAGGAGAGATTGGTGTGGAGCCTACTTTATTGTGCCCACAAGTGCATGTTTGCTTCCAGCTGAATAGACAAGTTTTATGCTTAAGAGGGTAAACATCAACAAGTGATGGGAACAGTAGTCCTCATGAGAAGATGAGCTGTTGGGAAGGAAGGTAGGAAAACTTACAGCAATGTGTAGAACCTGTCTTAAAGGACCTGCAGGTCTGTTTTAGCAAGCAACTCACAAGCTAGCGATGGGTACTGTAGCTGAGGTTTTCTGTATTGCTGGCCTAGCTGCCAGCAATGATCTCAGCGTTTAGGTTAGTGTCTGATAAAGTTCTTGGAGATGGCATCAGGTCAGCATTGAAATATCTTTGCAGGCACTATGGGGAAGCCCATGTTGCCCTGATAAAGCATTCTTAGTTGAAATATTTCAGTGCAAGTAGAGAGTGTTAAAAATAGTACGTTAAACTACTTGATGCATTCTTTGAAGCACACAGCTCAAAAAATTAATCTTCTTTATTCTGGGTCTACCACTCTCATCTGCAGCATCTACAGTAAGTACAAAATCTGTGTCAACACCAGGATCTCTGCAGCGATCCCGCAGTGACGTTGATGTGAATGCAGCAGCTAGTGCCAAGTCAAAAGTGACGTCTTCTGGAGCATCTACCCCCTTCAGTTCTGCTGCAGCCTTGCCTCCGGGCTCATATGCATCACTAGGTAAATCTATATATTCTACTATTGCAGTTACCTTTCTTTACTATCAGGAAGTGCCTAGACAACTTGATTTGAATATAAAACTCTAACTGGAAGGACGTATCTCTGATACGGCTAACAGCTCTCCAGCATCAGTGTGTGATCTCTTGCCTTTTGGGATTAAGCAAAAAATTTGCAAAGGAACTGACTTGCAGCAACTTCTTATTTTTTAAATTGTTCTGATAGTCACTGTCTCTCTTCTTTCTGGGGAAAAGCAAATGTGATTCTGTGATGCTGTTGAGGAAGATGCTTACCGCTCCATTACTTTTGACGAGTCCCTCTTTCTCTTTCCCTTCTCTTCCTTCCCTCCTTCCTTGCAACTGTTTTTCCATGAATTGCTTTATGCTTTGAATAGTACATCTTGGCTGAGTTTGATTGCTTTGTTTTACAAAAGAGAAAGAGATATAGAAGCAAAGAAAGCAGGCCTTCCCGTTTTACCACACAGTTAGGATATAAGTATCTATTCTTCTGCTGACTCTTTGGATTACAGCCATGACATATTGTTTTCTCAAAACATTGCATATCACTGTCAGGTACCTCCCCAGTGTTTTTACAACAAAGTTTTCATTTTTTCTCTTGGAGATGACATTGCCAACTTGCTGAAGGAGGAAGTGCAAGGCAGCGACTGACATAGTGTAATTTCTCATTCTGCTGGTTTCATGCTAATCTAATTCCGGAGTTTTCCTTGATTTTCTTTATAAGAGGGAGAAAAATCTGGTGCCTAGTAGGTATCAAAAGAAGTGGTCTTGATTTGAGCTGTGCCGATAGTCTTCACTGAGTCAGCTGAAAAGTAGTTTCTCCTTAGTGTTCAGCATTTGGTCTCTAGGCAGATTGTGTGCTTAGTGGATTACATAGGGATGCTTTCTATAGATTCCCTCTGTAGATATGTTTCTTTTATATCTGAAGTATTTTACTGTGTCTTAAATATATTGGTTGTATTTGGTTCAGAAGGTCAGGTTTTATTCTGATTTATATTGCGTGCTGATATTTGGTTCAAGATTTAGGTGCATTGCAGTGAACTCTTGATACAGATCATGGAGCTGATTGCTTAATAGTGTGCATTCAAAACTTAAAGAAGCAGCTGTTTTAATTGTGCTGTGTCCTGGCTTCAGTGGCAGAAGTGCTTTTGCACTATCCTATGTCATGAGGAAGAAAGGAAAGGGGGGAAGAAAATACTAAAGTTGGCTTTGTCCTTGAAGCCGGGAGACTGAGTACAGTGTTAGTCTTGCTCTTAACAGACTGAAGGAGAAAAGCAGGAAATGCATTGCATTTCTTTAAGTAATGCATGGCTGCTCCTAAAGGAGTCTGTTTCATATTGAGCTAGCAGGGAAACTTGTCACCTGCGTGTCTCCATGAGAGAAATGGTGAGGCAAACAAAGAAAATGGGGTTTGGCAAAGGTTAGTTATATTGCGGAAGGAAAAACTTGCAACCTTGTTCTTCAGATGCATCAAGCTTTGATTTGCTGCTCAGAGTTTTTTCGTTTCTTTAATTGTGCTAATTCTTTTGCATACTTCTGTAGCTAATATACAGTGCCCACTTCTGCTGATGTTACTAATTCTTCCCTATTAACCCTTTCCTTATTTTTTTTAATTTGCCTAAAGATGGTACTACCACTAAAACTGAGGGTAAGCAGTCTCTCTGTGTAACTGAGGTGTGTCTACAGTCGTACCACCCTACCTGTTCTCAAAGTGTTACCTGATTCTCATCCATGTTCACTGGTGACGTGCATGAAGTGTTGCATGGTTGTCCTGCTCATTTTGATGCCATGGGGTACTCTTCACTTTCTCTTCAGGCTCCTCCCTGCTAATGGCACTGTTCTGTTTTTGACTGATTTCCGATCACCAAGCTGTATGTGGGTCTCTCTATTTAAAGCAGTGCTTTTGGTTGAAGGTGACCTGTGTGCAGATTAAAAAAACAGGGCTTGTGTTTTCTTGCTCCATGATGTGTAAAGGTTTGCTGTGTTTTTCCATCCAAAGCTCAGGTCGCAACTGCCAAATGCTTTCAGGAAGAGACTGGGCAGCAAGAGAATTGAATGAGATGATCACATGGCAGAAAAATGAGGACAGTAAACAATGATCTCTAGGGAAGGAATATTTAGTCAACCTCTTTAAACCTGAGCTCTCTTCTTTTTTGTATTGTTAACTGAGTGCAATGGCTTACATCTAAGACTGTTGGAGGAAAGTCTGTTTTCAAGAACACTGAGCCTGCTAGTCTGGGAGAGCTCCCAGTCTGGTTATCTGGCTTTTTGTCAAAGTTTGTTCTTTATTTCTTACTTCTCAAGCAAAAAAGATCACTGGGAAATCACTTTTTCTGAGGTAGACAGGGATTGAAAACAAGAAGGCCTTCTGCACATAATGAAGACACCTCCCCCCAAACAAACCCATTTTTTCCTGTTGCAAGTCTCTTTTCAAGGGATCTATTACTGTTTTGTGGGACTGTGTTTGTATCCTCGATGGCTGCTTGTATTTGGATGTGGTGTTCTGAGAAGTGCCGCTGTGCTGTTGTGATGTGTTTGTTTTTTCCTTCCTATTACTGATGCATTGATTTATTATTTAAAGGAAAAGGTGTCTACCATCTTTGGAACTGGCTCTTAATGCTAGTGTTGAAAGATGAACTGGCTCAGAATCGTGGACAAGTGTTTATGCTTTGTGATCTGTCAGTGATAAGGAGTATAAAGTTGGCCTAAACACCTGTATTTCTAAATCAAATTAATTCTAAATCTAAGTCAAATTAGATGAAAGTTCCAAGTTGTTGCAATCCTTAGCTTTTTTAATTCATCGCTAACCCTTCTTTTTCACTTCTTTCTTTTCCCCCAGTTTTCAAAACTTCCTGGTTTTGGCCTAACATAGAAATATTGAATGTTCAATGTTAACTTATGAAATAGCCTATGCAACTCAAAAATCCTCTCCTAGACTATAACAATGTTTATGGAAGCCTGTTCCAGTAGCTGTCCTCTGGCATAACCTTTATTTTTAGTTTATTAAATATTCTATTGTCATCATGCAAAAGGGTTTTTTAAGTTTTCTTTCAATTAGGCTACATTGGAAGCAGATTGGATTTGGTAAAAATCTGTAATAGAAACCAGCAAGTCACTTGTGGGGGGAGATTGTGAGCTGAACTTTCAGAAACTGTTTTCCATTCCCTTTGTGTTAAATACCAGATCTCATCTCTTCTTTTGCTGTAGGATTCTATATTGGAGGAGGTGAGGGGGGGATGAGGAGCAGGGAGGATTATAATAACATGGCACACAATAGCCAGAGCACTTGAAGGATGAGTTTAATCACTGTTCAAAACTCTTGGTCATCTTTGTTTCCCTCTGTTGAGACAGGTGAGGGAAAACAGCCCTTTGTTCAGGATTCAGTGCCTTCTTCAGATGAGGGTTGAGAAGAGTCTTCTGCCAACTCTGATTTTGCAGTTTGTCAGTAACTGCAGAGAAGGCAAAACTTTATATTCTTTACATAAACATAAAAATTAATGGAGCAGGGGGAGGCAGGGCAGGAGGGAAGCATCACCTTGCTCTGGAAATACCTGTGTGTGCAAGAAAGGGTCTTTGAACAGAAAGCAAAAATTCCATCTGCACCCATGCCCCTGTCTTTTTTTTGCAGGTCACCATTAACTACTTCAAAACCAAATCCTTGGTGTTTTTTTGCAGTTCGGCTTGATGTTTAATCTGCAGTCTGGTTCCCATCATGGCTTTCCCTAGCCGCAGAGTAAAAGTTCTGCACCTTCCCCTCAGCTGGGAGCCAACATTGTGCTAACTTGGCAGTTCCCATCTGCTTTGCCCTCAGTTCTCCTCACTGCTTTGTTTTTGAGCCAGGCATCTCAAAAGAGGAGCAAGATAGAAGTGGGTCATGCCAGTGGCAAGCTAAGAGCAGAGTGTCGGTTCTTTGGTTTTAAGCAGCGTCAACCCAATTGGCAAATGCTGCTGAAGTGCACTTGTAGAAAGGTAGCGTGAATCTATGTACAGCTTTAATCTGTGGAGGTCTTCTGCTGCCTCTGTGCTGTGGGGCTGTCTTCATGCCATGCACAGTTATGTCTTGATTGCCCAGCCCCTCAGTGCATGAGTGTCTCTTGAACTTCTTTAAGAGTTTCGTAGGCAGCCTGTGAAATCTAAATGGTTTTAGTCTTGATCAGGATATTACAGCTAGTGCCACACAAGTAGCCGCTGTGCTCTCAATCCATGTTCGTTATACCTGATTAAAAGGAAACTTCAAAGAAGTCTCTGCTTGTTTTATCATGAAACAGTTTTTCAAGGAATAGTTAAAAATGTGCATAATGCTGACTTCCAGTACACAATAATGGTTCAGAGCATATCTGTTATCTGTGTAACTTCTTTCAAAGCAAGCATAAAAACAAGCCTTTCAGATGAGCCTTTCCCAAAAGGGGGAAGCATAAATGCTGGTCTGTCCCAAAACTGGCATGTTTAAAACAAAATCAGCAATTTCCAGAAGCAGTGGCACAATTCTTAATTTTTGTTATTCACTGGAAATTAAATGAAATCTGATTTATCATAGTTTTCATATAACTTAGGCTTAAAAAGATTGATCTGTGCAACTGAACATCTTGAGCCTTAACAAAAGCTTTGGGAATAACACAGTTTTAAGAAATCACCATTCCTGTTTTCTTCTCTGCTTTAAAGCTCTTTGTTGTCATCAAGGACAAGGCTTGACTCAAAGGTTTGACTGAACATGGTAGCTTAAACTGAAATGCTTGGGTAATATGTTGCTTTCTTCTCTTGGTCTATCCCTTTGGAAATGCTGGCTTGGTTTGCCTGTGCTTATTGCAGTGCAAAGTCTGGTCTTGTACTAGTAATGTTGGACTGGTGCTAAATACATATGGAATCCATACCATGCTCGTTGTAAAAGGGGTTGTTTACAGATTTACGAACAATTCATATTTTTAATTGTGTGTATTTTTTGCAAATGTATCTACAGTAAATGCCATATGTACAGCTGGGGGGGCCTAGAGGCTCTTTCAGGATTTTTTTTTTCTCTTTTTCCAAGTAGGGGGGAAAAAAATTGTGCTGAGAACTTGCATGCATTATCTGATTCATGGAGATACCGTTACCATCCCAGTGCTTTTACATATAGCTTCATGTGAATAATGATGCCTACAACCACACGTGGAACTGATTAAACTCAGTTGTGGAGCTGTTATATTCCATTTCTAAATTATTTGAAAGCCATTTTCTTCGCAGTGTAGTATACAGGTTGGATCTTGCAAAGCCTGTGTCTGTTCTGAGCGCTGGGGTAGAGGTGCTGTGGTGTCCACTCAGAGGAGCTTAGAACAGTGGTGCCGAATGAAGTCTCTTGTAATGCAAAAATATCACAGAAAGTTTCTTTGCTTGTTCCTTTGCTGTTGCTGTCTGTCTTTAAAAAAAAAAAAAAAAAAAAACCTTCCTAGATTTAGCCATATGTTAGACATCTCAAAGTTGATTCTGATCCATTGATTGTTGTAAAAATGACAGTAACTTTAAAAGAAAAAAACAAAACCCTCTAAAAAAACACAAATGATTTCTTAACACTAAGCGTTTATATAGGGTCTTTCAAAATACTTTCTGTACCAACAAAGTGTCACATGTCAAGTTTAGATCAAAGGCTTTTTTAAATGGAAATACTTTAATGCTTTTGGAAGTGAGTTTGGGCAGCCTTTATCTGTTCCTCTGCTGTGCTGCTGCTCTCAGAATAAAGTAATCCTTTCATGAGAAGCAGAAAAATTATAGTTATGAAATATGAATTTCTCCATCTGCAGTTTGAGCTAGATAGAAAACAGAGAAGTGTATGGGAGGGGAGGTGTTTGCATTTAACAACAGCAAAATGTCCACATAACTGATTTGTTATATTACTTCCAGTCTTGCTTGAAATTATTTTTTTCTATTTATGGTAGAATGATAGGGATAAAGATGCACAGATATTCCTGTGTGCAAATAATTTCTGGGTATGAATGCAGACTCTTGTTTGCAGATGAAATGCTTAAGGGAATGTAATAAAGACAATTGTATTGTGTAGATGAACTTCTTTATATGCACATTATACTTGGAATAATATATATTAAAATTTTGATTTTTCAAGCCAGTTATTGATTTATCTTACGTTACTATAAAGCAAGTAGGTTTTGGGTGTCATAAGGCTAACTTAAGCGTTGTTCATGCATGTGTGAAGGTAAGTTAACCTATGAAATGTCCCAGGTACCGCTCCATGTTTCTGTCTCGTACAGATTTGCCTAAAGCAATTTTGAGTTCCATTTGGTCTTGTTTTGTTTTACAGCTAATGCTGTATTTGGATAGGGAAAAAATTAGGAACTTATTTTTCTTCTTGAATATCTTTGAATTGTTTATTTTGAACCATTTGTGTGCTGCAAGTAAGATTAAACACCTGTATTAAAAATAAATACATCATTTTTAATAGTTGGAAAATAACACTGGAAAATACATCAGCAATTCATGTCTCAAGGACTACATAAGTGATATCAGATGACATTCTTTCCTTGTAAACGTGTGAAGAATTTGAACTTGAATTTGTTATTCTTTCCTTCTTTTTTTGCTTTGTGGTAGACTCCAAAAAAATGAATTACTCCTAGGGTGACCTTTTGTTGTGTTATCACAATCTTTGTACCATTACAACATTTTTCTGTATGAAGCCACAATGCTGCTATGTGTTGCTGTGAACTTTGGAATGAATTTAGGCCAAGTTATTAAGCGTGCACCACAGCAAGCTCATGTATAGTAGTTGAGAATGTCATGAATTTCTGATTTCTGCCATTCCTGATATCATTTGCATAGTGCAAGTCCAGTGTAGTGTTAGTTCAAATGCTTATCAGTTTTTTTAGAATGCTGATAAGACCAATATCGGTATTGGGACTCTATTCCTCCTGGGCAGGAACAACTTTTTGTCCCACGTTGTCCTCTCTGACACCAAATTAGGCCAAAATCAGTGTTCATGTCCAAAAGGAAGCAGAATTTTGTTCTTGAGCAGTCATTCAGAAACTGTTGAAGTTGGTAGGAGCCTGTCTCCTGATTCTTAGGGGTTTCAAAATAAGACTGAGTTCTGTTTCTAATCCTGCCAATAATCACATTAATTTAGTTTGACCCTTTGGTTCATTTTTTGTTAAAGTCCAAAAATGTTGGCATTCAAAGTCAATCTTCTTTTTTTCCTTATTATTTTTGGCTTTGTATTCCTTAAAGAGTGGACAGTCACTACATATTGTCCCTATTCTCTCTCTGTTCTTAGTTATCTCCCGATGAAGCAAAAAAATCCCTGACGCAGGAATAACAGATAATTGTGAGGATTTTAAGTGGATTATGAGTAAAATGAAGCATCAGTCCCTTCCCAGCCATTCCTGGCCCATACACATCACTAAACGTGTTCGCCAGTGCTGTTTGTTACTGTGCCTTGAATTCCAACCTGAGTTACCCCCTGGTACTTTCTGTAATGCGGAGGCTTTCTCTTGGCATTGTGGAAGGATGGATGGTCAATTCCATTGCTAGTTCCTAAGACTGGTCAGGTTTAACTTCTTGTATTATTGCTTTGTACCCCTGCTGTCACCAGTAATGCCCTTCTGATGAGAGAAACGGAAGGAAGCCAAGAGACTTGAGGCTCCAAACAAGAGCATGAAGTCTTTCTGCTCTTTCCCCCCCGCATGCCTCCTTTGAGGCCTGTGGTGGGATTTGGGGTGTGCACCTCATGGCAAGTCACACTGTGACTCTGCTCATCTGCGTGTAGCTGCCCATGCGTGAAACTTGGGAAGGATGCGAATGGACCAGGAAAGAGCTTTTAGATTTGTTGCTGTGTTGTGTCTCAGGCTGACCATTTGTAAGGGGCAGATAATGTCCTAGAGCAGAGGAGATCTGCAGCTTTGCTGTTGGTAAGAGTGCCTTAGCAGCCAGTTTCATAATCACTAGATCCCTGTGGACGTGCTCAGAGCTTGACTGAGCCAGTGGTTAAAGCATGGTTTGTTTGTTTGTTCCCAGTTTTGTGCTGATGATTTCTTCTATGTCACGTCTACAAACAGCAGTTTGAATGTAGGTATCTGTATCTTGGCTCGCTGCTTCTTAGCTCCCTTTAAAATAGCTCTGTAAGCCTCCTGATCTATTTTAAAACTAGATGCTGGTGGTACAGTGTGAAGTACAGCTGCCTTTTAGGCTCTTTTTCCCTGCAAACAAGTCTAGGCTTTCTTCTCAAAGTTAAACATTTCCTTGTCACTTTGTGTCTATCAGAAACTTGCAGACCATGTTATGAATGTTTTGAGAACTCAAAGGAACAGAGCTCTCAACCTGTTCAGCCTGGGCTGCTTGCCATTGTCTTGTTCTGCATGTGTACCTTATGTGAAGTGATTTTGGGGTGGGAAGTACACATCTCCCTGTTTTTCTTTCTCTGTTTGCTTATGGTGGAGACAAAGGGTGGGAGATAAATATCTGTAACTGGTGGATGCAGTTGTCAAGACTATTCTCTTACCTGTTGTGTGTTTTTTCCTTTTATCGTTGTGCCTGAAACTCGAAATCATCCTCTGAGTGCAGGGTAGCACTGGCATTAGTCCTGAGAAACAGCTTCAGATTTGGCTGAGAACCCAGTTGTTGAAAAGTGCTGATGGAGGCTTTCTTTGTGTTACTCTTAATTATCATTTCTTTCCCATTAGCTAGAGACAGATAATTGAACCTTAGCACTGGAAAGAACATTCTGTAGGAAACAGCCCTGCTGCAGGAAGGGGATGAACTGATGACCTTGTAAACTGTTCTAGCTCAAATTTCTGTGGCTTTTTCATGAGGAAAGCACAGAAAAAGGACCAAGAACACTTTGAGACTTTATATCCATTCTCTGCTTAAATAAAGGGCAGACACATGGAATCTTTTTTCCACAATGTTGATTGTGTTAAATGAGACTCACCGTTACAAGTTACGCTGATCTATGAGGGATCTGTAAACAGCGGGGAAAATTGAATGAGCCTGAAATAAAAGTGTAGTTAGGCTGTGTTGACAGACTGTCTGTGGTACATGCTGGTGTGCACATGGAGAGCAGGCTGTAAAGTGCTGAACTGCTGTTTGGAAATCCCAGTGATGGAATTTGTGGCTGCATCTGCTGTGCCCATCTCCAAAAGGGTGATCGCCTTGTCAGAAAGTAATAATTTTAATATAGGAAGTGGCATTTAGGTTACTGAAATTTTTGTGGTTGATCTTTTTTAAATAAGCTACTATAGAACAGAAGCAAAGGCTCTAGAGAGGTAATATGTTTTTTATTAAACCAGCTGATAGCATAACAGAAAGCTAAAAACTTTTGGGACTTGTAGACTTTTGGACTTGTTTCCACTCCCTCCCTGCATCTTCAGCCAGTCTAATGAAAGATGTTGTCTCTCCCTGTAAAATTTATCTTTTGTACCCTGGTTAGTTGTGTGTATAGCGACACTGCAAGGATAGAACAGATGGTGCTTTAGAAACTGCTGCTGCCTTTGGAAGAAACCTATTAACAGTCTGGTCATCTTTGCATTCCTCCAGGTCGGATTCGTACAAGGAGACAGAGCTCTGGGAGTGCCACAAGTGTCACCTCAACGCCTGCTGATACCCGAGGCCGCAGCCGGGCTAAAGTGGTTTCCCAGTCCCAGCGTAAGAAGTGTTTTATTTCTGGGGGAGGAGAACAATTTCTCTTGAACTGTGGTAGCATCAGCTGAGAATTGGGCTCACTTCTGCTGAATAATATTTGGACATGTAACAGAATGAATCCCCACTCAGCCAGCTTTCAGTGTATGCTCTTGCTGACAAATAGGGCCCCAAATCTGAGTGCCTAGTTGCTGCTTTTTTAACCTGTTGTGCAGCAGAACTGCAGGTCATTGCAACATGTAAGACTAAACTTGTAGTGGGTTCCACTGAGATGCCCTTCATGTCTGTAGCTGATCACTGTCCTGGGTTCTTGCCCTGCAAAGCTTCTCCTGCTTATGTTACTGTATTTCTGTATGTGTAACGTGAGCTGTCTGAAGTTAATGTGTGATTTAGCATCAATTTAAAATAGGGGAGATGGTTCTGCTCTCCGATTCACATGGCACATATGCTCTCTGGCTTCCTTGCAAGGCATGGTTTCCCCCAGGAGCCATGCATACAGTGCTGTTACATATTTGTCATGTAAGGAGAATTTTGTCACTCAAACTTCAAGAGGAAACAGGGGGAGGGAGAAACCACTCAAATTCTGAGGACCTTCAAGCTTGTGGGTAAGAAGAGATGGGGTTTGTTCTGAGGACTTGTCTTGCTTTGCACCCTTATTTAAAAGCTCTCCTGTGTTCATTCTCTCATTGCTTTGCTCTGTCTTGCTGGGGGTATGGGGAAGCAGTTTATAGCATTGTGTTAGGCTGAGAGAGCTGAAGAGAGAAGTATTAGGATGGGGCTGAATGGAAATCTTTACATTGAGGTCATGAAGGAATTGGGGCTTTGGTGTTCTGATCTGAATTTATTCCTATAGTTTTGAACCTAAAACTGATCCAAAGCCAGAAATGACCTTTTTTTCTTGTGGTGTGATCAGATCAGATAAGACAAGTCTCAGAGGTATTTAAAGAATAGTTCAGTAGTTCAAACATTATGGGCTTAATTTTTTTCATGGAATGTCTTACGAGGCTTTAGGACGGTCACATCTGAACCTGCTATCTTGGTCTAGTTTGTAGAATACTGATTCCAGCCTAGCCCAACTAGATGTGATCTTTAATCTCCTAAGCCAAGCATTACATGAAGTAATTAATGAGTTCAAATATAACATGGTCACAAGACCAAATTTTGTACGCCCACACAGTGGTAGCCAGTTTCAGTTTTATCGACTGGGCTTGGGGTATAATTTACAGCAGAACTTGGGTCTCTGTGTTGGTTGATATTTAGCTGAGAAGCTGATCAACCTTGGGAAATTAAGTCAGTTGCATCTTGCACATTAACTCACTGAATTCTGCAGAGGCTTAAGGAGTGACATGTTTGTGAATAAATCTGTCTGTATTGTGTATAGCATAAACCGCATGCTGAACGCTGTATTGTCTTGCTGTCTTTTAATCCACTTTTTGCCTGTCCTTTGGTCTGCCCTCATAATCAAGGATCCAGATCAGCTAATCCTGCTGGTGGTAAGAAACATTTTCCCTTTCTTGCTTTCTCACGTTATTTCCTTCAGTTTTTTTTAACTGCTAAGCTTTTAGCTTCCCTCACTCACTCTCTCCTGGCTATCACAGGCTTAAAAAAGCATTTTCTTAAAGTTAGAAAAACAAATGTGTATGGTAAATGACCTAACTTTCTCATAGTAGTCAAACATGGTAAGCATACATTGTGTATTGAAGCTGGCTCATTGCAGTGAAGTTCCTGCAGCTTAAACCCCAAGTGCTAAATTCCTTTTCCAGTTGCTTCAATGCAACTCCAGTGACATCAGTGAGATTGCAGCAGTGTAACTGAGGGGGGTATTGGCTTTCGGGGTGTGAATGCTGTGAGAGACCGGTATTTTTCACAAGTGTTCTCACTTTTGGGGGGGGACCCAGTGCCACACACATATTGGACTACATGATTTGATTGATTCAGAATGGCTTTGTCCAAGAAATTGAAGGGAGCATGTAAGGTAAAATAATACATGCTTTTTATATGGTATTGTCCATCAGATTAGTAAAACTGTATACCTTCTTTAAATTAAGACAGAACAGCCTTTAACTCCTCCTAGTTGTAACAGTATCTGGGACTGAAATATTTGAGATGTGTTGATGCTTTTTAGAAATAAACCAACTTGAATATTTGTTCAAAACATGAGCTTGCCTGAGTATATTTTTGCAACCTTTTTCAGGTGTGCTTTTCCTTGTTGCTTCAATAAACAAATGGGATGTCAGGAGTGGTAATAGCAGCAAATTTTCAGTGTCTCTTTTATATAGCTAAAGAAGCAAAAAAGGGTCTTAAATCCCTCACTTTCATAGTTCTTTGGTTACCTTTAAGCCAGCATTACTTAAAGTCAGCAGAAACATGTTACCAAAATATAATACACTGGAAAAAAAATATTGTTCAACTCCTTGAGTTTGACAGCAGGAGTATTTCAGGGAAATATTTTCATTCCAGTTGCAGTAGACATTGTAAATAAATCTTGGTCAGCAGACTGTCTTGCAGGCAGCATGACTTTATTAAAGAAAAAAAAAAAACTTGCCATGGACTATTCAAACAGACCAAGAAAAATAAACCAAGCCTAGTATTAAGCTAAAAATTGTTTTTCCACCTGAAAAGTAACTAAATTTAGCTTTAACAAGTCAGACCCAAATAAACCAGCATCTCTACAAATGTGACAGGGTTACTTGGTTTACCCTTTAACATGCTGATCTGCTGCTGTTGAGACAGTATTTTTAATTTTCCTTCACTGAATTATTGTAGGAATGTAATGTCACCACTGCAGCATGGTGTAAAGATGCCTGAGCTACCTTGCAGCAGCTTACCTGTGCTGGAAGCTGGCTTTCTGCAGCACAGTGCTCCACATGGGCTAGTTTTTGCTGCCTGATGAGGCAAAGCAGCCTATGAATTCCATGCTGCTGCAGCAAGGCTGCTCCTGGCATCTTCACAAGCTCGTGGAAAGCCAGCTGGGGTATTCCTGCACTGCAGTGTCTGTGTTAGTCTTGATCCTGTCTGGGCAGCACTGTTCATATAAGCAGAGTCGCTGATGTCAGTGTTTCTTGTCCATGGGCTTTCCTCAATATTCCTCTTAAAGCCCATGGGGAACACTCACATTAGTTTGTGCTTTGGATCAGATTCTTAAAGCTGATTGTGTTCCAGTTTTGCTGTCAGTGTATTTAAGATCTTTATTATTTTTTTATTTATTTAACTGTTTTTTTCCTTATTTCTGGTTCTCTTCTAGCTGGTAGCCGGTCTAGTTCTCCGGGTAAGCTGTTAGGAAGCGCCTATGGTGGCTTGAGTGGTGGAACATCCAGAGTTCAGCCAGTGCCATCATCTTCAGAGAAGCGCAGCAAGATCCCTCGGAGCCAGGGATGCAGTCGAGAGACAAGTCCCAACAGAATAGGACTAGGTAAGAATAGTTACTGCAGTGGCAAATTGGCCAGCGTGCTCAAAGGAGGGGCTTTCCTGTTGAATAGGAAACATGCATATGTATTATTGTCATTCTTCTGAGTTCTTCAGCTGGGAAGTTAATGTTTTATTTCAAGAAATGTTTCATTTTTGATTGTGCCTGTAGGCGGATAATTCTAGTTTTCCAAGTTGAGCCATAGTTTCAAAGTAGGCCTAAAGATGTTATGTGATGTCGTCTGTTTGAAATTCAACATGAATGATGTTATTAGATCAGGCAGCAAGAACAGTTGCCGTGAATAACCATCACAGCAAAAATACCTCATTTGGTGTCAGTGGCTTAGTCCTAAAATGAGTTGAGCAATTTTTACGATCAGCTAGAATCAAGGGCGGTGAGCATCTTCTAGGATTATTTGAGAAATTTTGCAGCTTAAGTGGTATGCTTTTCTTGTCCTGGAGCCACTTTCTTAGGTGGTATTTAGGCTTATATTTCAGTTATTCTGCTTCCAATATTCTTGTCCTAGTGACAGTTATATAAATATTCCATAATAGTTCTTATTTTCTAATTTATCAGCAGACTCTTTTCTTTAAAAGGTAAGTAAGCATCATTATATAGAAACTTTTGTGTATCTGAATTGAGGTAAAAAGGTATTCAGCGTGCTTTATATCTTCAAAGAATTTACTAGTAGATTGAAATTGATTGAAATCATAGCCTTAGTGTTGTCAATTTTAACTATTGCTGTAGCAATTGTATTTCAAATTCAAGCTGCATTTCTATTTAGAGCATTTTGTTAAGGGAAGTGTCTTATTCAAGTATATTGAAATGCATTTAAAGCACCTGAGTACATGCTGTTATGATTCATAAGTATTGCATGATTTTTGTGATTATTTTTCCAAATTTGATATTGTTCTTATGTCTGACCTATTTTGACTTCTGTATGAATACATTGTGCTTTTCTGTTCATTACTTTTAAAACTTAAAGTGCTTCCCAAATATTAGAGGCAGTTGTTCTGCTATCATGCTGCAAAAGAACATCGTTTTTGAAAGTAAATGAAGAATGATGGATAGTACCACCGCATATGCTTAAGCTTATCACATTATGTGGTCTGATTTGAAACCGTGTTTAGCATCTGAAGGGAAATTGCTTTATGTAAAATCCTCACTCTTGGGTTGCCTGCTTTCAGGTATATTATGGGAGCCTTGCATTCTTTTGAAAGTGTAATTTATATCTCATTGCTCTGATGTGTTCCCTGTGAACACAGTCAGTACTTGTTCTTTGGTAGTAAGAGAGAGCTGTGACATCTATCAGATGTGATTTCTTGCTGCCCTCCTGGTTGATGACTGACCAAAGCCTGTTCTTTCAGGCTCTCATGGGAACCACAGGCTGACACTTATATTGGCTTTAGCACTCAATTGCAGAAATTGTCTCTTTATTGAATCTTGAAAATAGTAATATTGGCTTGGATGAAGATAACTTTAGAGCTGTCATTTTTATACCATTATCCCATTGTATTTGACTTTATAACTATATATAGTTGCTACAGTATTTTGTTTTCTATTGTGTTACTTCAGCCCCTATCTTTCATTGACTTTTATTACTCATTCATTTCATTTAATAGACTCCCATTCACCTTGGTCCTAAGTATACCAATAGACTTTTTCAGGCTGATTCAAGAAAGTGCTTGAGCACACATATGGCATCATATGTATGTGCAGTCCTTTTGGCTGGGTGGGATTATTTATGTATTTGACATTCATGTGCTTAACCCATGGGCTGAAGCGTCTCTTAACTACGTGGCCATGTTGTCCTGCAGCGGGTATTGAACTATCTTGCAGATCAGACTGTTAGAAATGGGTAATTCCTGGGTCCTGTTCATAACTCATCCATTGATTTGTTGCGTAGTATTTTGCAAGGGTGACCAGGAATTGCAGCTGGACCATTGCTCTGTGGGCAAGAGTAAACAGAGTGTAAGTCCATGTGTGCAGTCAGGCTTTATCTAAGAGCCCCCCACTGGACTTCTTCAGGACCTTTGGAAGGCAGAGGCAGTGATAAGCTAATAGAGCTTTTGCATGTGGATGCTCTTTAGCGTCAGTAGCTTGCTGCCAGCTTAATTTCCATGCTGACCTCAGGTATCCATGGAGTATGTTTCTTCTGTTTGCTGGAAGCCTTGAAGATGGATGCTGTTGGATGCTCAGTAGGTTGTGTGTCCTGACCGGTACTGCAGTGTGGGTGCGTGCTGAGGGTCAGCTACCTGCACCTCCCCTTGAGCCCATTGTCAGAGTGGGAATGTAGCTTCAGTAACACCTCCCACCTTCCGAATTTAGAAGGTGAGGAGCCAGATCCCTGAGTAAATAGTTGGATTTCAAAGGAGTGAGAGATTGGAGATAATGTCATTCTCCAAAAAGTGAAGCAGGCACAGTTATCCAGGTCATGCAGCACTCTTTCCACCAAGAAGTTATGCTGTTTGTATTGGAAAGCAGGAAGGCAGTTCTTGCCTTGCCTCTGCTGGGCATACCCTACTGCAGAGCTTTGCACTAGCTGCTTTGGCAGTGTTTACAGACTTTTATACAGGCTTCACTTAAGAGTCATTACAATTCACACCCTAATGAAGTGCAGGGTTCTTCCCCGTGGTAGAATGGTAAACGGGAATGATCAAGTTTTGCTGGTGCTATTTGCATTTGATGGTTTTCACAGGTGTAAGACAGCCTGACAGTGTGGTTTAATAATGGTTTGAACCACATCCATCTCCTTTGCCTCTCTGCATGAAATTGGTAAAACCTAGATGTACAGGACACACCTAGGGAGTTGGAATTTTACTGAAAACAACCCACCTTTGTTCCTGTCCTAGGCTTTCAGTCCAGAGCTGGCTGTTGGCTTGTTGTCAGCTTCCATCTTGCCTACGCCTTTTAATTAATTTTGCTACTCCTCAATTTCTGTTCAGCTTTTGGAGTTTGGGAATTCTGAAATTGAGATTTGTCTTTTTTTTTTTTTTTTGCTCTGCAAAGACAGGCCTTGAGAGTATGAGAAACTTGTCTAAATGACAGCGCTGCTGGCCCTTAATTCTGGCAGTGCCCAAAGAAAACACTCTGAATAGCTGACAGCTCTACACAACACAGCAAAAAAAAAAAACAAACAAAAAAACAACATGGGGCAGGTGCCTGGGAGTCCACAACAGACTCATGATTCTGTTCTTTTCAATCCATTCTTTTTTTCTTTTACATCTCTATCCAGTAACATGCGAATCTTTTGTTTCACTGTTGCTCATGAAGTACACGATGCTCACTTTTGGGTTCCCTCTGTTTCTGTGGTCCATGTTGTGCTTCATCTGTGGCATTGTCCTATTAGACTGTTTTAACGCAGTTAAAGTGCATTTTCTTCATACTTCATACTGCTATTATTATCAGTAATTGAAGAAGGATATACTGTGCATATTAATCTTTTTATCATTCACATCCTCCCCTCTCTAAAGAGCCGTTGCTAGACTTAATAGGGTTGTGTTATAGAAAGATTGACAAATCTCTATTAAGAGAAATGACTGCTTGTGCAAACATGATATGAAGGCTACCATTATCTACATAGAAGCATGAGACCCAAGAATGAGAAGCTGGCTTCTAAAGAGCCCTCAATTTCAACAAGTATTTGTGTGGAAGATTTTAGAGTGTCACTTTCACCTATAGTTCACCTGACAGCTTTTTTTCTTGTAAACCTGAGGTGGGATTATTGTACTTGTGGACCCTAATTTCATCTACGTCATTATTTAGTCTGTCTTATTTATTACAAGACTATGTAATTCACTCAGAAGTTTTAGACATTGTGGTGATCTAATCAACTTGGTCGATATCTCATCTTGTATTGTCTGACATCAAAGTTCAGCCATCAGAACCATTAATTCATCTAAGATATTAGTTGGGTTTTACAAATTTGGGAGGGATTTGACAAAGAATCTGGCAGTAGTTTATATTTGAATATTGAAGCCTAAATATGAAGGTTTCTATTTTGTTCTGTACTGTTTTGCTTGAAAGGATACTAATACACCCAGGATATAACTGACCATTCAAAATTAGGAATTATATTCTGGCATAGTTCTTCTCGTGTATATAAATCTCCTCATCAAAAAGAGGAGCTACATGAATATGCATGATCCCCTTTCTTGACGAGCCCATAGAAGCACTTAAGTTCAAGATAAACTCATGACAAATGCCATTTTTACTTACAAAAGTGTTGTGGTCTATGATGGGCATAAAGCTTTTTTTTAGTAACTTGCTGCAATCATCTTTCGTATCAATGACAAAGAATTTGCAGAGGGATAAACCAGTTTTAAATACCTAAATTACTCATTTTATAAAACTGTGAAATTCAAATCCATAATGTTAAGTAACCTTCTTAGTTCTGTTTTTCCTCCTTGGACAAAACTTCAGTTAAAGTCAGTGGGATTGCTTTTTACTATGAAAGCAGCTTAATATTCTGTCTTCTACTGTGCATTTGGCCAAATGAAGACTGCATATGATGAGTTCCCGTGACATGGCTGATAGGCAGGAGCCTATTAGGCTGTGGGAAATAGAACACTTGATAGCTGCCAGACCACAGATAAGCCCTGTTGATGCAGGGTTTTGTCAAAGTAAAGAATATATTTAAAAGCTCTCCTTAAGTGTGCAGGTGTCTCAATATGCATGCAGATAAAACCATATCTATAAGGTTTTAGAAATGTTTGAGGATCAGAAGTTAGCTTTTATTAAAACAAACAAAAAAACCTGCTGCTGTCTTAAAATTCAAACCACTTTTTAACCTGCCTTTCAGGTATTTAGGGTCTTAATCATTTTTCCGATTATTTTTCACTGGAGAAAAATATCTCTTAGAGTCTGTGCAATACGCTTTTTTTTTCCTTAGGGTACTTGTTCATGACAGAACTATCCTTGCAAAAGTCAAATCTATGCAAAGATGATATACTGGTACTGTGAGTTTAAAGTTTTTAATCTGGTTAAAAATGCTGCTTCTTTGTTCCAGAAGGGTGTTTATCTTATCTTATAATTAAGGAAAAAATCTTCCAGAAGGGTTTCTTTTATCTTCATCTGTTTTGCATGCTTTGTAATCGTAGAGCTTCCCTAAATGATTGAAGATCTCCTGCTCTACTTGAATAACAAAACTTAGATTGCTTAAGAAAAAGGATACTGTCAACCAGACATTTAATACTGCTGAAATTTCACATTACAAACACAGCCCAGCATGTAACGTAGTTGGTTTGTAAGAGCCTGAGCTGGCTGCTGCAAATGATAATTACTAATGTAATAATTACTATAACTAACAGAAATGTGACTTGACTTTGAGCTTTTCTGTCCTCATTAAACTTGTTCACCTTCTCTGAAACTCTCCATGCTGCATGCTAGCACGGAGCAGTCGTATCCCCCGACCCAGCATGAGTCAGGGGTGCAGCCGCGATACCAGCCGTGAGAGCAGTCGAGATACAAGCCCTGCTCGGGGCTTTCCTCCACTTGGTGAGTACATGTAGGCATTGGAGCTCTAAGGGTCGATTTTTTTCCTTTTTTCTTTGTTCTGATTGCCCTTTCAAGACACTGCCAGGTGGAATGAGCTTGTTTTCTGTCCTCTGTTGGATTCCTGACACTCCCTATTTCCAACCCTGTTTCCCTTCTGTTTTCTTCTGCATGCTTCAGTTCTGGCTCTCAGTATTTCACTGTTAGTATGAAAATAGTTTAGCCTGAACTTTGTTATTTTTCAATTTCGTTAAATCAGCTTGTGTGGGGCTGCTGTGCTTCACTTTACAGCACTGATGGTAATCTATGGGAGAGCAAGCCTCTATTTTCTAGGTCACAGTGAAGTAGTTAGTAGCATCATAGTGTGAGTAAATTTATTCATGATCTGGTTTTCTTAAAGCTAGGTGCAGTAAAAGTTTCATTTCTATAGTAAATCCTACAACAAAGAGATGGAAGTTTTTTTTTTCTTGTAGAGGTTTTATACAACGTTATCAATTGCGAGTTAACAAGTTGCACATGCAGGAGACTTTCAAGCAGACTAAAATCATGGAAAGGCTGAAGTTTTAAAGGAGCATCATAATCATGCAGCTTAAGCGTACAGTACAAATAGAAAATCTCATTACACAACATATGCAGAAGTTTTTTCTGCACAGGGCTGAAAACAGGATAGTTAATGTTTCTGATCAAATATCATATCATATATATATATTCAACCAAATACATTGCTTGTTGTATGAAAGATTTGTCATCTCAGACATAATGCAATGTGGTTTTTATCTCCAGGCCCTTTTCCTTTATGTAGTAATTTCATAGTTGTGTATGTGGCATTAAAAGTGAGAAACTTTTACAGATGTAGTCACGATTGAAGAATGTTATTACAAGATCTATTTTGCATGTAGTGACTAAATACAGCTATAAGAGGTAGTGTGTAAGTGGAACACAGCATTTTGGGCCTAATTCTCCAACAATTCAAATAGTAAGAAAAGGTTATGAAAAATATGAATAGATGGACAAATTTTTCCTGTTTGGTTCTCATAGTTAAATATGCTGTACTTTGCATAATCTTTTAAATCTACATAACTACTGTCATTATTGATTCATTTATTCATCTCAACTTCAGATGCTATCAGTGGAGAGGCTCATTGTCTTCATCCATATGAAATCATTGGCAAAATTCCCATTGACTTCAGTGATGTAGAGTGGAATCTCAAGAGGCTTTGGGGTTCAAAACTTTATTTAATCCATTGAGCTGTGAAATCTATTTCCCTTATCTGTAATATCTCAATTTTTGTTGAGAAATGGATGGAGTTCAACTTGGCATTCAGAACTTTGTTCATAGCTCTTTTTGATAGGTTAATGAGTTTTTTATTGACTAAATGAAGCTGATTTGATACCGGAGCCATAAAGGGATGGTAAATATGCTTTTTTTATAGTTACCTGTCTTGTTTCAATTTTAGATGAGGCTATTTTCTTCAAAGTGTTTAAGCATGCTGGATTTCAGGGTTAACTTGTTAATATTCTGTATTATTGTACTGTGTTTCTTCTATTTTAGTGAAAATACATTAATTGAGACACAGTCCTGAGCCTTTGCTCTGAAAAATAAATGCGGTGTACCAGAATCACAGTTGGTGTGAATTTGGCACACCGCTGCTGAGTCTGACTTGTACGCTGAATATGAAATTTCAGTTACAGATGTCTGTTACAGTGGTTGTAACAAATTTCATTGTGGGGAGGGGGAGCATTTCATTTTTAACCAATGATATTTAATTATCTGAAGATGATTGCATTTCTAGAAATGCAGTTGTTATAAAAGTCATTAACGGAAGGGAGAATGGAAGCTGGGGAGAAAGTATCAATGTAATAGTAAGCCAATATAGTTGCTATCCTGCTGTATTTTTTCTTGTGTTTTCATTGAAATGCTGTAAGCTGGAATATATGTGTGCTTAATTCTGTAGCTTGTAATTCATCTGAAAGAAATCTATGCATGTATATAGTTTAAGCCAAAACAGGATGATTCTATTCTAGTATTTTTAGAATCCAGGTAATCTTGCATTAATGCTAAAATAATGTAGTCCATTTTTGCTCATAAGGATTAACTTTATATTAGTGAATTATACTTAAGCTAGCTATATGTAAATGACAGGATTCTTGCATTCAGCGGTGTTATGTTCAATGTCAACACCAACATCCTGGCCTTGCAAATTGCTTATTTTCAAGGCTGCTGTGCAAATATGCATGCCTATGCACCAAACACGTTGCTTCCGAAGTTAGGAGGCACCAGTGGAGAGTCAGTCTACACTCTGCCTCCTTGCAGAGATGTGATTTTTTTATTTATTTTTGTTGTTATTATTATTATTATTGCTTTTCCTTCTTGCGCTTGATCTCGCAGTGACATCCACAGAGGCACAGTGGCTCAGAAGAAAGCAATTGCAAGCTCAGAATTCTAGTTGTGAGGTTCAGTCTATAGTCCCGCACTGATCCTGGAAATCTCTCATAAGTTCCTTATGGTGTCAGTGGGATTGTTCTCTTGAATAAACGCATGTGTTCTACATATTTAAAGATCACACTGCATATTGTGTAGAGCTTTAAGCCAAGCTGTTACAGCTGGGAGAAAACTTGAATTTTATTTTCCTCATTTTGTTGATTTCTTTTATATTATTGGTATTTGTTTACAAATGCTTTGTTTTAAACAGAATAATTTTCTATTGCACACACATATGCACAACTGACAAATCTTGTTTGTATTAGATTATGATTTGGGTTTATTTTTTCAGTTTCTTGACAGTACTAGTAATGATGCTAAAGCAACAAGGCCTCCAGTGAGTCTGGTGACAAACTGCTCACACGGGCGATCAGAGTTTCTTGGGTCAGTTGCTTTGAGTTAGGTGAGCATATCATTGCTAGGCACAGGGAAAAACTCTGCTGGAAGAAACTAAATTCCTGTAATTCAGAAATGGCTGGATCAGCTTTCCATTTGCCTTCATAATAACTCACCTTTATGCTGAATCCAAGAACTGAAAATCTCTCCAAAGGCATTTTGTGATTCATGTGCTGCTGACAGTTGGAATTCAAGTGGGAGCTATATTTGGCTTCAGCTCTTTTGCTACTGTCTGTTCTGTTGCTATTAATGATTTGTTTGTTTACATATGGTGTATTTCTAAGTACATGTATGTGCATATTCAGATTAATATCTGTGTAGGCACATACATATATAATTAGATTCAAAAAACATGTATGCAAAATTTGTTAAAGCGAGAGACTGTTGGTAGTAGCAACAGCTATGATATGTGTGTGTGTTTACTTGAAGAAGAAGGAAAAAAAAACAGCCAAAACCAAAAAACCTACAGGCAGTGGTTGACTGACCTCCCTGTATGACTCCTTGCACTCTTTCTATTTCTGTGGTTATTCATTCTCTTTGTAAACATTGTTTTCTTGTGCATAGGCTACAATGTTTTGGAAAAATGCTGCAAGCACAATTTCTAACCATTTATCATGGCTTCACTTTGGGGTTTAGATCAGACAAATCTAAATCCTGCTCTGTGGTTATATGCTCCACGTTCTCATGATGGTCACCTTCCAGATCTGTGGTTCTGGAATGGGACTGATGCGCACTGGTTTTCTTTGCCAAACTGCACCGGGTTTGGGACTGTTACAAATGAATTTTGTCATGCATTGTGTTTATGGTCATGGGGGAAAGGGAGGAGAAGCTACGGACGGAGATGTCACTTTGGGGCTTGCACTGTATCTGTTATGCATTCATATACAACGTCATTTCCCTGTCACTATGAAACATGTTTACTGGTAGTGGTCACATGCATCCCCTTTGGATTGTGGCATTTTCTGTCTCGGGTTAAATGTATGTTAATCCTGTGGGTGTTGCCATTCCTTCTACTTGCAGCTTCTCGACGTCATTCCAGGTCCACTAGTGCTCTCTCCACTGCTGATTCTGTTGGGCAGTCAGGTGAACAAGCGCTAACTGCATGAATCTGCTTCTTATATGTAGTCTTGTTTTACATCATTTTAACATTTGCCGTCATGTGCATCAGCCAGCACTTGGCATGTGCTTCTCACCGCCGTGAGGCTTTTTGTTCTGTTTTGTTCAACGTGACTTTTTCTTTTGAATTTAATTTATTGAATGTTTTTATTTTGATGTATTTTAGGAACATTGTGAGCAGTGTTTAAACAAAGGGTGATCCAGGGCTTTCTCAATTCTCCTGTAAATTGGATCAGTTGTACAGCATGGGCTAAATCCTGAATGATGCGCAGTCCTTGCAACTTATGTTTATATTTCCTCTTTAGCAGTGTAGCGGTTCCCAATGTCTAGGATTGGATCCCAGTGGGTCTCCATCGCATTTATTATGAAATTTTTCAGACTACTGTCGCTGTTAATGGAAGTACTTTGTGGGATCCTGTCCGAAATTCACAAAAGCAGCAAGAATTAAGCACCTGATAAGCTTTCAAAATGTACTTTGGAGCATAACACATGATGATCCATCCTTCATATAATACTGAAGACCTTGTCCAAAGTGCATGGAGGTTGTGGGAAAAATGATTCCCTTAATTTCACTGGGCTTTGCATCAGGAGATTAATGCTTAGGTATAATGAGAAAAATCTGCAGATTCCAGTTGCCTTATGTCCCATTCCAGTGCTGGATTTGCAGTTGTGCAGTCCCTTTGAAATCAGGATATTTCGTTAGGAGTCTTCAAAGTAAATGAATAAGGGCTGCTAGTTTGGGGTCATTAGAAACTTAATTGTGGGGACAACGATGGTGTAGAGTATGAATGAGGACTTCAGTGTTTGCTTGGATGCTAAAATTGCATAAGGAATTAGTGATACTAAAAGTTATTCAATTAACCCCCTTCAGGTAGGGAGTGAAAAATGTTCTGTTTCTCTTAAGTGCAGTTAAATTGTTGTCACTTCACTAAAACTCTCAAAACATTTCCCTTATCAGGTAACTGAAGAAATGATGCAAGCAGATTTGACTCTGGCATTTCTCAAAGCAGCAGTCAGAATTTGTATTTAACAAAATAATAAGTAAGATTAAAAAAGACCCTCAATTCTAATACAGATCTAAGCTTAAGCTTTTTTTACATTCAACTTCCTATGATAATCCTTCATACTTGGCTCCTGTGGTTTGGTACAAAGCATAATAAAGTTGTGATTATGAATTATGGTGATCTTTGTCCTAAAGAAGGTCAAAATCTCCCTAAAAGTGGCAAAATCAGGCAAAAAAAAAAATGCTGGGATTTTTCACAAATTAACAAGCATAATTAATCTAGCCAGGGAGATGAGGGAATGTGGTCAGAGTGCACACTGCTCAGCTTATTTCTTGACAGTAACATTGGGCTTGCCTATACTGGTTATTCCCGGAGCCAAATGCGTTCCCATCCCTATCTTAGCGATCTGCTGAGGTCCCTCCTAAGATCTAATTTCTGCATTCGGGTGTGGCAGCAGTGTGGGAGAAGCCCAGAGTGACTTGGGTGTTGAGAATTTTAAAGATCACTGAAAAAAAGTATTTTAAAACATTCCTGATAGCCATGGAGACAGATAAAAGCCAGCATGCCATATTGTACTTACTCAATTTGATTAAGCAGCTCTTTTTTTTTAATGCTGGGTATTTAAACTGATCTACAGTTGAATTACTTTGTCATTCTGTTCTTCATTTAAAAAACCAACAAAAAAACCCCTTCCCTTTTCTAATGTAATACTAAATTAACATGAAAACAAGTAACAATAGTATTATATGATGCTGTGTTATTTCAGAGCTATAAAGCCAAATTCTGATCTCAGTAAGATCTGAGTAATATCATCAAGTTAGTTGGGTTTAAATATAAAACTGAGTCCAGAACTTGTCTCAACATTTACAGCCCTTGTTTTGTATCAGGTATCATTTTGCACTTAGGAAAATACTTGTCTTCTCTACATCTTTGTAGTATGTATCTCTGTAGCAGTGACTTTAGCTTCAATCGGACTTAATGCATTATCATCTTCTCTGTGCTTCCATTAAGAGTATACAGATCTTTACATTTTAGGGATGAAGTACTGTTTCAACTAAATATTTGAAATGATTCTTCAACCCAAGTGCATTAAAAAAGGGAATAGTAATAACACATACAACTTTTATTTCTTTGTGAAATGTCATGATTTGATTCCTTTTCGGCAGTAGTTCTAAGATGTTTGTTTATTTTTTTTCCTCTTGTGTTTTGTAGAAAACGTGCTTTTGTTGTAATTCAGAAATGTCTTGTCTGGTTGCATAACTGGGAAACAAGTTTTGATAACACTTCTTGTGAAATAAATGCTAATCTTCACTTTTTTTCTCAGTAAAATATTTTAGGTTTATAAAATCTTCTGTGCTCCCCTCAGTAGCTTAATCTTTGCTCTGACATACTCAGGTACAGCTTTAAAGTTAGGATGGTAGACTAGCAACCTTCAGTCTCTGATTTAAATTATGCAGGTCAGTATGAGCTAATTCCTTAAAGGAGATTTCAGTGCAGTAGGCTTTTAAAGAGAAAAGCAATGAAGATTTTATAAGTAAAGTTTTTAAAAATAAATAAATACAGTAAGCTGCTGAATATAACGTCCATTCTTGTGGAAATCCACGATGCAGTTACATATTTTAATGGTCTTCTTCCTTCATTAAATTAAATATAGATGAACTAATAAAAGACCTATGTGACTTAATCCCTCTCTCTGGCTGCTTGATGACTGCATTCAGTGTGGGTCAGCTGAAGGTCCATTAAATGGGTTCATGCAGCTTGATTTGTGCATCTCTGAAATTGCTGGCAGAGCTCTTGTTGGCACGTGGGTGCAGGGGACAGAGGTGTAATGTATGTCCCAGAAAGAGTGTTCCCAGTCCTTCTTGAGCAAAGACAGCCCCAGGAGGAGACAAAAACTTTGAAAACAATCTCTTTCTGGTTATAGACTGGAGCCAGGAGTCCAGAAATAGTGTATCTGTTCTCCTGTGATCTGCAAGGGCCATGCTGCCAGAGCCTGGCCCGTGATCCTCAAGTTGCTGATTCTGCCATATCCCTGCTAGTGATGGCTTTCTGAATTTGGCTTTTGCTCAAAGACACTCATTTCAGTAACATTTTTTTCAGACTCTGACAAATGATAAAGTAAGCTAATCAATACTGGGATTGTAAATGGCACTTTAGACCCAATCCTGTGGATGCCGTTGAGAGCTTTGCCATCAAATTCAAGGGGAGACAAATGGTATTGTTCGATCAAAAAAAAAAAAAAAAAATCAGTTTTGATTTGTCATAAAGCTTTAAAATTGCCTTTCAGTCCAGTGTACATTTAAGCTGCTTCTCAAGAACAGTAATAAAACAAAAATTGGAGTCACTTCACAAACAAATAATAAACCTTCTTATTTTTATTCTGTGGGGCATAGGGGGCTATTCTACTGGTTAAACAAGCCTTACAGCATAAAATAGGCTAATCTGCTGCTGCTGATCTCACATCCTTGCCTGAGAAAAAGCTGCAGGATGTATGAGTGCTCTGGTATTAACATGTTCTGACACTGGGCACGATTCTGTTTCTCGGAAGTTAATGAGAAGTTTTCTGTTGATTTCTGAGGGAGTCAGGTTGGGACCTGCATGTCTGCCTTTGACATTAAAATAAAACTGAAACAACTTCTGTTAAAAAGAAACACAAAATAGATACCCTTCTTCCCAGCTTAAAAAAGAGAAAAGACATGCCCCGAGGATCTGGAATTGTCTCTGGGACCCAACAAACAATAGTTTATTTCTTACTGTCATGGCAAATTCTGTGGAGTTGTGGATAAAAGAGTCTTTAATGAAAAAGCACTGAGAGTTCCCAGAGCCTTTGGGGAGTGCTGCTCAGACACCTGATTAGGATTCCAAGTGAATGTGAATTCATTTAACAATCCCTTTCAATGTTGTCTTTTGTGCAGACCGGTTTGGACTCGGACAGCCAGGCAGGATGCCTGCTTCTATGAATGCCATGCGAGTCCTGAGTACGAGCACAGATCTGGAGGCTGCTGTGGCTGATGCTCTGGTAAGAGGAAAAATACAAAATGCTTCCGACACCGGAAAGTGGCTTAAAGCTACCTGTACGTACGTTCTCCTCTTTCTAAGTAGCTTTGTTCTGAATGTGCCAGTGTCTGATGCTGTAGAGTTAGTTACTTTCTGTTGTGTTGTGTTTGGATGTATCGGCAGCAACACTTGTTTCCTCGTCCCACGTCAGTTCTCCGCAGTTATTAACAAACAGACTGACGTGGCTCAATGCTGGAGCTGCAGGATGGGTTGAGTCAGCTATTTGTCTTTAACTTTGCTGTCGGAAGATGTACGTGGCAGCATAGGGGTGCTCAGCACCTGTGGTGTGAGGGATTTCCATCGATTCCATTAACTGCATGAGGATTTTGTCTGGAAAACGCACTGTGTTCTCTGCTAGTGTCGATTCCGGATCAGATTTCAAGAACTGAGAACTCTGCCACTTCCTACTTTGTTGTTTTCACCTGGCTAGATATTTGGATCAGCTCATGGCTTGGCTTATATGTAATTGGTACCATCTCATGCAGTTAAATTGAAGTGTGTTTGTGTAGTGTGCTGCCAATGTTTTCTAACCATTTGGTGATTTATTGCCATTTATGAAATTTTACTGTCTTGTATAATCTTACTGTAATATAAAATCTTTTGGGTAGAACCCAGAAAATGTATTCTGCTGTTCAGAAGATGAGTGTTATCATAAGCCTTTGGATTTACCTTGGAGTTTTGGGGGACAGAGGGTGTTTAGAGGCAGGAGCAATTATTCTACAGCATTGTCTGGGTACCAGTGTACCTTGAGTCTTCCTCAGCTCTAGACCTGAGCAGAGGGTAGGATTTCCTGATATGTCTGAGGCAGATATCTCAGATCTTTCCTTGAGAGTAAACCATGTCCCCAGAGTTTGTGAAAGATATTCTTTTTTCTCCATTTCCTGGTTTATTTTCTCTAATGATGGCTGACATCATTTTCCTTTTTGTATTTGATTGTCACCCAGCTCATGTTGCCTCCATTTCTAGAGAATTAGAGTATAGAGTATTATTAGAGTACTCGTGGAGAAATGTCTTTAAAACTAGATAAATCTATTTCCATGAAAATAAAAAAAAAAAGTACTTGTGAATCATACAGAGTTGGACAGTATATAATAGTACTGTTGCATTTAATGGCCTAAATTGTTAGTGGGCATTTTCATTACCAAATTTGGCAGCTTGTGAGTTAGTTTCAACTCCCAGCATCTCAAACTTGCCACCAAAGTAGTTCACAGCATAATTAAAGGTGATAATTTGCCTGTGTAAGTGAAATCAGGCTATCCCTGAATGTGAGCTGTTGTTGAATACTGGTTTCTTGAGGGAGAAGAGGGTCACAGTGGTGTTCCAATTCATGGCTGGTCACTAAGATCTCCTGGTATAACTTAATCTTCAGCTAGACTTCTGGAGTTCCCTTTTAAATATTCTACTCTTAAACTAGGTAACATTATACTGGAATGTTAAAATCTTATTTAAAGAGTTAAACATTTAAAAGGGAACTCCATAAGTCTAAGTGGGGAGTAAGCAGTTCTGCTACCTCGGTTGATCAGTCTGAATTTGTATGATTTTAGGGAATGCAATATGATCTTGTTTACCCTTTCTTTCCCACCACCCCAGTTTGCTCTTTTTCTTAGTTGTCTTCTCTCAACAGGCAATTTACAAACTCTGTTTGGGCTCCTTTTGCAAGGGTAGTGTGATGCCAGCTTTTACCCAGCAGCCTTGTTCTCAGACAAGTATTCTCTTCCCTGTAGTAGGAAATGAAAAGAAGTTCTCCAGAGGATGGCCTTTGCCAAATACTCAAGTTTAAACAAAACACAGTGGGTCATTCTGTGACCTCTGCTCCATGCACACAATTCTCAGTGGATCCACTGCTTCTGTTTGAGAGCTGGACTTGGCCTAAAAAACACACTGTCTATACTGTCAGTCAGTGCTTGGATCTATCAGAAAAGCTCAAAGGGTGATGGAAACTTTGGCGTTAAGACCTTTAAGTCAGGGGTGCCAGCTAGGTTGTCTTTAAAGAAGTTAAGCATCAAAAAAAAAGTGCAGTGTAAGAACTGTGGGTTGAAAGAGAACCTGGTTAAGAGAAGTTGATTAAATGTGCTGTATTGTAGATAGCGGTTTCCTGACATCAGAATTTCTTTGACTCTAAAATCAAAAGCTACTGATAATATGTAGGGAAATAAATCACTACCAAAAACTGGTATCTTCCAGAAGCAGCGTTTCTGAGAAGCAGGCAGAGAGGTGCTGTATATTGATCTGTCATCAGAAACCTATTAATATGTAATTTCACTTCCAAGCTCTCTAATAGAAATTGTAGGGTATACGTGTTAGTGCAGCAGATAGGAAATACAGCCAGGCGTTATTATACCCACTTTTATTTTGCGTAAACTGTTTTTTTAATTTGCTAAGACACATTTGCTGTACATTTTTGTTGCAAAAACAAAAACCCTACATAAGCTTCTGACATAATTCTCTATGCTTTTTCCCACCCTTCAATATTTTCCTGCCTCTACAGCTGTTAGGAGACTCCAGGAGCAAGGTACTAGTGCTTTCTTGACTTTTTATTTCTACTTTCAAACTTTCCCCACCCTGTTCCTAACACCCGTGATATTGCACTTGAGTTAATTTCTACGCTTCAATCCTGCAGTCCTAGTGGAAGCAAAAACTCTGCTGGCTTCACAAGTCTGAGAACTGCAGGACTGGACACTGGAAGGAATTCTGTTGCAAACACTGTAGAATATAGGCAATCTTTTCTGATACATTGTCGTATCAGTCCTTTTCTGTTAAGGTTCATTTAAGAGTTTTTGTAGTATACAATTTATTTTGCTATCAAAATTATTTTAATATCCATTCTGTAAGGATTGGTGTTGTCAAAGATGTACCTAAGGGAATTAGGTCCCCTTATGCCATGCTATGGAAACGAGTGGGATTTGTGTACTCAACTCCCTTAGGAGCCTCTGTTTTTAAACAAATAAATATTCTATCCCAAACTAGCAAAGAAATTGTGATGGCATGTATCCCAGTGCAATTCTAGAGTCACTTCATTATCAATATCACAGTGACTGTGCATGCCAGCACAGATTCCTTCAGCTCTTTCTTCCTTATCTTTATTTTTTTTCTTGAAACGGAGATTATATCATCACAGAATCTGTAGCAATGGAACTGACCATTAATTATAATAAAACAACATATGATTTCATTACTTGTAGCTAATTCCACTGGGCATAAGTATCTAGTTTACATCCTGGGGAAGGCAGGACCTGCTCCCTCTACTCATTCAAATAGTCTCATTGAAATCAATGGGATCTGTCTTGCTCTACTGAGAGAGGTAAGCAGGCAGTGCTCGGTGACATCTTTAAAAACATGTATGTCACTATAACGATAGCATTAATCTTTCTTTGTTAGTGATTATGGATAGAACATTTTTCTTTTGGAATTGACGTAATTATAATTTACTTAGGCTGAGTTTCCCCTTTTCCAGAAAAAGCCAGTGAGAAGAAGATATGAACCTTATGGGATGTACTCCGATGATGACGCTAACAGTGATGCATCAAGTGCTTGCTCAGAGCGCTCCTATGGTTCCAGGAACGGGGGCATTCCACACTACCTGCGGCAAACTGAAGACGTGGCTGAGGTCCTGAACCACTGTGCCAGCTCCAACTGGTCTGAAAGGAAGGAGGGGCTCATAGGTCTTCAGAACTTACTGAAAAGCCAGCGGACACTGAGGTGACCTTCATAGCTTTGTAGTGTCTGTCATTCATGGGAGATGGCTATAGCCAGAAGTCAGTAGTATGTACTTGCCTTATGTAGACAGACAGTACCTTTCACAGCTGTGAAAGCTTTGTCTCCATAATGTGGGACTTAATTACTTTCAGAAAAAAATTCAATGCTTATCACTATTGTTTGTGTGAAATTTGTAGTAGTAGTAATGTGGATGGGACTCAAGCGTGCTGTTTTCTATGCTGTGCCTTCCTCTGCCTCCTCCTTGTTGCAGCACAGTGAGATTTCCCACAATGATGGTAATGTAAATGCACTCAAAGGGTGGTACTATTTTTACATTAGTCCATTTGAACCTTCAGTAATTTTTTTTCCCAGCAACTTAGTTGGTGAAGCAAACGCTGCATTTATTCTAAAAATGACTCAGGGTGTGTATGTTTCAAAGGTGAGATCAAATGATGTTCTCATGTGTTGGGTGTTCTTTGACTCTTTATGAAGGCTGTGTTAGGCATAATTATTTGTGACTCTTTGTGAGCACATCAAGTTTAATTATTTGTAACTCTTGGAAAATCTTATATCAGAAGCTTGAGTCTCCTATAAATGGTGTAATTTATAATGTAGGGGGAAGTTTCTTAAGGTAACGAAGTAGGTGTACCAATTCTGAAACTGTGGTAGGAGAGAGACGTTTTCCCCTTATTGAAAGCCAAATAAACCCTTCAAACACCTTTGGCCTGTCACACATTAAAACAGATCTTAGAATTACTCAGTAGTCATGGGGAAACTTCATACAGCCACATCGTGCTAGCTATATAGACAGTAAATCACATTAATTGGCTTTCACGCCACAGGCTTTTCACACTTAGTTTATGGTGAAAGTATTTGGAAACAAGTTGTTTCTTTTGGCTGCTTTGAAGATAACATTCACAAATAGCTATGACAATTTTTTTTGTTATGAATATTATAAACTTAAATTATGACTAAGTTTTTAAGTGGTTGTTGTATAGCTTACTGCCTACCTACTTGAATTTGTGCAATTGTTTTGGTTTTAAAAGGTCTTCGCACTGACTGAAAATATTTGACAGTCCTTGTTAACAGGCTGAATAAAAATGTGCTGAGAGCTAGCCTGGAAAGGTTATTCTCTTGCCATCATAAAAATATTCTAGCACTTCACATGATGTGATGCAGCCCTTAAGTGGAAAGCACTACAGGTTTTTAATGTGATAGTTAGAGTTCCTAGGTCAGAGATGCCTTTTGATGTGGTCTATTTGAGTATTTTAAAAAATACATCCCACATGAATGCTGTCTTTTTTTCTTTTTCTTTATTTTAACAAACTATCTGGAAAAACTCTGGCACCTCATATACTTGTGTGAAAAAGTTGGGCAAGATTCTGATTTTGCCACAGAGGTGCAAGAGAATAACCAAGGTTTTGAATGCTTTGGGTGATAATTCCAAGGCAGGAAATGCTTAGTAGGTAGGGTGATGCACTATTTATCCACATTAGTAATTCTTAGCAGAAATGCCAGTAGAACCAAACTGTTGTTTTCATTCCTGCTGGTTGCAGTGTTTGAACTGTACTGCTGTCACTAGTCCCTCAAGCTAGCAAGTTTTCTTGGGTTTGATCCTGAATAGTTTATAAACCTTTCCCAGAAACTATACCCCTGCAGACTTACTTTCTAAAAACTTGATACTCGTTTTAGTTCTTTAGATTATATTTCCTTTCAGTTTGCTTTTGGTCTGCTTACACCTTGGTTCAGGGTTATTCTGGTGTATGTACTAATGATCAGATTTCTTCATCCATTTGTTCTCACGGCATCATGGAGAACATCATCAAGGTCATTAATCCAAGTCTTAAAGTTAATGTCTTGTCTTAAAGACAAGTCTGTAATTAAACTTGATATCTTCTGTTGTGGTATAACAAGTTTAACATAAAGCAATGATGTGGCTAGGTTTTCTTTAGTACTCTGAACTGAAGGACATCTGGTCCTATGTTAGCAGTGAATTACATATCCAGAAAGATGTGCTTGCAAAGTGCATACCTATCCTCATTGTTTCATACAGCTTCATGTGGCCTGGTTCTCTAAGGGTTCCCCAGTAAGGTCTTCCAAATAACACAAGGCCAACAAGTCCCTTATGGAAACATTATTCCACTGCTTGTTTTAGTTTGGTACTTGCATTGTCACTTCTGTCAGTGAGATTTTGGAAAAACAGATGCTTACACATGCTGTCTTCATGTAACCTTTGTCCACAAAGAAATTTCATTACAGTAATAAATAGGAGTTCATTCAGAGAGCAGCAATCTGCATTAAGTCAAGAGAGTGCTGTAGAGTAGTCATTTTGAGACAGTACAGTCTCATCCCGAATGAAGCTGGCAGCTTGCTTTGGCATCATTACAAGGACTTTCTCTACATCAAGCTGTTAGGCAGACCATTGTCTTTGTGCCATTTTGAAATTTGATCGGCCTTTCATGAGCAGATCTATTTGAAAAAAAATCTTGTGTTACTGTAAACAATCTAACGTGAAACAGTTAAAGACTACTAGCATATTCTGGCCATATATATATATATGTGTGTATATACACATGTGTATATATATATATGTATATACACATCTGAAAAAAATACATATATATAGGTAAAATGTAGAATTAACATCTTTCTGGAAAGAGGGTACCTGTAATCACAGTCTAAATGGCTGTTCTCTGAGCAATCAATGGGCATTTCGGTAGTTGCTCTGGTTTCATAGTAATTGTGAAAAATCTGATCACATTCATAGTATGCAGGAAGTGTTACCTAATTGCTCTGTTTTTATTTGGACAGTAAACAGGCAAAACTTTGACATTCTTGGACAGTTTGCATTGCAACAGAAGTAGACTTGTGTTTTTCAATACATTGCAAATAAGAGCTTTGGCACCAAACAGCATTTGAGCATTTGACTCAAGCTTGGTATCTTACGAAAGGGACCACTAGACCATTCTTTTTACCACTTGCATAAAAAGAGCATTATTGAGCACCTAATAATCTCTTACTAATAGGAATTTAAGTTTAGATTTAATTGTCTTCTGACTTACTAGGTTACCCACTTGATAGTTTGTCTTCAATTTCTATGTATTTGTCTGCTTTCAGCCTCTGGAGTCAGTTCTGGTATTTGTTAATACTGTGCAGTTCTAGACTGATTTCACTGAAGCTACTGAGAATTTAGACCAAACAGCATGAAAGTTCTGGTTTCACTTGAAAAATTGGATTCCCTGACACAAAGGAGGCGTGAGAAGCCTAAGCTGCAAAAGCACAGCGTTTCTGTGAATCGGCAACCTTGATACATGCAGAAAGCAAATGCCTCCCAAATATGCACATTTCAAGTTGTCTTCTGCAATCCAGAATACAGAAGAAAATGGAAGCAGCAGAAAATAGTGCCTGGCTTTATGGTTTTAAAACATGTTTATTAGATTTCTTGACGTAAGCCTGGTGATCCCAGCATCTGAGCTGGAATGCCAGTTAAGACTTCGCCTAGATATAGAGTTCTCAGAAGTGTGACTTAAGTAACATTTAAACAAAGAAAGTTAGGTCTTTCAGCTGTTACTATTTATTTGCTTTTTGTGGTAACTAGAGCTTTAGCATTAATATTATATTTTGTTATGTATTTTAGCCGAGTCGAGTTAAAGAGGCTATGTGAAATATTTACTCGCATGTTTGCTGACCCTCACAGCAAGGTAAGATCCCAAAGACTGGCTCATTCTCTTGAATTAGTATGGGTGTGCATTTTACATTATTCCAAGATGAATGTTTTGTGTTTCTACCCCTGCCATCTGCTGGGGAAAACTGGCATTTATAAATTGAGACACGTACCTTTAGGGTAAAATAGATTAAAAACTGCAATCTATCTCCTGTTGCTAGGATCATGTTACTGTGTGCTTCCCCAAAAACTTAATGCCTTTTGGGTGTCAGCTCCTTAAGTGAGAGGTTCAGTTTTATCTGTACTTCCCTAGGGATTTTCTTGGCGCTACATGATAGAGCGAGGTCTAAAGGGTGATGAGCCATAGCTAAACATCTTGTCCTCTGAGGTTTATATACACCTGGGAGCAGTATGGAGTCTCATCAAGATGTTGTTCTGGATCTGTTTTATTTATTTATTTTTAAAAGAATGTCAGTAATATAACCACTTTACCTTCTTTATAACACTGTCCTCTGACATGAATTTACACATTTTTTTAGAAAGAAGCAGGTTAGAGAATGGGGAAGGTGGGCCCATAGGCACATTCAGACCCATCAGTCTTCTGTAGATGGGTAAGCAGGAGCAGGGAGAAGGGAAAGGGAGCTTTCATGCCCTTTCCCAAGGAAGTTTGATGGATCTCCATGAGGAGAACCAGTAATTGCTGAGTAAAAACATCTGCTGTTGGGATAAATAAAGTTTAAAAAAGAATGAGTTGTATAAATATTTATACTTCAGACCACTTGGTAAATGAGTTTTAATAAATAGTCATCAGGTGGAAATCCCCTGGGCAAGCATAGCTGCCTGTCACAGGCCTTGCTGGAGCTGTTCATTTTTGACCATAATTACAGTGTGGCCCAGCTGGCCCACAGGTCTCATCTAAGGTAACGGTTCCTACCTGTTAGGTGTTAATGTTTCAGTTCTGAAAAATTGTCCGCTGTAGAAAGGGCGAAGGTATAGTTATTTGGTTGCAAAATATTTCCAATTTATAAATAAGGTGGTGGTTTATTACACACTTGACTGAAGTATGTTCTCTGTGACAGCGGTGATCTCTCATCTTCACTGCCTTGTAGCAGAATTACTGCTACAATTCATTAGTTTTAAGTGTAAATCTCGATCGCTAAGTTGCTCCAGTATACCTGAAGTCAGAGTCTGGTCCTTTGCTGTAAAATCAGGGTTCATTCCTGCCCACTGTCCTTACTGAACACTGTATTTGGGATGACATATGGGACCAGAGTCTCAGGAGTTGGAATAAACTGGGGAGTGGGAAAGAACTTGGTAAAGATTGGAGAAGGGTATACAACTATATAAAGCCATCAAGTTCTCCTGACTTGTTGACTTTAGAGGCATTGCTTTTCATGAGAGGAAACTGGATCAGATCCAAGGTATATAATGTTTTAAATAACTCTGAGAAGATATTTTGTATTAAGAAAATTTAAACTTTCAATGAATGCATCTTTTATGTTGACAAACTGCATCTGAACAATTGCATTTGATCACTATGTGTGCTAACGAGTGGTTTGTTTTGTTGCATGGCCTGCTTTGCCGTGGAATTCACAACAGAGAGTAAGTGTATTCTACCCCTCTTCCTTCATTTGTTTCACGTGGTATGTTAATACAGCACATTCTAGATGTGTATTGTCTGATTTTTTTTCAGAGAAATGTAGTCACTAAAATCATTCACGAAACTGTCTATAACAATCATTCTGAAAGTCAGATTCTATACCTCCCTCCCCCTGATTATTTTTTATTTAAAGCACAGTCTTCCTTTTTGTGACAGTTGTTTTGTTTATAGGTCTTCAGCATGTTTCTGGAAACCCTGGTTGATTTCATCATCATTCATAAAGATGACTTGCAGGATTGGCTTTTTGTTCTCCTGACACAGTTGCTAAAGAAAATGGGAGCAGATTTGCTGGGGTCTGTGCAGGCAAAGGTTCAAAAAGCTCTGGATGTTACAAGGTAGAGTACTGAGATGGCAAATATTATGTAGATTTTTACAGGGTTACAGGAAGGCATCTGAACGTTTTAGAAACCCAGCAGTGCTGTATATTTTGAGATAAAATTTTGAGGTAAACCATAACATTTAAAGTGTGCAACTGATTGATTTTGTTAACTTTTTTTTGGTGTGCATGTGTTTGGATATCAATTTTCTTTTTGATTGCTTAAAATAATTGTATGCAGTGTTCACAATATGAATGGTACTTTAACACAAAGCACAGAGCATCTTACATGTGTTCAAGCAACAAATAATGGTAATGTCAAGATAAGACCTTGAAAGCTACAGCTCTTTGCACACCAATTCTGTAGTCTATGTCCTGTTCTAAGAATGTCCAGCACAGGACATTGTTGCAATAAAGTTCAGCTTGTCCTGGAAAAGGGATAATAAATGAATAAATAGTAGTCATAGTAGTAGTTATCCAGGAGAAAACAAGATAGAGAAGAAAAAAGGAAGAGGAGGGAAATCAAAACCAGATAGAAACTCTGAGGGAAAGAGAAACCAGTCTGCTACTAGAGATAAAGGAAGAAAGCACAGCCCAAAATGAAGAAAGGATGGGCAGGTGTGCCAAAACCAGGATTAAGTGTACAGAAGGCAGATAGAGTAACAGCATATAAAAGTATTGATTTAGCAGTGTTTTGCAAGTATTAAAAGAATAATCAGCTGATCCTTAAACTTGGATTTCTCTGGTTGATGGTAAACTTAAGAAGAAAAGCATGATAGGTGCTGAACTCTGTTATGTAAGTTTTTGTGTATCGAGTTAATTTAGTCCTGGAAGCATGTGTTGCATTACATTTTTGCATTTGTTTTCTTTGGACAGGGATTCTTTTCCATTTGATCAACAATTTAACATTTTGATGAGGTTTATTGTGGATCAGACCCAAACACCAAACCTCAAGGTCAGTATCAAGCCTTTTCACTGGAGCATAAACCTGGTCATCTTAGTTTTCCATGTCAGATATAATGAAAGCACTGAGTTTCTGACAAGATAACTAATTGTAAGCGCCTGTATGATACAGAAGTGATAGCAGCTTGATTAACCTTTTGCAGTAATTTGCACATCTTCTTACGGAGGAAATGCAATTTCCAGAAGTTTACATATGACATAACTGAATTCTTACCTCCTCAGATGACTTCCAGTGATACTGAGATATTTTTTAAATTACCTGAAGTTGTAGAGACACCCCTGGTGGGATTTAGAAAAGGGATTTCCTACTTCAGCAGGAGTTGGCTATCAGTATACTTTTGAAAATCCAACTCTCTCTTGTTTTCCATTTTAATAAATCTAAACCTCTTTAAAGTGGGCCTTTATGACTCATCAGAAGTCAGTAAGAGCTGGGCTTTAGGCACACTGGAAAGTATTAAAGTTTAGACATTGAAAATTCCTCTTCACCCTGGTCTTGGTGGGAAGGAACCTGTCTGTGCAGGGTAGCAGGGACCAGGCTCAGCCTGGACAGCTAGGGAGTTCAGACCCTAAGCACACCTTAACAAGTGCTTGTTGCACAGAACAGACATAATGCATGTAGGGTTTGGGGAAGAAACAGAGCTGTCTGTTACTGAATCCTCTCAAGGGGATACTGTTGTGCAGACTGTTTTTCAGGAGGCTGCTGTTTCAAGGCTATAGGTACACCGCAAACTCTGGAAATTGTAGTGTTTTTTCTCCCATCTCCCAAAGTTTAAATCTTTCGAGGTGCCAGCCACAGGCATTTGATTTGAGACCAGCAGCTAAGGTTTGGCACCTGGAACAGTAACCATGGACATGAGAGAGACTGCAGGACTTCAAAACGTTCCATACTGGTGGAAACAGCGTGAAGTACTGATTTTCTTACTCAAACGCACAAGCAGTTGTACATATTTCAAGCCAATTTTTGATATGCCATTCCAGACTCTTACTGCATAAAACTTATCCTGGGTAGAAAGTTGCTTTTGGTTTTGAAACATGACATGGAGACGTGGCACCAGGATGTTTTTTCTCCAGTGTGACATAGGTCTTGTCAATCTGTAGCAATGTCTATTTATTATAGAATAATTCTATTTTTGCCAGCTCATGGGATTAACAAATACCTTTTCACTTCTCAGGTGAAAGTTGCTATCCTGAAGTATATTGAGTCTTTGGCAAGACAGATGGATCCAACAGACTTTGTGAACTCCAGTGAGACGAGACTTGCTGTATCTAGAATTATAACTTGGACAACAGAACCAAAGAGCTCAGATGTGAGAAAGGTAAGCCAGAATGATAAAGCATTTGCAGTACTTATTGCNTAAACTTTCAGTGGTTAGATTGAGTTTTATATACTTTGCCTTCCAAACTGAATTACCTATGCAGTAAAGACACGTATCTGAAGCATCTCTTCATGTATTTTTCTCTAGTAGGTACTCAGATGTGTGACTTCAACTACTATTACCACGCAAAAGGGATCACAATTCAAAAATGTGTTTTTTATTGAGCAGTCTGGAAATATCTGTGGATTTTTGTTTATTTAGGTGCTTTGTCAACTCAAATGAAATCTAGCACAACTTCTGCGCTGCAATATTGTTAAAAGAAAGTAAACAAATCAGTAAGCTGCCAAGGGCTCTCAACTCTTTTTCTTTTAAACTGTGTTTATCTCAACCTGGAAAAAATTGGCACATTCAGGTCAGGCCTAGATAATACAGTTAGCTTGTTCCTTTTTTTGCTGTAGATTGAAGTGCCAGGTAAGCTAAAATGGAGCGCATAGTGATACTCATCTCTCCCAAGAGAAAAATGAGACTTGGTTTGATGTACCTGGCATCTGTAATAATTTAAAATTACCTCCAATTCAAAAACAAAAAAAACTTTACTCATATCAGAACATACAAATTGAGTGAAATTTTTATGCTCTACATGCATTTAGTATTGAATTAATACTGGAATAATATTAGTATTTTATAGCTTTGGAAATTATTTTTGTTGATTATTTGATTCTGATGAAATGATCACTGGGTATCAAAGGTACTGCAGTTTATTATTGAATATATATGAATTCAATATATATGATTATTCAATATTCATTATCTGATAGCTGACAAGACTTGAAAGAAGCTTTTTGTGTGCATGCTGTTTGCTTTCTGGCATACATTTGATTGGATCTAGAGATAAATGTCTCATCTGCTTTTTAGAAGACTTTCTGCAGGGGTTATTTACACTAGCATGACTGAAATTTGTTTCTACAAAGTAGTCTGTATCAGAAAAAACAGTGACTTTAACTCCTAAAATTAAATCTGGAATGTGCATTTCCATTTTGATACTTTTGTATGCAAAGTCAGAAAGAATGAAATAACAGAAAAGCAATTCCTTCCCTTTTGCAGTTCAAGTAAACCCCAAGCAGTTTACTCTGCTGGTGGCAGGCAAGAGGGAGTTGTAAACTAAATTAACTGAAATTATACACTGAAAAACAAATAGCAAAATTTATGCATATTGCTCAGCAGAAGAAGTATTCCACCATTAGGGGTCATCATTGCTGCACGCAAAGCTGAGTGAAGAGTATCTCTGCAGCAGCTGAACAATTGGCTGTTAGCTGTGAAGCTGTGGGATGTGGGAAGTGTGTGTTCACAGTGCAGTGACTATCCTTCTGTCTGTCTCAAAGCCTTGCAGAGCTCTGGTGAAACTTCCAGCAAGCTCCACCTGGGCAAGTGCCTTGGGGGCTGATTACTGAATCTGAATTCTCTATTAAATCTTCACGTGACTTGGATTTGCCTCTGCCTGTAGCTTTCAAATTATTGTGCAGTTAAGCTAACTTAGGATACTAAAAGTGAATGCCCAGGTGATTTCTATTTCATCATACAGTTGATGTACTATGATTTTATTAAGAACATAGTACAAACTACAGGCTTTAGAAGAAACACTGCAGCAAAGGATTTATAAGCAATCATTGGCCATAATCTCTGTTAGGACTATAGTTAACAGACTAATAAATTCATTATGCAGTAACGAACTGGATTATCAAGGGCCAACCCAGACAGGTGAAATGTTCTGAGGAACATGATTGAAAAAATTGTCCTCCATTTTTGGTGACTACAACCTCGAAAAAAGTACCACTTTTTATATCAAGAAGTTTCATTTAGGGATCATAACCTGATTTTTGCCTTTGTGGAAGGTGTTAATACAGATAACCTGCAAGGTCACCTGATTTTTGTCCTCGTGGAAGGTATTACTAGAGAACCTCAGACCTCGAAGGTTTTCTGTAAGTGCAGAGCAGACCATGCGGCTGAAAACATTCACAATCTAAACATGGAGACAGCAATTGAGGTTATGGGTTGAGGGAGAACCAATTCAGGCTCCAAATGATCAGGTACTACAGGAGGCCTGTAACAACTTTAATACAAGGTTTTTATAAAATAACTTTTTCAATAGAATCTGGATTTGAGATAATTGGTGCAATTGGCTTGGCTCTTGCAAACTGCCAGGAGCAGACTTTATTTTCGGTACTGAGGAGTCTTGGCTGAAGTAGTCTAGTCCTTGTGTACCACTGCAGCTGACGATGGAACAGCAGTGCCAGTGCTCAGCTGCTCGCGAAGGCAGCAACTCTTCCTACAAGAAACTTAGTCACACAGGCAAAATGGTTCTTGCCCAGATTTAAATTACTGAAAGCTATCTTAATGCAAGTAGCATCTGGGCGTGTGATGGTCATGCTATTCTGTCTGGATTTTGCCTTAGTAGAGGAGGTAAAACAAGCTTGCTCATGCTAGTAGCTAAATATATAAACAATTGCTGTCAGTTAGCATGTAAAGCATGTGGCTGTTGTGTGCACATGGCAATTAGTCATGCAGATTATATCCTATGGTAGCAATCAAGGAGTCTGTTCACAAAGAAAAGGATTATATTATCAGCCAATAGTGGGATTATCCTTCTGTTAGTGATCATCTGTCCATTACTGTTTTGTATGTGATGGTCATAGAGGTCCCAGCCCTGTAGTGTTAAGACACTGGAGAAAAATAGAACAAAAAGTGGCATCTAGTCCAAAGACCTTTTTCAAACTGAACAATACATCTTTATTAATAAACTTTGCATATTCTTATGATGACTGCTTAAGCACACTTAAGCCCACTTAACTTGTCTGACATCTGACTTGGACTACAGATCATGTTTTATAGCTAGTGGAAATGAGAAAGAAACGTAGTCAAAGGAAATGCTGCTGTGCATAAAATGCTTTATGTTCTGATATGGAATGATATCTGTAGCTAAACATAAGCTCTATCACAAACAAACATGATGTACTTTGAGGAGCAGAGTTGATACTGACAAAATGTGATGCCCTCTCAGAGTAGAAACCATTTAAGCTGTTGACAATAGCAATGAATTATGTATGGTCAAAATTATTGTCAGGTGTTAAGTTTAAAATAAGGTGATCTGCAATGTGTTAGGGGTAAATATTTGTCTTGTGTTAAAGACTGTTAATACTTCTGGGTGTTTACTGTGCGTTTAAGTTAAGGTTCACTTCCTGCAAACAGTGGTAGAAGAAAGGTGAAAGACATTTGTACTCTGTGCTGAACAAAAGCTATTAGGTAGAAACAGATCATGCTGCATTGCACAGGAAGCTAAGATGTGCTTCAGATGTTGCCCTTGGATGCAGTGAGAGCACTTGTTGGTAATTTCCCCACATGCAGCTGAATCCTGCTTTTTCCCCAAGCAGAACATATCATTGGGCAGGGCATAGATTTAAGTGACACTAATTACTAGTGTCTAAACTTGTGTGATGCATTTTGTTTTCCTCTGCCTTGGTTTATTCTTCTCTAGAACAGGGTGTTAATTATGTTGGATTTTTGGAAAAAGGTTTTGGATTTGGTGAAATCATTCTACAAAAGCCAATTAATTACCACGCAGAAAAATAACACAAAATGGTAATGCAGGTAGTAATGACTGGCCTGAGGACATTGTCAGTAACTTCACTGTGCTATCAGTAATATTGCCAGAAAAGTTATTTTGCAATCCTTATATAGGTAAAATTCTTACTGAACTTGGATTACAGGATTGGGCTCTGCGTGGGAAAATACTTTGATCTTGGAAAAGAGCCATCGGTTTGGGAGTGGAAATTAGAACAAGGCTTCTAAGTTGACTCTGGCCGAAGCCTAAGGAAGCCTCATGTCCAAGGCTCGAGTGAATGGAAGTTTTTATTAAACATGAGCACTCAGTGTCTGAGCCGGGTGGGGTATCTGTGAGGGCACACAGGGTCTTAGTGTTTAGGACTTGGTACAGGCTGAAGCGGAACAACGCCTTCCAAGGTGAAGGGCCACTGCCCTCTGCTGTCCTGGTAATCAGCCAAGCTCTGCTCTTAACAATAGCTGACAAGATCTGTATCGCGTGATTGTGATTTGGGCCGTGAATCTCAGGGAAGAAGAAATTTTCCTTTGTGCCAGGTACCCTGCCTGGCTTCTCTGTTGATGAAACGTTCATATGGTAGTTTTATTCTACAAGCCTGAATTTATTTTTACACGTTAGGAGCAGCCTTATGTCACATGCACATCATGTTCCGCCTTCCACTTACGTAACTGGGCAAACTTTTTTTTCCTCCAACCTTCACACTTATAACTGGGTTTGGCCAAGCTGCCCTTGAGTATAGATGGTGCATGGGACTAGGTAAGAAACTAGATCCATTGCAATGAATCAAAAAGCTCAGGAGAGTGCTTATATTGCTTGGATTTTCATGAAGATCAAGTTCCCCTCAGACTACCAAGGGGTAGGGCAGTCCTTGGATTGTCACTTGGTTTGCAGGCAAAGTCTAGAGGTGTCCAAAGAAAACATGTTTGTGATCGGGTTTTTTTTTTTTTATAACTGATTGTCGAGAAACTGTTTCTGAATTATTCTAGAAGATGAGGAAGATTTCGGAGAGAACGCTGCAGGTCAACAAATTTTTAATATGCTCAAACAACCGACAGAGTTATATTTCTTCAACTAGTAGTCCTAGATGTCATTTCTCAAGAAATACTGATATTGTCACTTTGAAAAGGAAATGACACCTAAAACCTGAAGAAAGTTTGGGCAAAATATTGCTGCAGTGTCTATACCAGGACTAGCAACAGACAGAAAAGCAAACACTACTAAGGAAGTGAGATTGGGCTCCTTTGCAGCTTGATGTCATGAAACCTCTAAAATCTCTGCTGGAGCTTGAATTTTGTGTTTAGCATCAGGCTGAGTCAGGCTATTCTGTGACAGAAGTTTCACTGTAAAAGCACACCCAAAGACTCCTAGTGAGCTGAAACAGCATCATGCATCCTTAAGTGTTGGGCAATAAATACTGCTGGCCATGGCCTGTTACAGTAGCAGTGGTGGAGAAGGCATTTACAGAAATGCTTTTGAATGGCAAATCATTTTAATATTCCCCAGTAGGCAGGGCCTTGCCTTTCTGGGTTGAAGGGCTCTCCAGCATCCTTGCAATATTCCTACACCAAACTTGCATGTCTCGTTGACTCCATTAAGGAACAAGTTTCCAGAGAACCAGACCCGAGTTCAGCCTTTTAGTCAAAGGATATTCCTAAAGAAGTCAAACTAGGTCTAAATGCAAAGAGGAACTCCCTTCAGGCATTTTAAAATAGTTGGTGTTAGGAAAAATAGTGTAATGCATCAAAAGTGGCACTTGGTGGACTTCGATGTTTACTTGATTTAATGCTGTTAGAACAAAAAGGATCTTGGTGTCCTAACTATGTTTCCAAAACAGTAGCCCTCATTTTCTGTTTGTTTTGAATTTGATGCTGGAGAGCTATGAGAGCCCAAATATTTTTAGTGTACGCAGTGTAAGGTAAATTGCTTTTCCCAGCATTAGTTGCCAGAAAATCATCACATGCTTGTTGGAAACATGGTCTCAGGGCTAGATATCCTTAAAGTCAATCTCTTGGATTTGTACAGCCTTCTAGGATCCTTTGAGTTGAAAGCAGCTTCTAATATAAGTAGTTACCTTTTCTCAGTTTGTTTCAAGCAGTAAGAGCTAGTGCCTGATGTTACGAGATAAGAAACTGCTTCATAGGATGTGAATACTCATGCTTATATTATGTGTATGGGCATAATATGTTTGTGTACGTGCCATGTATATAAAAATATATGCACACCTATGTAGTTATAGGTGACAGGTATATTTTGCAAATCAGGATTTGAAACTCTGTGCAGTTTAAAGGGCACATTTTTGTTACAACCTATCTTCAGAAACGTTTCCTCCTCCTCAGCTTATATGTGGGAGTCACCCACTCAGAATTCAGACCTACATCATGCCAGACTTACAATAGGAGTTTCTTCAACCTGTTTCTGCTTCACATGCCATTTCATAAGAAGCAAAGTTATTCACAGTAGCCTTTGTCAGCTTGACTTGTGGGGTAACATCTGGCCCTCCTGAAGTAATGAACATTTTTGCCTATGTCTTTGCTGTGACCCGGTGACAAAAGAACAACATGCATAAGGAATCTTAATCTGTTATAGAGGTGTAATGAGAATGTGGTGATTGTGCTGCATAGTTTTAGCTGGCACTTGTTTGAGGTGCTTTTGACACATGTAATGCAACCATCCAGGACCTGTAAAAACCTTTCATGATATATTATGTGCTGTATAAAACACAATAGCAATGTGGATTTGATCTGTATATTAATTCTATATGTAAATTGTTTAAAAACAATTTCTTCCTTTTCAGGATGTGGATGTAAACAGCATATTCTAATACAAATCTTCTGGGAAGCTGTGTATTTAAAAACTGGAAATCAAGCTAACATGCTTGAATTATGTATGAACTGATGAAGATGTTGTTTGATATTACCATATCAGTGATGGGGATGTCTATACTCATCTGATTATAGACCCAAAAAGGGAACAAGGAGGAGGTCTCATTTGGCAGACAGTTTGTTAGCTTAGTGCCAGCTAACACTTAACTGTCTGCTGGAAAATACGCTTAAATAAAACTTGTTTAGAGCCTGTAAACGCTCTCAGTGGATGTGAATTAACTCGGTTAACATCAGCTACGCTCATTGGAGAATCGAAGCATTGCCCTATGCCAATGTGTGCTAATACAAGCTGCCTAATGTGTCACTGCTGCTTCCTGATCTTTGTGGGTCTATATTTGATCTGCAGTTTAGTATAAGTCAAAGGGACGTGAGAGAGTGTTTCTCTGTTTCAGTATGCCTTAAGTTATCAAAAACACATTTGCCCTAGACTGGATGGTAAAATGAATAATGCATACAGAGTATATTTGTCAAAAGTGAATAGACATTAATGTGCAACTTCTTCAGACCGATCACATTATAGAAGGTGTCTGTAGACAGTATCGGTCTATTAGTCTGATGTCCAGACTGGAGTCAGGAGTTTGCAAGTTCTCAACTGTTTCTTCCTCTGAACTTGCTGAGAGACCCATCTGCAAGGATAGGTATGGGCAGATGCAAGCTCCTGTTCCTGTGACACCCTGCTGCCATCTCAGTGCAGCATTCTGCCGGGGCTCTGCACCTCGGCAGAGGTTTTCAAGCATTTATGGAGATCGTCAGGAAGCTACCAGAACAAGACCTCATAGGAGCACCTAAGGGATGGACGATCTGTAAGCAGGAGCATTGTGGCTGAATTTAATTTTCAGTCAATGCTGCCCTCTGCTGAAAGGAATGCTCCTTTAGTTAAATCAAATAATGCTTTTTGTTTCTTGAGATTAGCCAAGCAACTGATTAAAACTCTTTTTTGCAAAAAGATAGCATGTGTACTGTTTAGATGATTTAGTTGAAATGCCTTCTCTAAATAATACCAACTTTCCTGTTTGTCAAACCCAGACCATGCATAGTTGGGTAGGTGAGGATTTGCCAGCTAGGACAACTGCAGCTTCCTCAGGGCCCGGTGAAGGAAACTTGGAAGAGAAATGTAAACAGGTAGACTAAAAGCCGTGTGCACTAATCACACTAATCTAGTTTGCAGTCTCAACTGTCTAGCTGTGTGAAGAGACCTTGACTGGGAGCCTGAAGAAAGTGTGTCTGTGTGTCAAGTAATTTTTGGCTTTGTGCTCTTCTGTTAATTCTTGTTTTTGTGTCTTAGAAGGAGAGTTTGGGTCCTTCCATTTTATGGGGCTGACAATGTAGTGAGTCCATCACCAATATAGGTTTTGAGTAACTTGAAAACTGCTCTCATGTAGTTCAGGCAAGTAGCTGCTTATTCTGCTTGGTTGTTATCGGACCAGCTGCTACAGCAGTCATAAGGCGCTTGTATTAAGCTTAGGCCACTGACTGCATTTCCCCTTAACAGTTTTCCAGTTAGCCTGATTGTTTTGCATAATGAGCCCAAACTGCTTCAAAGAGTCTTTAATATATTTCAACTAATTTGCAGAGGTTACTGGATTCTAATAAACAAAACAAACGAAAAACACCAAGTTGCTAAAGCACTTGTGTCCCTTTAGCAGTTGGCGGTTAGGCAGCATGACTTTTACATTGGCGTAAGTATGAAACTGGGAGCTGTTGCCAGCCTGTGGAACCTGATCCCTCGCTGCATTGTTATAAGGAAAATAATGAAGTTACATAAGCAATCTTTTGCAAATGATTCACCAACCTGACATGGAGCCAGACCCCCTCACTAGCATAGGCAGGCTATTTACTGGGGTTTCTCTAGCTCAAGCCAGCAGAGAACTGCCTCATTAAGATCAGATAATATATAGGGTCTACGTTATTTGTCACTGAAAGGAGATGGATTAGAGTCCCATGCTAATGGTACGGGGACACAAAGGCAAAGGAAAATTCAAATATTGCTCTCTTCAAATTATATATCATCAAGCATGGGTGTTGCATGGAGAATGTTTGTACATTTTGTACAGAAATAAGATTTTTGTTGCTGTTTGTTTTTAATCTATTCCTTGAGTAATCTGATGAAACAAGGGCCAAGATTTTCAGAAATGACCAATGATTCAGAAATGTTCTCTAGTCTGTCACAGGCTGAAAATTCACAGATTTTAGAGCTCAAAAGCATTATTTGAAGAAAAAAAAAAAGTCCTTTGACTAGATAAGTGTATACTGAATGAGAACTATTTAAAAACAACACAGCCAAGATTAACCCACATAGCTCCAGTGTTGCTTTTGAGAGCTTTACTGAAGCACCACTCACAGGCTGTAGTAGTACTTGGCTTTATTTCAAAAAGTATAGACCATAGGTCTGCTTTCTTTGAGGCCACATAAGAGTATAAGCATTGTGAGCCACTGTTCAACCCTCAATTCAAAGCCCAGTGACCTACTTGCAGGCAATAACAAAGCTACTGAAGAGCGCAGCATACACAAAATACTGGCAGACTAGCAGACGTTTCTAAAAACAAGCTGCAGTCTATGCAAAAAGGGAGGGCAGACACGGTTCTGTTTTCATTAAAGCCAAGACAAAGAAGTGAAACAAAACTGAACTGATTTCTGGAAGCTGAAACTTCCTTCAGATATTCCTGTAGCGTGCAGCATCTGTGCTATCAGTGTCTGTGTGTCAGGGTTAAACTGTACTGGTTAGGTAACCCTCTGCTTCAAAGTAAAGCCACAGGATCACAAAGTCTCTGGTGGAGCTTTGGTGAAGTTTTTGCTCAGAGATTTGCAAGATGCATTTTGGACCTCTCTGGCATACAAGAAAAATACCTCCAGAATATCACGTTAGAGACTGCACATGTTCTTGTGTCTTTTTGCTGTTTTTACACAGTTTTCCAAAGTTGATCTTATTTTTAATCCATTGTTGAGACATGTGGAACAAAGTTATCTTAAATCCTTTCCTGCCTCACTGTACCTTGGGCAGCACCCGACTGCCAGAATATCTCCAGATATTCTAGTCTTTGAGCAATCTTTAAACCTGAGAAACTTCTTGATCAATTTTCCTTTTTTCTTATCCTCATGTACATGAGATCTGCTTGTTCTGACACAAGTTCTGCATGTCCATTTCCTAACAGTTCAGGATGCGCATGGCATTCACAAATGGGAATGTATGTTGGCATGACTTGTCACTTTGCATTCAGTTCAACATGCTGATCTTGATCTTGTTCACAGTAATATTTTTATTACAGAAAACACTATGCTGGTGAAAACTTTCAAGTTGTTGGATCAAAGCTGACAGAAATACATGCACCTGTTGGATACCATACGGGCTTCGTGACAGAGTTGCCCAAAACTCAGGCCAGATGAGGATAGAGTCTGGAGTTAAGAAAGCCAGGGGAAAAATTATCTCCCCGCTTCTCATCCATAGATCTTAGTGTGAAGTGAATGATGACATGCTGTGTTTCTGTTCAAGTCAGTGGGAGTTTTGGCAGGAGGCAGCGTGATCTATCTGAAATGCAGAGTCTGAAGACCTGTTTGTTGCAGGCCGTGGAAGCCCATTGAGTGTTGTGTGCCTCAGTTTCTTTGTTAGCCATATGAAAAGGATGTTACTTACTAAACGTTGAGATCTACAGATGGAAGATGTTTTTATACACAAAGCTGTGTGCTGCAAATTGACCAGATGAGCAAAAGGATCAGTATAGCTTGAACTGCAATTTGTATACTGAAACAATGAGGTACTTTGATGCTCCTCCACTATGAAAGGCTTTCTGTGTACCCAAGTTCATCATCTGCTAACAGATTCCACTTCACAGGGAACTACAGATACACTTAATTATCACAGCTTTACAAATGCATTATTTACTAAGAGCCTCCTTCTCCTTTGAGTTGATGAGGACAATGAATGTACAGTTATCACCACAATAGTGAATTACATTTTTGCCCTCTTTAAAGTTATTTTTCATTTTTGGGAGTTTTGGAAAGTTACTAAAAGGGTAAGACGCAAGTGTCTGCTCTTCCTAAGCCTGTATGTATGCTGTTCCACAATAAAAGCACATGTAGCCTCACTTTTTACTCTGTTAGCTTAAGCCACTGCTTTGTATCCAGATATACATTCTGGATGTTGGTGTGTCAATGGCTACATCCCAGTTGGAGAAGGTGGTGCTGCAGATCATCAGACATATTTTAATTGCTTCACTTTTAACTGTTCTTATCAGTTTTTATATTGTATCTTCATATATTCTCAAGGCAGGGCAGAAAAAAGCAGAATTGGTGCAATCCACATGCGTTGTATGTTGCTGGGGAAATCTATGGGAACATGTGATATTAATTACTCTTGCAGATCTGCATTTGGTGATTTGTTCTGCTTTCGCTCCCATTTTATCCTGTTGTCTTAGTTCAGGATATACAGAGCTTTATGTTTACTAATGGAGTTGGTGGAGATCCTGTTCTGGCAGCAACTTTTCCAGGCAGACACAGAAAAACCCTTTACAGTGAAATTAATGGTGAAATTTCCAGTTGTTTTGGTGGTACGCTGGTTACATTCCCTAAATTTAGGGAGTCTGGTGGGGTTTAGCCTGTCCAGGGATGAGGGAAAGGTTTTTCTCACCCTCCTGGTAGATCTTCCACTTGAGCTGGAGACTTCTGTTGCTGAAACAGCCTCAGTGGTGAGGCAAGGAGAGGTGGGAAAGCAGGAGCAGGGATTGTCTGATAAAACAAGTTTGTTGGATCCTTAGGAAGAGGAGAGGTTGGGTGGGAAGAGAGCTAATCCCTTTTGCACTTGAAAGAGAAAGTATTGGAATGGCAGATTGCATTCCTAGATTCTTCATACTTATCTGAGCTTGTAAATTTTTAGAGTAACTTTTCAATGAAAATACGTACTGGACAGGAGAATGATAAGAATTTCTCACTAGCTGTGAGTTAGTACATGAGTACATTGTACACATCTGAAAAATTAATGATATAAATTAATATAAGTGCAAAGGTGTATCGTAAGCTCAAAGAACTAAAAAGGTAACTATAGCAGTTAGTAATTCCTCGTGATGCATGACAAGGAATACGTCAGAAGTTTAATATGGGAATCTTCTTAAATGAAACACCTATCGTTTACCGTAAGGATTGTTACCAACAGAATGCATACTCGGAATAAAAACTGATGGTCTTTTCTTCTTTTCAGGCAGCACAAATAGTCCTGATTTCTCTCTTTGAACTGAACACTCCTGAGTTTACCATGTTACTTGGTGCCTTGCCAAAAACATTCCAGGATGGTGCTACCAAGCTCCTGCACAACCACCTCAAGAACTCCAGTAACACCAGTGTGGTGAGAGGCCCATGTTATTGTAAACAGCAGAGCCTCAAGATGGCAGCTCATTGATAAGCTGTTGCAGATGTTCAGTAGTATACACTATCTGTAGCTGTTGTCTTGAAGCAATATGCCAGCAGAGGCTTCTGTTTGTCGTTGCTTTAATAGGACTGTTAAAACAAATAATTCGGTTATTTTTACGTTTAATACAGTCAGCAAGTGTAGATTTAAAAAACAGAATGGTGAGAAACATATGAAAGCTGGTTGGGTTTGTGCTTTCAAGTTAGTGGTGCTTTTGAAAATACTGCCAGTATTCTCTAGTCCCTTCCACCTCGTTTAACTTCCTCATGTGTGAAGTGAGTCAGAATTGGGAACAGTTTCTACTCATTTTGCTGCAGTATAAATGATTATGCAGGCCAGTGGAAAAATGATAAGTTAGATTGCTTGCTTATGCTCATAACAAGCACAATCAGAATGCTTTAGACAATGCGTAAAATAGCTGCATAATTAAATTGATAAATTACCACAGTAATGGTCTGCATACTTTGGAGCCTGGAAAATACTGTCTGAGAACCTAGGTAGCTTGGTGGACTGATGACCCATTTTCCTGGCAATATTTGCAGGTCATACTTGCTGCAGAGTTAAAATTGCAGGTTCTGTGGATTGTAGAAAAGTGCATATGTGCTTCTTGATCCTCTGATCTGTACCTTCAAGAACGTATTACTGGCTGCATGAACCATTGCTGCAGATTTTTAGGTCAAGAGCAAGATCCAAAACTGCACTAAGCTTGTCTAGTGCAAACAAAGGCAATATTTGGACCTGTTGCTGTTGTTGTGTACTCCTCTCTGTGTCTTGCAACACATTGCTAATCCCTGTCTTCCTGATTCTGTGCCAGGGTTCTCCCAGCAATACTCTTGGTCGGACTCCTTCCCGGCACTCCAGCAGCAGAACCAGCCCCTTAACTTCACCTACCAACTGTTCCCATGGTGGGCTGTCTCCAAGGTAATGTGGCAGGTTAATTAAACCACTTACAAAATATTAAAGGATTTCAACACTGAGCGTGCATTTTCAAAATATGACTCACTTTGAAAACAAATGAAACACCAAAAGTTTACAGTAAATTGCTCCAAAGGAACAGGCTTTGAACACAATAATACATGGTTGGTGATTGACTGCAGTGTTCGAGTCCTCGTGTTGATCTGTGTAATCTTAGTCTGTCCTTATATTCATTTTCTTTCATAACTAGGCCTTCTCTAGAATCACATTTGTGGATTTAATAAAGGTAACATTAAATGGAATCATTAGAAATGAGGTCTTATTTAGGTTGCAAATATCACAAAGTATATGAAGGCTTTCAGGTCAAGGGTTTCAGCTGTCTGTTTTTTAGGTGTACCCTTGTGATCAGGAATTCATCTGACTAGTGCAGTGCTTGTGCTGCTGAAGTGCTGAATCCTCCCCTCTTCCCCTCTTATGCTATGTGAGGATGCAGAAGAAGCAGAGATGGTGACTGTATTTTAATGCTGAGCACCTTGCAAATCACCCTTCTGGTTGCTCACCACCAGAAGAGTGTCCTGATTCTTTGGGCAGCATGGCTGTTGTAACCAGGTGTCTTGCTGAAGCTGCAGATACTATACTAGAATATATTAATCCACTCTAAAACTTTCTGTTGAGTAAACATGGGCTCATGGATGTTGGGAATGTACTTTTTTTTTTTTTTTTTTTTGTAACAGAAAAACTTAGAGCAGGGGAGATAATGGATTTAAACACTGTGCTCTGGGGCCATAGAAATATTGGAGGAAGTAGTTAGGTTGTTACCTGGTCACGCTTTGATTCATGCTGGGAAAGCTTAAAAGCTGCTGCTCTTGTCTGCTTGCTCTGCCTCACCGTGGGAGGTTGCTTAGCTATGTCATGAGGAGAGACAGAAGGAAACATGCTGGGCAAGGACTGCAGTTCATAGTCCAGTACAGTAATTTACACTGAAATCTGTTGATCAGCCCTGTCACGACTTGCTAAACCTTGTCTGGAGGGATGTTTAGGCATTTGAGTTTCCATATCTCAGTAAAAACACAGGTTGTCAGCCTTTAGTGAAGCAGTTATCCAGCAGCATATGAGGAGGACATAGAGTTTCCTGAGGAAATTCTGGATATCTAAATACATCTTTGTGACCTTAAATCTGCTGTAATCCAGAACTAGACTGGCAAGTTGCAAGCCAAGGCCAAGTTGTCTATTATGAGGCTTTTCAACAAAGATTTCATTAAGAAATTAAGTGGTAGAGTTTCAGGGGAATGGTTCCAACAATGTTGCTTCCTTTTCTAGTAGTTTGAGTATTGTTGCTGTGCTGATTGATGTTTGTCATGGGAATTACAAACTGAGATATGTCTCCCGATGGTTATGTTGAGGCTTTGTGGGTCACGTTTGCGTGTGGTACCTGTTTTTATAAGTTCACGACCTTTTACCATGCGTTTTGGGTTTTGCCGTTGTGACACAACTTTTTTTTTTTTGCCACTTCACTCACTGCTCTTTAATTTGTCTTTACATCCTTATTACCTCTTGATGTCAGGAGATAAATATATATCAAAATACTGATTAAAGCTTTCATCATTCACTCAGTATTTTGGTGTTGCTGTTTTATAGCATTTTGGGTGTAGGAACTGAAGGATTTTTCCCGTGTGGTATGTTCTCAGGGAATAGTTAGGGCATGTAAATCTAGAGCATTCTGCCATTAAATTGCAAAGACCAAAACTGTCACTGGTGCAGTGGTCCAGGAATTTCCTTTCAAAAACAATCATTCCTTCAATTTTTTTGGAGTTCTTAGAGATTTAGGTATATTTTCAATTAGTGTGTCCTGCTTCCTTGCTGGATTTAGTTGATCAAGACTGATATGCCAAAATTACTGTTCACTGATAGGTGAAGATGAAGGTTTCTTTAAAAGCCATTTAAAATATTCAGGGGAGGACTTCCACCATTTTTGTAGGTAACCTATGAGCAGTAACAGTAGCTACGGATTTTAACCACTTACAGAAACAGCAGTGGCAAGTATTGCAAATCAGTGGCAGTAGCTTCTGATGTTCTGCTGGATTGCATCCCTCTTGAAGGTATGTTGTGTAGCGCAGTTTGAGGATGGCCTTGACTTAAAGGAGAGAACTTAGTTCTGTTTTGAAGAGTATGCGCAGTCCTTTAAGAAAAAAGGCTTTGGAAGATGTGTTAACAGATTTTGGCAAGTAGGGTACACTGCAGTACTGCAGATGATGTTGGTATAGATGCTTGCGTGTCATCTTTCCATTATAAATGCTTTTGGTTTGCAATACATCTTATGCTGTAGAACATGACTTTCTCTACAAACTTGAAAAATTAGCAGATCCAAGTCATTCTGGTAGCATTGTAAAAGGATAAAGATTACTGCTGTTTCTCTGTACAACCCTCCTTTGAAACCAGGTTTGGCCATACCTTTTATGGGGCCCATTCCCAAAGGGTTGTAGCAAGGTTGACTACGCAGCTTACTGTTGCCACCCGGAGTGTTCCTTGTGCGGGCCCTGCTTATCTTGTCCATGCCTTTGCCTTGTATAGGCAGCTTGAGTGCAGTCAGTTGAAAGATTATCTCCAGTTCTTAATGCCAGAATTGATTTTGAAGATTACATTTTCCTTTGAACTTTCTTGTGATACACAGATTGGAGGAGTCATATTTAGAGACAAGTGTGTTTTTGGGGCTGGGATATCTAGCCTTCCAAGTAGAAAGGATAGTTTGGATTTTGCAGAAATATATAAAGGAGAAAAAAAAGCTGCTGAGCATAGCTGCTGTCCAATATTATTAACGGTTTGTGGACCATGTTCTCAGTGTGAATCAGCAAAGCTTCGTTGACGCTATGTATAGTAAGTATGCCGTTGCCTGTAGGTCACATTACTTCTCACATATTATTGCCATCACAATTGCATTCCCAGTGACTTATTTCTGTCTGTATGTACATGTATTTGAACTGTCTGGATAGATTTTGAGTGTTCTGGTTGAACTGGACTTTGCTGACAGCTAACTTGCTGACTGAGGTGATAATGTGTGCTCATGTAGTCCCTGCCGTTAGTGTCTTCAGAAGGGTAACATGCTTTCAGAGCCTTGGACAAAGCCCTTCCTTCTGCTTGCACTTCATCCTGTTCTGCTTTCATGATCACTAGGACATATCCATTGCATCTGTGAGTTGCTTCTGCATTTGTACCTGCTTTTGTTGTCCTGATAGTTTTGGGGGAGAAGAGTTACAGAGGAAGGAGGTGTTTTCTGAAGAAGAAAAGCAGGGGAGGGCACTTAGGAAGACTGAAAACAATAGGAAAAAACACATTTCTGACTAAGAATGTTTCCTTGGCAATGCTCAGATGAATGGTTTGAGTTTGTGTTGGATGGAGAAAATCTTCTTGGATTTACTAAGTGACGTAGGATGGCAAAAAGGAAAATACTAAGCTATGAATTGCTCCAGTGTATGAATGCCATTCTGACTAGCAAATGATCTTCTGAGGTAAGATGTCACACGCAGGTTGTGAATTCTCACCTAGAATTCATTAGGAATATTTGAAGGAATAACATCAAATGAATAGGTTTGCCTTCATTAGTAGCCCAGAAACCTGTGCATAGTTCCAGTTATAAAAGAACAAATTTCATTCTTCCAAGATCTCTAGAGGAAGTGTATCAAAATAAAGGGCTGAAAACTTTATTTGGTTACATATGTTTGTACTTGTTTTTTCATTGAAACTACATAATTTTATTTGGCTTTGAAAGATTCCATGCTTGCTTTTCAATTGAAAGTAGAAAATACCATTAAAAGTAAACTTTAATGGTTTCTGTATTAAGTTGAGCAAGGCAAGGCATGGAAAAAGGATTAAAATAAGCCACCCACCTTAAATAATAAGGACAAGTCCGCATTATTCAGTGGCCTGTTTGCAGGTAGGTGAGATCAGAGCTGTGGGAGCAGTCTGGTTGTCTGGTGCATTTCTGTAATAGTTGATTGTAATAGCTGTTTCAGATTACTGGTTAACAAGTGAATTTCTTGATACCACACTTCAGATAAGTTTTCAACTGGCATTGCTGCTATTTGCTCTGGAGCAATTCTTGACTTGTTTGCCACTTCTGATCTTGTAGTGTCTTTCACTTATATGTACACAAATGTGACTTTCTGAGATAAACGTACTTAATGGAAACAAAGTGACATCCTGAATATTCCACCATCTCAAGCATCTATATTCTCGCTCAGAAGATGATTTTGAAAATCCCTGTGATGTAAAGGGAACAGGACAAAAGCAAAGGTTAAACAAATTCACACAGATGCCTTGACCCAAAGGCATAGTATCAAATAGTAACCAAAAGGGCCCTGTAGAAGTTTTGAAAGGAAATCTGAACTGACTTTGAGGCTGGGTTCCATTCAGTCTTTCCAGGTTTGTCTGCGGAGACCAGGGCCAAGCCCCCAGTTTACATGATACCTTTACACTCTAGACTGTTTTTCATTTACTTGTAAAGTCCAGCTCTGGCTTTCCTTTCTTCCAGGAAATTCTGTTGTTCACAAATATCCGCGTAGAGTTTGGATACAGGTGCATGGTCGGGTTGTTCATTTAGAGTATTTTAAGTGTTGTTTATAGAAACTATATCCATTTAGGCAATTTACCAGGGACTATTTTTGTGAGAGCCATATCCTTGTGTTAGAGGGGGAAAAAAAAGTGGAAATGAATAATAAAGGCCAAAGCAATGACTTAAGGGGCTCAGTGGAGTATTCTTGTTCAATTTTGTTTCTATTAATTTTTTTCTCTCTCCAAGGCAGCATGACAGCACTAAGCCGCTCAGATTATAGTTTCTTTTTTTCTCCCTCTCCTTTCTCTGTTTTTTCTCTTTCGTTTCTCCTCTGATCACTGCAGTCGGTTCTGGGGTTGGAGTGCAGACGGGCTGTCGAAGCACCCCCCTCCCCTTTCTCAGCCTAACTCCATCCCCACCGCTCCTTCCCACAAGACTTTCAGACGCTCTTATTCTCCCAGGTAACAAGCTACCTGTTAAACCAACTTGTCTGAGATGTCACAGTATTATTTACCTTTCATACCAGAGAATGTGTTCAAACATGGGAAATGATTTCCAGAGGATTTGGTTGAAAAAGAAAATGGGATGATATTAGTTTTCAGAGTGGGGAGATGGCAGTCAGCCGCATGCTCACTTCGTGGGGAAGATGCGGCACGTGAGTGGAAAAACTCCAAGTGACTTTTTCCAGGTTATTTCTCCCTGCTGGGTTTCCTGACTGGGTGTAGGTTTCACAGTTAGATTCCAACGCAGAACACAGTTGGCGAACACTTTCTGCAGGCACTTGGTGCGTTGTGATAGTGCAGGCATGGTCCATCAACTCAAATTCACTGTGCTAGTGGCACATGAGCACATTCAAACTGGCAAGTGCATCTCGATAGTGATTTCACATCTACAAGTAGTGAGTATCTATAGGACAGTGAGGGTGATGTGTATGTGATTTCACCAGCTGCCTGCACAGTGATTGTGGAATGTCTTGGAAATGCGTAGTATTGAAATTAGTGTTGTAATATTGTGCCCTTGCCACGAGATTTGGAGGTTATTGATGGCTAATTTTGACGTCTACTCCTCCTCTTGTGCCTTCACATTTCCTTCCTGTCTGTATACAGATGTTTAATCGGTATACTAGACTAAAGCTGTATACTGGTTTTAATCAAAAGACTTCTGAATCCAAATTTAATTTCAGAATGCTTGGATTTTTTTTTAAGTTTATACCCTGGCAGCAGTCTTTCTGTTCCTAAATGGAAACTGTTGAAAAAAAAAAATGAACAAATAGCTCTTGGAGGACTGACAAATCTGAGAATCTGTGACAACTGGGAAAGAAAATAGAGATACAGAATACGGGAGTATATGAATACCAAACAATTTAAAACATCAAATCAATATTCTGACTTTGTTGTAGGACACTGAAAAAATCTGTGGAAGAGATCCGTGTTGATTTTTTGGGGTTAAACTAGTCCAGAATATTTTTTTGTTGTTTCACTAGCTGGCATAGGTTTGGAATAATTTGACACATTCCAGCCCAGAGCCTGAAAGTGCAAGGAAGTGGGTTACTGTGTACTGCTTGAGAATCCTAAACTGTTGATTACTTACACGTAGTTTGGATTGGGAACTGAATAATAGTTTACGGAAGTAAAACATTTCATGTCAGACTGGAAAACTGCAAAATTGTACCTTGATAAACTTGTGGAGCACTTAGCAGCAGAACACGGAAAATAATGTTGTGACATCCCTAAACACTGCTCATCTCTACTCACTTCTTATTCATCCTGTGACTTTCTTCTAGTTTTCTGCATTGGTCTTTTTTTTTGTGCCTTTTTTCGCCCTGGAAGGTGGGTGTAGCTCCATTTTTATTTTTTTATTCCCCCCATCATGTTGTCTGTGAAGTATTCCAGCACGCATGCTGTCAGTAGACATGAGTGTTTACATGTAGAGTTTTATTTTGTATAAAACACAGCCATAATATGATCTCTTACACCGGATTTACTCTTGACACATGAAATCACTGGATTCTTCGGTTTTTATTAAAAGGTGGTTTTGTGTGGTTTTGAAAAATGCATCAGATCCAGTGGTTCTTCGTTCAGAAATTGCCATTGTCATTTAGCATTGCAGAATATGTGCTTTGAACTGTTCTTTAGGAGCAGTGTAGGGCAATATTCATTCCTGAGGAAAAAAGCAGTGATTTTAGCAGAAGACTTAGTGTCAGTACCTCTGTGATTATTTCTCAATTTATTTACTTATTTATTTTTCTCCATGGATTTCATTGTGTGGCCTTTGGTAAGTCATTTCATTTCTTGGCGTGGGTACACAGTTACAATCATATATATACCTTCTATAATGGCCGTTCCGTTGCTCACTTAAGTATTGTATGAAGAACCCTTTAAGATCTATGAATTAAACACCTTAAAGAGCAAAATTAAGATTTTCAAGATAGTATAAAGCAAAGGTTGTCCTATCCCAGACTGATACTTAAAAAGAATCTAAAAACTGCATTCACTTTTTTTTTTGTCTGGAAAGCAATCGCAGTGCATTAGTGTCATTCAGCTATCTGAAAGGCCCTAAGTACTCTGACTTTTGTAGGTTTATAAACAGCTTTTGTTTCCTGGTCTTGATCTGTTGTTTAAGTGGCTTCTCTTTCCTTCTAGCCAGGCCTGGCCTGACAGGCGCTGTTTAAAGTCAGGGAGTTGTTCTTCGGTTTCTTTGCCAGAATACATTGTGCTGGTGCTTGAGTGATTGTAGAGCGAGTGTGCATTGCTTGGGAGCCAGGGATTATGGCTGTTTTCAGTGTGTTAATCCCAAAGGAATCGGGCAACGCCAATTTTATCCTTTGTCTGAAGTTCTCGAGTTTCTTCCAGAAAAAAAAAATAGTAGTAGTTCTAGATAATTAGGATCCTACTTTTAGTTCTATAGAGAATAATGGCTGTGTACCCAGGATTCAAAAGAGATTTTCTATTTTGATTTTTTTTTTTTCCCACCACCTTGGAGGGACTCTTTCTTTAGTGGGAAAGGAACACAGCTCTTTGTTCAGCCATCTTCCTCCAAGCCCATCCTGTCATCCCTCCCAGGCTGTTAAGAAATAGTAATTCACCCCTGTAGGGAGCTACTTCTTGCCATTTATTGACAAACAACTTGATGTAAATGTCTTAAATTCTTTTGGTTTATTTGCTTCTGGCTCTACTAAGATCTGAGACTCCCCCAGAGAAATTGTTCTCAGTTACAGGGTCTCTTCATAAAAACTCTCTTGGAAAACTGATTGTCATGCAAACTCAACTTCTCCCTGAATAGAGCAAAGTCCTGCCAATAAAGCCTTTTAATTTCCTCCAAGCATGTAGGAGCTTCTCTTCCTAGCCACATCTTTTTTTGTATCATCTGCCCTTGCATGCCAGGCATTTTTGTCATCGTACTTAATTTTGGATAACTCTTTAAGGAATCCTAAAACTTGTGTGGCTTAACACTGCTGAGGAATTTCTGAGAAACATACTGACTGCAATAAAGTATCTGATTTGAGTGAGAGAATTCTCAAATTTAGGCTCAGTAGCTCTTATCAAGACATCTTGCAAGTGGTTTTGTTTTTACTACTCTATAAATGAAAACTGGAATATGTTAAACTAAGCTTTATGTCAAGATACGTTTTTGTTTCCATTTAAATCTATCACATTTGAATCCATTGACAAAATATATTTGATATATTATGAAACTTAAATTTTGTTGATTTCATTTCCACCAGCTGTCACAACCCTTTCAGTTCTCACAGTGGTTGATTTTCTTTACTTTTCTTTTCAAATAACACCATTAGCATGATGGGGCTAAGTTTTTTGGTTTATAGAAGCTAGCACACTCACTGCTGTGGAATGTAACAAACAGTGGACCCAATTTCCCCTCAATTACATCAATATAATACCACTGATTTCAGTCAAGCTTCTCCTTGATTTAGCCCAGTTTGAGGGGAAACTCAGACCTGAAGTCTGCTTTGATTCCATTCATGTTTTGTTACAAGTCACCATTAGAAATGGTACACCAAATCATCTGTCTTCAACCTGGTGTTTATTTATTAAGTCAAAAGTTGTTTTCAATTTCATATGTAACATTTCATATACGTTTGGTCTTTAGTATGCTGGATTATGACACGGAGAACCTAAATTCTGATGAAATCTACAGCTCTCTTCGTGGAGTCACAGAAGCGATTGAAAAATTTAGTTTCCGTAGTCAAGAGGATCTGAATGAGCCTATAAAACGTGATGGAAAGAAAGACTGTGACATTGTAAGTACTTGATTTGATTAACGTCTGGAGATAGCTGAAGTTTTACAACATTGTTTTCAAACATGGCTTTGGATTGTTAGCTCATGTACAAAATCCAGTTATTCTTAGTGTCTGTTTTTTCCTGCAAGTGTCTTAGTCTCACTGGTTACTAATTTATCCCTAAATTTTGGAGTACCAGTAGTATGGTCCCTTGCTCCCTTAGAACTCTAATCTCCTCTGAAACATGCTTACTAGATTATTGTGGAAGTCTCATGTATGAAGAGCTCAGTGCTAGTGTTCCTCAGGCTCAGCATTGCTCAGTGGCGGCTTTTTCATGGAGTGTGTGTAGTCAAGTCTGTAATGGGAAAAGTTCCGAAAATGCGTAGGTGGTTTACCTCGCAGGCTTATTCCTTCATATATAGGAAGGACCCATAATCACTCCTGAGTGCCCAACTCATGTGGTACCTTATGCTTCACGAATGGTTACAGAATTACCTACTATGCAAGATACCATTTGTTTTAATAAAATATGTGGAATTCAAAAGCTGGGGGAATTTTAAACAGTATTTTTGCTTCCTCTCTGGACAAACAAGTTTAGGTTAGTAGGTCGTTAGCCTTCAAAGCTAAAACTTCTTGGTGGTCTGATATTTTTCTTTGGGACTCTTCTGTCGTCCATTTCACATTAGCTTGCATCATCCAACCTCCTCTATCAGTGGGTCATGAGGTTTAATGAAAAAGATACTGCTTTTCTTTCCTTTCTTTTCTTTTCCTTAGCAAATTGATCCTGTACCAGAGCTTGTTTTGATTTTTTGCTAGCTTGTGCAGTTTTACAAATATTAATTTATATTTAGGAATGTTAGCATAGCTTTTTGCCCTATGATCACGAGATACTTCTGTTACATGAGTTAGGGAAAGAAGTGGTAATCTAAGTTTTATTCAAGTATTACGTACACATAAAGGATTCTACACAATTAATTTATGCACAATCCTGTTGGTGAGTGGACTCCAAAAAGACTGCAGCTTCCGCAGAATTTGAGTAGTCTGATGTCTTTTCTATGTTTGATCCCTAGGTATCTCGAGATGGTGGCCTTGCGGTACCTACTAGTGATGTCCGTGGAAGTAGTGACATTGTAGAAGGTGGAAGGATGGCTCTAGATAACAAAACCTCCCTACTTAACACTCAGCCTCCCCGCGCCTTTTCAGGGCCACGTGCTCGAGAGTATAACCCCTATCCTTATTCTGACACAATTAACACTTATGACAAGACTGCCCTCAAAGAAGCAGTGTTTGATGATGACATGGATCAGCTTCGGGATGGTTTGTATTAGCATATCTTGTAAAACTGCAGGCAGCTTGTTCTGTTCCTGATATTTGTGTATGTGCAGTGCTCTCAGATGCATGCCTGTTGATGTATATGTTGTGTATTATTTTGCACCTGAGTCAAGGCTTGGCATGAAATACTGTGTTCTCATGTAACAGTAGAACCTGATTTGTGGCTGTTGAGAAAATGTTAAACTGCAATTTGAATGTTTTTTGTTCTTGTTAGTTTTTTTTTTTTTTCTCCTCCTGGAGTTTTCCTCAAACTAGTCCCTTAAGAGTCTAAATTAAGTGTATATGTAAGGGACACTATTTGGGGGACCTTCTGCTCTAAAACTCAAATGACTCAGCTTCTTGTTATTGAGTGTTCCACTTCATTTAAATGATGTTTCACCTTAGCTTTATTCCTTTGCAGTATACTGATGACTCACTGTACTTTGATTTAAAGGTCATACATGTGATCGCTGGTTTTGGGTGTGAGTGTCTAGGACAAACTCTGGCGGTTCTCATCTTGTAGAAGTAATTATTGGAATTGGATGAAATCCAATCGTCATCTCTTCTTGGTTTGTTAGAAGCCGTGTGCAGACTCATGAGCAGTATTCTGAACTTAGGTGAAATTTTGGGCTAGTCAGGTCCTCTTTCCTGCTTGACTGAGGCTACCTGGGATTTGATGGCTTTTTTGAGGGCCCCTTTTACATGCACTTTGTTCTGTAGAGGGTTAATAATATGGGCATCTTTGATCTTTTCCCCATTTCCCCAAATGATTTGCTGCCATTTGTCCTAGAAGTACCCATTGACCATTCGGATTTGGTGGCTGACCTTCTGAAAGAGCTCTCTAACCACAACGAGCGGGTGGAGGAGCGGAAGGGAGCTCTCCTGGAACTTCTAAAGATCACAAGGGAAGATAATCTTGGAGTTTGGGAGGAACATTTCAAAACCATTCTGCTCTTGCTGCTAGAAACACTTGGAGACAAAGATGTGAGATGTAGTTTTTTGTCTTAACTCTTCTGTAACATTGCTTTATCTAGGGTGATAGGTTCTGCAAATCAGTTTAAATCAAATTTGTTGCATTTGTATGGCATCTCTTCAGTGATGCTGCACTGCTCATTGTTTCCTTTGAAGGCTGTTGACTCTGCTTTCATTGTCAGCCTGCTCAACGATGAATTTCAAGCTACTCTGAAGTGTCACAGTTGTTCCCTTTCCCTTCTGAGTGTTTAGTAGCAAATAACTAGGAAATTGAACTAGAATCGGAAAGGAAGTTATTTTCTAATTTTGTAAGAATATAAGATTTCAAATGTTGTTCACTTCTAAATTAGGATGAAATTACATAATATATGTGTCATAATACATATTATGTGGCACGTAATACATATTATAATGCATACTATTACATAATACATTCACATAATGCATACATGTTATTGCATAATAGCTCTTAGCCATATTGCACCCATTCCCCGAAAAAGGAGAATAAAGGCACCCTAGATGAATATTTAAATTTGTGCTCTCTGTAGGTTAAAGATCCAGGCTATTAGATCTTACTGGATGGGTTTCATCAAGAGCAAACTGCTTTTGCAGGAGATCTTGTTCTAAAGTATTAAAAGTAGCTGCAGATGTACACATGAGGAACTCGTTCTGCATTACTATCACAGCTTTATATTTGGTAGTTGATCAAAGTGGTATTTTACAGGCTAAACTTTTACTTTTTCCAGATGGGGCTGTTTGTTCAGCTTGCAGCACAGGGACATTTGATAGAGGTTCAGCACCCTGGCTGTGCCTTCAAATCAGAGCTGTACTCTATCTAAATGTTACAGTATGTAGGCATAAAAGCACGCACAGTTCTTTTCTGTTTAATCTGAGTTAAAATCGGTTGTATTTCATATACTACTTATTTCTACAGGAGCACCATATACTTTACAAAATCTTAATTCTAAGGCAGTGTAAATGGTTGGCGTTTTCTCACAATCGCTGTTCTTAGTATCAGTGTGAGCTACTGTAGTCACACGTTTAATCATAGCGTCATCATGTGTATGAAGATCTGGTGACTCTAAGTACAAATAAATTGCACTAATCTATGAGTTTTGCAGATGAATAGCAAAAGGCATGCTTTAAAGGTTGAGTATAGAGTAAAGTAAGTATTCCTCTGAAATGATATAATCTATTTGGAATGGCTCCAGGCCAAAAACTTAATTTAACAGTTGTGAAAGTGAAGCAGGTGTTATAAATCCCTTCTGCTAATGATCTTTTGATATAAAGGATTAACACATAGGTCAGTAGTGACTACAATGACTGACTGTTCTTGAAAGTAATTTCCATAGGAGTTACAGGAACAACATTGATTTACTGCATCAGTATATGAGGAACAGCTTTGTTTCACGGATGGAGCCCAGTTTGATATACACAAAGCTAAGCAGAAGAGTAAGAGCAAAATCTGCTGTTTTGGGTACAGATTTGTACTTCATTGCCAAAAGAGTATGGAACTTAAGGGGGGAAAAAAAAAAGTAGAGTTCTGATTCTGTCAGTGAGGACAGTCATTTCATATGAATTTTTGTGCAAAAGAAAGCAAGGAGACCAATTTTGGTTTTAGTTACTGATCACACTGTCCGCTCAACTGGAGCTGGTAGAGCTATATAACACTTCTGATGGCATAGGGAGCCATGAGAATTTACTTCAAAATACAATTTGGATGAGAAATGGCTTTTTCTAACATCTATTTCTCTTCACACAGCATTCAATAAGAGCCTTGGCACTGCGAGTTCTTAGAGAGATCTTACGGAATCAGCCAGCAAGGTTTAAAAACTATGCAGAGTTGACCATCATGAAAACACTGGAAGCGCATAAGGATTCCCACAAGGAGGTGAGCCAGCCTTTCAGTGTTGCTACTGGGAAAGCAATAATGAAGAAATGCAAGATTTAACAGGCAAACATGTTGACCCATCTTGACAGTAAAACCAATTGATATTAAGTCTCACAGATTTACACTTGCTGAAGCAGGAAGAAAAAAACTGGGACTGACAGAGCTGTTTAAGTGTATTTGGAACTATCTAGAGTTGTAGGCCATTGTTTATCATTTTTCCAGGATTTGGTTGTTCATTCTGGGGGAGGCTGAGGCCCTGTGGCAGAAAAGTGCATCTTTCATAAGTTTGTGGAGCACATTAAGGGCACTGTGGTCCCTCCATCTGTGCAGGGAAGGATAGGAAATGTACTGAAAGAACACAAAGGCCATGTTCAAACAGAGCTGTATGTGAAAACAGTGATGAAATTGGGCCATGATGAAGTGCTCAGAACTGGTGAATAACAGCAGAAAGTGAACAAAGAGGGCATGCTGCTGAAAAGAAGCTGGGGCAGAGAGGAAGAAGCGAAGAGAAGGGTGAATTACATTTTCCTAATGTGAGAGAACTTGTATACAAAATTGAAATGAAATTATTCTTCTGGACTAAAAAAATACAGGGACGGGATAGTTATATTCAAAGTAGATCAAATTACATTAAAGGTCAGTCTTTGCAGATTGACTTCCAAGCTGGATCTTCTTTTCCACCTTGTGCATGTTGCAAGTTTGAACCAAACCCTGGTAAACACCACATGAATTCCTGTACGTTTCTGTGATGGCTTTGTTACCAAACTCTTTCCTTTGAAATCTAAAACTTAGTCTTCCCTGCAAAAGGCTTGTCCTAAACTAGCAATTTTAGGTATCTCTGCCTGGAGAGCTTTCTTGGCAGTGAAAAAGATCATTGAATAGATCAGGCTGCTCCAGAGCATTGTGTAACTGACACAAGGTTACTTCACCTGTGCATAGAAAAACTGTACTGTTTAAAAATCAAAACAAAACAAAAAACACCCCCAGGGAAGAAAGAACTTAACAGGCTGGATATCTCTAAAATGCAAAAGTAGAAAATGTTTAATCCTTTAGTGAATGAGGACTGCTGTAATCTGCCTATCCTCCTCTCCTCGATTTAGAGCCTTTGCACTCCTGTCATTTTCAGTTCAGAGTAATAAGCAGTTGTAAATTGATTTCCTGATAAAGCAGTCAGACAAAACATTGTGTTCTGAAGGAGTGCCTTTTATTGGCAAGTTTTCCTGGTTACATACTTCTCAGCTCACCTTGACTCAGTGCCCTTTGTGTTTTTTTTCTGAAAGTCCTCCAAAGTTGCAGCACCTTTCCAGATGGTCTCTGACATTGTTTTTAATGCCCTTCAGAGCTCACTTCTGTAAAACCTGCCAGTCACACAAATCAGGTGTAATGTTGAAAACATGAAATTTTATGCCTCTGTACTCTCCGCACAATGTTCTTCATGCTTGTAGTGTGGAAAGGTTCTTCAGGATTTGCATGCAAGATACCTCCTGAGGAAAAGCAGAGAAGAATGTCTTTGTAACAGAAAGGGAAGCTCAAGTCAGGAATGAAGAGATGTGAGTTCTGGCACTTATTTATAGAAGGGTAAGAATGAGCTGTGTTGCTATCAGCAAGTAGCTGCTGTGCTGCACATAACATTCCTTCAATTTTTCAGTGGTTTTGCATAGCATCTCTGTCATTAAAAAAGATCATATTTACAACTGCTGCGATGAGACCTTTGGGTGACAGCTGTTGTAGCAGGATGCTGCAGGTGTAGTCTCATTTTGCTGTCTGTTGCTTTACAAAACAAAAGTTGCTTGTATAGCTGTATTAAGCAGTGGCACTGGTGCTGCAATAGGAGTGAACAACCTGCAGCATGAGTGTTTGGTTTTCCCCGTTGTATGCTGAAGGAAGCATATACTAAGTTTCCTGTGTTGATATTTAAAAAAATAATAAAAAAATCACGATGTTTGTGCCTCTGCCTACTTTATCCGCAGAGCTTATTCAAGGTGTTGCCACTGGACATTGGATTTTTTGTTCTATGTATGTGTGTTTTCTGATCCCTGTGTAAATGGGCTCTCAGAACCATAATGCAACCCATGAAAGTTGTTGTCTGTCTGTCAGTAATTTGAGAATATCAGCATTCATGGAGTTAAGAAAAGTTTCCCAATCTGCACTTGGGTCTCTACGTGAGCTAGGCTAAAGATATACCTAGGAAAACGCTTTAGGTATTTTTACCTGTAGCTGGGGCTTGCTGATTCTGTTAAGTCTGTGAAAAATTAACTGAGTCAATTTGGGTATGGCTCAGTTGGTCAAACTCATAGCCCTGGGCCGGAAGGTCACAAATTCCCATCCGACAGTGGCCCTCCAGCTCCCAGTCACTGCTGACTTTGCAGCACTGCTCTCTCCAGGGGTTGTGGAGGAGCTGCCCTTTGACTTGATCCCACTCAGCGAGAGATGAAATGAAGATTCACTGGTTTGTGATTGAAGAGCATTTTAAAAGAATAGCTGAAGGAGGAATGGGGAGATCTCAGTGGTCCATCTTAGTTTTCTTTTTTGCTAAAACTGAGTAATATTAAAGGCAGTGGGTATACTGTCTTTAGACTACATAAAATAAAATCTTCCTCTGTACTGTAAAAACTATTTTGAAGAAAGCTGCTATATAATAAGGTTAAGAAAGTGTTAATCCTTGTGCCAGTAATGCCCTGATAGGATGTCACTCCAGGGTTTGTGTTTCAGGTCTGCTTCTGCCTTGTAGTAGAAGACAGGAGTGACCCTGGTTTGTGCTTTGAGATCCTTTGAAACAGGCTGTGTAAATCATCAGAAAGCGACTGTTTTGAGCAATCTGTATCTGCCTCACTCTTACTTACCTGAGTTTCCCCTTTAGCACAGGGACTGCTAATTGCCCGTAAGTTATTGCTCCCATTTTCTGTTATGTATGGGCCCGTGGACAATCTGTGTAAAGTGACCGAGCAAAGAGGGAGGAGTTTGAAAAGGAGCATGGTACAGAACCGTTAACCTCAGGTACTGTCTCCAAGAAGTCGTATTTAAGAGACAGTTTTTTGGAAATCAAAAAGAAGGTTAATTTGTCTTCCCAGGTGCCAATATTGTTTCTATTCAGCAGAACCAGGAAGGTTTAAGTAACAAATAATAACATATTCACAACCCAACAAATACCATCCCTTCCTCCATTTGACTGCCAATATCTAGTTAAAAGATTTAGTCTGAAACAAAAGGGACTGTGATTTTATTCCCTTCCTGCATCCAGATGATACAACTGGAAGCATCAAAGCGGTTTTAGCATAGTTTGATATCTTGGGATGCCTGGATAATTGGTTGTTTTTCCAAGTCCAAGCTGAAGCCTTTCGATGGTTGGATCTTTGTTATAGCTAGAACTCTTCTGCCTTCTGTTGCTGAAGGTGAGGTGTAGGATCAGGGAAGCAGCACAACTAAGAGCCCCACTCCTTCACAGGAACACCAGAGAGGAAATCTCGGTACATGGAGTTGAATGCTGAGTGTTGTGTCTTGTGGGTGCAAATGCAGGAGACTGGCAAAGCACTGACCTCAACATGGGTTCAGAATGAATGTAACCCTGGGCTACAGACTACAAGACTCTGGGTTGGGATCCATGTTTGGTTTGCACTTTTTAACTTTAGCCTGTTTTTATACTGTTTGTAGTATAACAATCTAGTCAATGCTGTTGACTTAATGGGGTGATGTGAAGAGTCAAGCCTGCTTCAGTCATAACTGTAAATATTTGTGGGGGTTGACATGTAAATGCCTTTCACTTACTTTTGGAGTATCAGAACGTAATTGGAGTTGTGGACGGTATTAAATCTTGTTGATTTTTATCACTCTTTGTTTGGAGTTATTTGGAAGAGAACCATCTTTCTGCTGCCAATTAGTTAATATTAACTCATTTGTTCCAGTGCAGTTACTCACCCATAACTAAGGAGAGATGCTGTCTGCTGACCCAATACCATTGATAAGACATTACTTCAGATTCATACCAGCAAAATGAGTATAAGTTCTTATTGAGTATAGTAAAACAGAAATAGTTGTCTTGGCAAACTGTTACGGAACATCTTTACTGGTGAAAATCACTGGACAGCTAATTCCCTGCTTTGTCTCTGCAGCTCTGTTTTTCTTTGCAACTAAGTCTGTAGACCTAACTGATTAGTACTTTGTGTAAGGAAAGGATATTGTGCCGTGTCTTAAATACCTAATTTTTGTCTTTTACTATCCAGGAAGTCCCTAAGCATAACTGGGATGTAACAGTCCTTGTCGTAACCCTCTAAAAGAAGGTGAAAAAGAACAAATTGTAGCTATCCATTAACTTTAAATACTTGTTTACTATCTTGCTGAGGTGTTTTTAGACTGACCTCTGACATTTATGATTTCCAACCATTCTCCGATGACGATCGTACGGTCTGTATCTGTTTCTGCAAAATGTGGCTTACTAAAGAAAAGCACTAAATGATCAGTCTTTGAGGTTAAATGATGCATAGTCCATGCTGGAAGCTGCCAGGTGCTGCATCTTGGCAGTTGTTGATGTTTTATAGTATATGTTTATATGCGTTCTCTAATTCACAACACATTTGAAATATTTAGTACACAGGAGAAGCAACCTAATCTACTTCATCTCCTCTGAATCCCTTTAAAAAAAAAAATTTAAAATCATTGTTTTTTCGTCTGCTTAGCACTCTGCATTGCTGAGTCCACTTCCTGCTTTGAAACTCAGTGCTTAATTGTTCGTTCCTGTCTGGATCAGACTGTATACCCTTCAGGGATGGGAGTTTGCCTGGCTAGGTATTGGTAAGCCTCCATTCCCTCCAGCTTAGATTATGCAGGCTTTAAGTAACCACCTCTAAATGGCAAAGCTTGATTCAAAAACATAGCTTGTAAGCCCAAAAGCAAAACTTTGTTTTTGTGCTTGGTAAACTTCTGGTGCTCTGCATGTTTCACGATGGTGTAAAAAGCCTCTAAATTTGTTGTTGTTGTTGTTAGGTTTTGCTTTTGTTGTTTTTTTTTTAAACCTACACTAATTCATTCCCTACGACTTTCTGCAGAGACAGTGCAGCTAACATTTGTGGCAAAGTAGTCCAGCTTGCAGTCTCATACATACTCCAATACAATTCTCATCTAGGCGTACGAGCACTGCTCTGCTCAGATCCCAGCATGTTACGCTGATTCCCTTCATAGCCTAAGAAGCTGGTATGTTCTGCGTTAGATGAGTCAGGGCATGTATTTTTCTTTCCTTATTTGCCTAGTATATGTCATTTAAAAGCAGAAATGAAAGCATCAGAACCCTTTAGAAAGCTGCTGTGTATTGACCAAATCCAAGAGCGGATTACCACAGGCAGGCTGCTTGCTGCAGCAATGGGCAGCAAGCAACACCTGTAATGCACCGAGAGTAATAGCTGAGCAAAAGAAGTCATGCTGAAGAGATGGGAGTCCTGGTTTCTTGGTTTTGTCTGTCTTAACTGAACAGCATCCAATGGCTGCAGTGCATTGTGAGCCAGGTAAGCCAGTGGGAATTGTTCAAAGTTTGTCCAGCAAATTTGGTAGCCTGTCAGTGATGCCAAAATGCTTTTCTACTAAAAGAAAGGGATCTATGACAGGTGGCTGTTCCTACTACTGCACATGTCCCCTTCCATTGAAATTAGAAAGCATTTCATGCACGTATTCCTGGGACTGTGTGACCTGTTACTTCGAAGGTTACTTCTTCATAGCATTACGGCAGACAGTGCTACACAGGTAGGCTGTTCACCTCTGCTACAGCTGTGTGGCTCAATGCACCCAGTTTGCCTGAGCAACTGGGTGGAATTATAACAATTTGTCTTTCATGGGAGAGCTCACTAGAAAGGTCTTAACATGCTGCAGATGTCTTTCAAGGAACCCACCAGAAAACACAGCTTATGTTGTGCCAGCAGAAGTCAGGCTGAATCTAGTCTCTAGTGTTTAGAGCATAAGGTAAGCCTTTGGAAGGGAGAAAAACCTGCTTCTTTTAAGGCAAAGTGCTATCTTTTAGATCTGCATTCCTGGGCTACCTGCCTTGTGTTGAATGGCATCAAACTATCCAGTTCCAGCCATGGTTTGCTCTAAGCTTTCACTAGGAGGGAAAATGGTGTTTGTGACATACCTTGCACATGGCTTAGTGTCAGTACCTTTAAAGCACTGCAGGCTCTCTAGTCTTGCAGATCTTGCTTCATAGGCACCCTTTTGAACTTGCTTCTTCCAGCTGTTATCATTATTTGAAGACTCTGCTAGTTTTCTTTCATGTTTCTGAGATAACTGAGCATAACTGTATTAGGTTAAACAAAAACTTTGCTTCACTCCATCCCCTACTTCAGACGGTGACTAGCAAGCATGCAGTGATGCTTTACTGAGGACATCCTCCCTCCTTCCTGCTGTCTGAAGCTCGCAGCCTTCCCATACTAAAGGTTCTGCCTGCCTTCGTGTTTACTGGCCTTTCTTTTCTCTTCAGTAGATTTTTTTTTGTTCCGTTTAGTATCTGCATCCTTTTATGACAACAAGCTCCTCAGTCTGAGCATGTAGTGAACAGCACTCTTTCTTCTCTAATTTAAAGGATGCATTTCATAGCCACCACTTCTTGCAGTGTCTGCTGTTAGTCTGAGCCTAATGGGGCCATTCCTGTTGCTTCCCAGCATGTATCTTCTAATCTTCCATCCAAAGATGGGAGGAAGAACTGTTGCTTGATGTTTGCTCATTTCTCCCACTCCTCTTAAGGTTGTTTCACTCTGCTGGTCAGGTTAAAGCACTGATTAAAAAGAGATATTTGATGTTTTGATATTGTATGGTATGTATAATTTACAAGACATGGGTGTTGTGCCTCGCGGCAAAATATCCTCACTAAACTCAGCTATAATTGTGTACCCTCGTTGCCAAATGACCTGGCAGTTCATATCTTTTGATAATGCACTTCCCTCTCTGCAGGAATGCTGCTGATTTTCTCTGGCATTACCAGGTGAATGTGACTCTGACAGCGCTGTGCAAGTATTCAGAGACAAGCTTTCCCTCATGGGATGCAGGTCTGGGTGGCTAAATGCTTTATTCTGTCAAAGCCAGAAGGAAATACCTTCTGGACAGGGCTGGTACTTGCATTGCAGAGTGGTGACATTTTGGCTTTCTGTGCCAGCGGAGATGCATGAAGGAAGAGCTTGTCCTTTTGGCTCACGCACAGCTGGTACTACCCTGCCCCTTTGTCTACAGCCTGTCCCCTGCTGTTCCTTTGCAAGGCAGCTAGTTACCTGCAGAGGCTGTGATTCAAGCAAGCATGTAAGCACATGTTTGAATCCCATTGACGTCAGTGAGACCTAAGCATGTTATTAAAGCTAAACATACGCTTAAGGGGGTTGCTGAAGTGTGGCTTGGATGCAGACGCTGTCTGCCAGATGTGCTCTTGGAAGATGTGGAAATCTCCCTGGTGTTGTCATATTTACTAGCTAATATCAGCAGGAAGCCTACTGGACGTGTGTAATATGCCCTTCTGTATTCAGAGGAAATGCAGCAATGTGAAATACCTAACTGCTGTGCAAATGCAGCCAGATCCTTGCTAGAAATGGGCAGCTTTGCTGAAAGAAGGAGTTGCACAGGCATAAATAATCTCGTACCTTTACAGTTTTTCTTTCTTGATCTTATAATGTGCAAAATACATATGACCTTCATTGCAATTTGAATCCTGGCTCATTTTGTGAAGAATTACAGCTGTATCTTAATCCCTGGTGCTTGGAAATGGTAATAGGCTTTTAAAATAAAGCTTTTGTCTCATACACTAGCCTCATACCTGCAACTTAATGTGCTTGATAAACTATGCAAACAGTATGTGGAGCTGAAACTCAGAAAGAATTACTCATTGAAATTTTTACCCGCTCCAAACTTACAGTAGTGTATTTGAGATCAGTCTGTCTCTAGGTGCATTCTAAAATATTGTTGCCTTATCAAGTAAGATACTATGAGGATTTAAAATGATATATATATTTTAGTAAGTTGTGATACATGTCCAAGCTTTTCTTTCTCAGGATGTCTGAAAACATTTACTAAAAGTATTTGGATTTGCCATAAAGCAAAATCCCAAATGACCTGTGTCCAAACAGTTATGAGGCATATATATATATATACATATATATATATATAAAATTATATATACAATGACTTGACTGCGACCATTGTTAAATTGATTACAAGATATCTGCCCCCCCTGTAATTCCACTGCATTGTTTGTGGAGAGCTTGATGGTAGCAGCATTTCAGCACTAGTAAAGACGATGTCAAAAGCTGCAGTGCCAAGAAGTGAATTCCTGTACAAGAAACCTTCTCAGATTCAATAGAGACCTCTTGGGAGCTCCTGACTTCATCCATTCCAGCAATTCAATGCCATGGTACCAAACCGTGGCATTAGGTTTCCTTAAGTACTTGGATGTTTCTCCTTTTCCCAAAAAATCGCATGGTACTTCCTCCTAAGGTGGCTAACATGGAAAAATGTTAACTTTCATGCTTCTCATGTGTGAAATTCAAAAGGAATTAGGAAAGAAATAGCTGGAAGAGCTAAACAAGCATTCTGTTCTGCTTAGTTACTCATTCACAGATCTTTCAGGATGAAATCTTTCAAACACTGGCCACATTGTGGATTACCATTCCTTTTTGGAATGTTTTAACACTATATTTAATTGCTGAGAAAGGCCTGAGGTAGACGGAGCAGTTGGACAGCTTCAGTAAATAGGGTACTGATACAGAAGCAATCAAGGTCTCAGGTCAGCTTCAAAATCTTGCCAATGCCTTGCCTAAGTTCAGTGTTTATACTGTGTGAAGCATCTGAGATCACTTTCATTGTTGGGTTTGCTTTAGAGGATGCCAAGAACAAGTGGATGAGTTTGTTACTTCATGGGTGTACAAGTAACCTTTGGCCATTCCTGTTTCAGGGAGGCAGCTGTTAATATGAGTGGAAGATCAGTGATAATGTTGTAGCCATGATGAGCTAAGACTGTGGGTGAAGCAGGCTTTATAGGCAGGGGTGACCTCTTCTGTTAAATCAGTAGTCTGTCTGAGCTGCTCACTCTTCACCGCTTCTATCTTCAAATCAATTAGTCTTTTCTGGAAAATGATTTGTAGACAAGGCAGGGAGATATTCTTGTGAGGACTGGCATAAACTTCCAAATACTCCTGATACATGCATTGTCCACGTTAGTTCCTTACAGATAGAGCTGTCCATGGGTCACCTTAGTCAAATAGAAATCCCTGAGTTTGATACCATGACAGTGTGTGGAAGAGGGGAGAGAGGGAGAATCCTGCAGCTGGGGCTTGAGTCTAAGAGATGGGAGACCCGTGGATTGATTTATTTGCTGCTTTTTTTTTTTGCATATTGTCTGACAGATTTTCCTTTGCTGGTTTCAAAGTATTGACTTCAGACAATGCTGAATAGTCTGGCTTAGGATGAGTTCAAGAACCTGTGCTAGGCATCTGAGTTTCCCGCACAATCAGGAAAGAAGGAGGTGTCTTCAAAGACTGCTCCTGGGCTCCGTGTTAGCGACTGCCTGGGGACAGCTGGGACATGTTAAGTACAAGGATTTGTAAATGCTTTTTTCTTCTTAGAGATGAGGTATGTGATTTAACTCTGTCTACTAGGGCATCTCTGTCTATGCAGGATTTACCCTCCCTTGAAGGTAAACTGTAAAAAGGGGAGTGGGGAAGCATTGGGCAAAAGCATCCTCTGTCTTTTGTACTGAAACAGAACCTGGGGAGTATGGAGTGTGTGATTTGCGTCCAGGAAGAGTGCAGCCAAGGGGGAACTTCAGTTTGTTGCCTGGCAATTAGCACAGACACTTGAAAAAAGAAAACCTGCTTTCCATCCTGTTTTTTTTATCCGATTACTGCAGAGTGTAAAATGAATAAACTCTCATGGGAGGAATCAGGTCTTTCCTCTTTCAGCTAGGTGTCCTGCCCGCTGGGGAGAAATGTGAAAGATGGGGATTTGCTTTCCCTCAGGTAAAGAGTAGAACTGAGTTTAGATTCTCCTTCATCCTGTGTGACTGCTTTACAGTGTGGGCTAGATTAAAAAAAAGAAAAGTGTGTGCTACCACTGTTTCCACTTGTTCTTCCTCACATGTTTTATAGTGTCCCAGTGCTGCCTTAATGTGTTAAATGTGCTCAGAGCACTGTTGCCTGCTCATGGATTATCCTAAAGCTTGCTTGGCTCCACAACCTGGGTTTGGTTACAGCAGTGCTTAGCTGGGACATGGCAGCACACATCTGTGCAAGCACAGTTGTCTCAGCTTGGGCACTCAAGCACTCAGCAGGACAGATGCATATTAAAAAGCATGACAGTGTCACTCATTATAATGTTTAAGGAGCTAAATTTGGTATTGAAATCTAAGCTGGTGGGTTTAGGTTCCTGGACAGTGGCTAGAGAGATGCCATCCTCTTGTTTCTACTACAATAGCAATGCCTATCTTTATTGGGTAACAGATGACTCTTTCAAACTAGCCACATCTTTGACATGGTTACTTCAAGCAGGATGAACTGCGTACTGCTGTCTGGTTGGAACAAATATGTCACTGGAGGTGAGGAACACGAATTCTCAGAGTTGATCGCCTCTCAGAAGAGCCTTCTGCAGATCTGTTAATAAACATCCCCAAGTATTTCCTGGCATTCACTCCCAGTACACACAGGCATTTTTGGCTGTGAAGTGTGACCTCATTAATGTAAGGTTTTGCTCTGCTTTCATTCCAGGTTGTCAGAGCTGCTGAGGAAGCTGCTTCTACCCTGGCAAGCTCCATCCACCCTGAGCAATGCATCAAGGTGCTTTGTCCCATCATTCAGACTGCAGATTATCCAATTAATTTAGCTGCCATCAAAATGCAGACGAAAGTCATTGAGAGGATTTCCAAGGAATCATTGCATCAACTCCTTCCTGATATCATTCCTGGATTGTTACAGGTACAGAATTCCATATCACAAATACTCCTGAGTACAAACCATCACTAAGCTGTTCTACACTTCGAGTGTACTTTGCACTTGAATTTGAAGCCCAGCAGGCAGGATAGCCCTTCCTATTTTCTCTCTGAAATCAGGACCAAACTACTCACTGACTTCATTCAGCCTTTTTCATAACCGTCTCAAGCTGGTGGGGAGCTGTTTTTTTGCCAGTGCTAAGACTTGGTCTTACATTGTGAATTTATCTTTCAGTACTGGCTGTAGTGGGGTTGTATTCAGTTCCCTTGCACAAACAGCTGGCAGCGCTAGCAACTGGGATGAGGCTAAAAGCATGATGGGAATAAGGGGAGGTGGCAGCAACGGAGGAGAGAACGAGGAGAGAACGTGTGTTTTCTGGGGAGGGATTGCGACAGGAGCAAATCAGTCAGTGTGAAAGGGTTGACGTGTTTGGGTGGTAAGACTTCAGTAGAGAATTGGGGTAAAGAAGCCTCCTCATTGTGAGCACAAAGAGTGGATGGACAAGAGCAAAGTCAGAGATTTCCCTTGTGCATCCTAGCATTTGTCCCAACTTTGTAGTTTTCTTAAATCTCAACCTCTGGGAATCGGGCAATTCTGTATTGATGTAAACTTCTGCTATAAAAAGTTTTTAGCCATCATTGTTGGTGACAACAATCTGGACAGCATAGCTTCAATGCACCAGAAAAGTTTGGGAGCAGCATGCCTTTAATAACACAGTTGTATTTGTTTTGTTAATTTGCTTCCATGTCTTAAAACAAATTTTAGTTTGGAGCCTAGTTTGCAATTTTTCATCTTGGAGCTGCCAGTGATATTTCTTCACCTTAGAAAGCCATAATGATCAAAGGAATCTACTTCTCGTGTTTGGAAAGTATTTGGGGATCCTTCTGGCTGAAGGGCTTTGTGCAGAGAGAATCGCCCTTGTGGTTGTTTATCTTGGTGAGGGTAATGGCAGTGTTGAAAAGGCAAGGAGCGTCCAAGAGCACTAGTGCTAGATCCCGGTTACAGCTTGCAACCCGGAGCAGGATGCCCGCAACCCAAGCGAGCAGACAGGGATCTCTGTATGAGAACAGGCCTTGGCTGCGCTTCTGGGGAGTGCCTGGGTTTGGTGTATTGGCAAACTGTGGTGCATGGCTCCAGGAGGGGGTTGGTGGGAGTGCTTGCGGGTTCCTCGGTCTCAGCACTGGCTCTCCCGGGTCTCACTCTGCAGGGGCAGCAGTCACAGCTGCATGAGCATCTCTCATACTTGTGAGAGACGAAACCCAACCTGAAAGCCCCTTGTTCTGCTGCTGCTGCAGTCATGGAGTTGGGTGCAGCTGTCATGGTTGTCTGAGGCTGGGAGAGAGTCCCTGAAGACGTGCCGCAGCCACACGCCAGGCTGCTGTGGGATGAGGCACTGTCCACATCTCTTGTTGAAGCAGGCCCTGCTCGTTTGGAGAAAGGAATGCACCGTTAACGGAGGAGAGCAAGAGGAGGCCTGGCCGTGTTACTGGTGGTTAGACCACTTGGCGAGGGCAGAGATGGGGCACTGACCTGCACTAAAGGTTTTGCTGTGGTGCAGAAAATGAGGCATCCCAACCCACTGCTGCCGTGTGATCAACCATGATGTATTTTATAGAGCGTGCCAGGTCATGGTCAGCAATGGTCCCAGCTGCCTCCTGCACTTGCCCTGGTCCAGACCCAGGGCAGAGCTGGGAGTCACTGTGGGGTATGCCTATTGAGATGGAGCCAGCAGGACCAGATTAGGGTCCTGCAAAGATCCAGGCCATCTTCTGTACCAGACCTCCCCCATCCTAGAGAGGAGCTGTCTGGACCTGCAGTGTAGATGTGGCTCAGGTGATAGCTGTTGTCATGGCATGTTGGGAGGGTGAGGCTGCACTGCATGGCTGCTGACGCAGGCTGCTTGAGGAGACGTGTGGTCAGTGAAGTCACTCAGCTGTGGGTGACTTATCCCTCAAGATCAATCACGGATCAGAAGCATCTGATTAGTTCAGGAGCCTTTGGGTTGGGACACAAAGAGCCCTGCATGGTAGCTGTCCTCCCAGCAGCGCGTTGTCTCTCTGGGTGTTCATCTGCTGTGGGCCTCGGCTCAGCCTATGCTCCACCTCAGTCCTCCATAGCTTTCTATTTCTCTGAGCTCACCTAGGTCTCCTGCTTTTTGGGATTCAGTGCCCTTTGGGATTTTAAACTGTCATTTTAGACTGTATTTTGTGCCTTGCAGCTAGAAGATCAGCCCTGCTAGTGGGCGGCCTGGCAGCCCCAGCCATGCAGCATCCCTCCTCACAGCTTTCCCAGCAGAGGTCACCCTGCATCCGGAGGAGCCAGCATCCCGCATGCTTAAGAGATGTTTGGTTTCTTATGGGATCGCTGCTTAGTGATAAGTCACTGCCTGAGTACAGGACTGATGGCACAAGCTGCTGAGTGATCTAATGGCTCATTTGAGCTCTGTTGAAGCTGCCAGACATCAGCACACCCACAGGGGTCTTTCAACATATTCTTTTCTGTGGTGTTTCCTACCTGATAGGTAATGATAATTAAAAAAAAATAGATCCCGGTTACAGAAGGCAGTTCATCTAACGGACTAGCACATGTGTGTAGCACTGTTATACACAGTGTTAAGCCCAGTGCTTTCAAAAGGTTGGAAAATAATCCATGATGATGATTTTCACAATTTCATATGTGTGGATACAGCTAGAATATCTATTCACCAAACAGCATTTTAGATTTCATATTCTGAGTGATATAACCATTAGGCTATTTTGTTGAAAAATTCATCTCTCTCTGTAACTTTGCTCAGGAGTAGAACTGATTTTCTTTCAGTTAGATTTGGCTTAGGAAAGACTTATCTGAAGGCAAGCTAGGAGCACTGGTGCTCCACTCCAAGAAGTCCCGATTATCCCATAGAGTGTGTGGTCATCTGAACTGGACACGGGAATGTGTGTATTTGATAGAATCCAAAGCTCATGCTGGGAAACTGTGTTCTGCTTAATGATATAAAAAAAAAGAAAAAAAGAGAGAGAGATTAATAACTTAAGATAGTAATAACATAATATAAGAAACAAATAGGATGTGCTGGATGTTTGTATTCTCTTGCTCTTTGAGTATTCATATTGCAAACTGTTACATTAAACAAGGCCTTTCTTTTGATCTGTTAGGTTGGTAGCCACACTTACAAAATGTTAATCAGCTCTTTAGTATATTGATCTGTAAGGATGTTGGTAAGTGCTGTTTGATTTGTGACTATTTTTTCTTGTTTTCTAGGGTTATGATAATACAGAGAGCAGCGTCCGTAAAGCTAGTGTATTTTGCCTAGTGGCAATTTATTCAGTAATTGGAGAAGAACTGAAACCTCATCTCGCACAACTCACAGGAAGCAAGGTACGGGAGTAATGCCTCTGGTGTTTTGACAACAGCCGGCTACTAATAGCAGTAAGAGCAATGGTACCTCTGAGTCAAGTTCCCTGTACTTTGTTAAATCCAAATGAGTTGGACTAACTGACCATGCCAAGCACCACCAGAACAAGACAACGCTTGCTCAGTGGTGTGAGCATTTCGTATCCTGCAGAGCAAGTTTTGAATGGGGTTCAGTTTCACAATGCATTTCATAGACTCATAGAATGGCTTGGCCTGGAAGGGACCTTAAAGATCATCTGGTTCCAACCCCCCTGCCGTAGGCAGGGATGCCACCCACTAGATCAGGTTGGCCAGGGCCCCATCCAACCTGGCCTTGAAACACCTCCAGGGATGAGGCATTTGATTCTGTGAAACTGCAAGCTGCTTCTGAGTAAGTCCTTCCCACTACAGCCATGGCTACCTTGGTCCTTCTGGGTTGCATCCAGGGGTGACAGTGCAGAGAATTGGATCAGCTGGCTTCTCTGGCTGAAAAACAAATCTGAAATACAAATCAATTAGTTTTCAGTCTGCTCTATGGCTGAGCAGTTAATCTAATGCAAAGAGTGGTGGGAATGCATGGTTAGGGTGGGTAGGAGAGCAGGACCTCTCATTTCAGCAGCAGGTCATGATTAGGCCTGGTAGAAATGCAGGTAGAGCTTCACTCTTAATAGCATAGCAGATGTGTCCCTTTCCTCCTGGGACACCATCAAGTTTGAGTGGCCTTTCAGTGACCTTTGTGTCCTGGGCTCACATTAAAAGCAAAACTCAAATTCTGACCTGATGTGGCAGATGAAATCAAGCCTTTAATTCAGCTCTGTCCTTCAGATAAGAACTGGCATTCAGGAAGCTGTCACAAGACTTCTCTTGTTTGAAGTCATAATACCTGAGATTTCTCTGCAATTTTAAGATGAATTCTGCATTGTTGTCTCTGAAATATGTCTATGAATGTGAATAGCTACTTAGTTCAGAGGGCTTTATCTGGTGGTTTTGAAGCTATAGTTTCTTTCACCGGTAGGAAGTGCAGTGTAGGCCGAAACAGAATCTGAGACTGAGGATGCTTGGATTTTATTTCTGAGTTGAGTTGATTTGTCCTTAAATTTCTTGCACCTCCCATTTGCTCTGGAAAAAGAGCTATGGGTGCTGAGATTTACCTCATTTATATTCAGGCAGTTGGGAAATTCCCCTATAAAATGTTGTAAAGACTTTATTATCCCAGTATCCTAGGTGCCGTGGACTTACTCCACCACATAACTAACTATAAACATGTGAGTAATTCTTCCGAGTTTACGCAGACTGCCTGCATGTTTAAAGTTAAATGTGTGCATGAGTCATTGCAGGATCTGGAGCTAAGGTGGTAAGGTAGAATGAGAAAACAAACCCATGCAAAGGAAGTGTATAGTCATAACAGCTGCAGTTTCGCTAGGTGGACCAAGTTAATGAAGATATTTAAATGTCATTGAAAATTAATGTTTTTTAAAGAACAAAACCCATCCCACCTTTATTCCTCAAGCAGGGAGAGAGGGTGTTTCCTAGGAGCAACCGTGGCTCTTGGCTTACTGGTGTGTGAGCAAATTCAGTGCCTACCTGCAGCCCCACTGACCTCTGTTGGAATCCTGCTTACCTAGAGCAGACTGCAGGATTGAGGTCTGTGAACTGATGGATACTGAAGTGAAACACAAATGTTTTTTTAAATCCCATTAAATCTGGCTGTAACTTCAGTGGGACCAGGCTTCCCCTCCTATTTCTGCATGTTCTGAAATATGCTCAGCTTTGCTTCTGCTTTTCCTCCAGAGCGCCTGGTGCCAGCTCGCTCAAAACAGAGTTCACTACAGAATCTGTGTTTAAGACTTGCAGTCTGTCTGTTTTTCCTGGCATCTTCTCCTGATATTTGTTGTCTCTTTCAGATGAAGCTACTAAACTTGTACATAAAGAGGGCCCAGACCACCAACAGCAACAGCAGTTCCTCTTCAGATGTTTCAACGCACAGTTAATGGAGATATGTGGACATATGTGTAGACTTAGAAGCAATCAACGGTGCCTCTCAGAGACCTTTCTGCTACTCTTCACTGGCGCACTCCATCAGCTAAAGGAGGCCATGCAGATATTTATTGCAATCAGTATTTTAGTCCCTTAAAGCTTTTATGTAGAATCTTACTGGTATTGAATGTAAAGGAAGCAAGGTCTGTGTTGCAGTCTTCATTAAAAGTGAACAACAGAAAGCCATACTTAAACATATTTGTATAGCCTGCTGAAATCTCGGAAGTATGTTTAGGTTAGCGTTCCAAAACAGAGTCCAAAAACCTGGACATGCGTAAAGGTCAAACAAATCTTGTTTTAGTTCATACCCAGTTTTGCTTTCTGTGCGCTAGTTACCCGCTCTCTCCGTGTGGCCGCAGCAGTTCTGGCTAGGTTCTCCTCTTACAAGTCTTGTGGTCCTGTTTTGTACTTCCTATCGCAGCTTGCCTAACATGCAGGGTTCTCCATGAGGAGATCTTTGCCAATGTGGCTGTGGTTCCAGCCTCCGATGCTTTAATAATGAGATATCAAGTGAGTAATGAAAAAGTAGGTTCTTTTTAAATATCTGAGTTTTTGTATATAGTTCTTCTGACAGACCTCTGGTGGGCTGATTTCTCTGTAACTGCTCTCCAGCCAGCTGTGCTGTGTAGAGCAGCTGGGCTCTTGCTACTTTCATTGACTGTGTAAATATTTCCCCTCTCCCAACCCATTTGGCTCTTTCATGTGCTCAAAAGACTCTTCAGGTTACTTGTTACTCCCCAAAGGGAACCTGAGACACAATTCTGGGACTGATGCCTGCATTCGGACACTGGAGCTCGGTGGGTGTTGGATTGGGCTTGAGCGCATCCTCGGGTGGGCAGTCAGAGCTGGCAGGGCTGTATCTCGGTGCTGCCTTGTGAGGCCAGCCGTATTTTTACTCAGTCCGTAGCGTCAAAGGGCTGATCTGCCGCTCTGACCAGACCCATCAGTGTTGGGTGGTAAATGGCTTTCTTTGTCCCCACGAATCCTGTGTGCTTTGGGCAAACTGTTCATCCCATAGGATAGAAAGGGAATCTGAAACTGGACAAAATGACCCTGTGGAAGCTGAGGGTTGCTTGGGCTAGTGCTGGTCACCTGCTGCAGTTCTCCTCCTGTGCCTGAAGAGCCTGCAGTGCTGTTTGCTGCCTTTAGGAACCTCCTTCCTCCCAGCCAGCCCCAGGCACAGCCCTGCTGGGTGCTTTGCATTTCGGAGGAGGGGGGGGTGCCCTGGCTGCTGTCAGCAGGGTGCTCTGGGTGCTGTGCTGGCTGAGGGCGCAGCAGGGCACATCCTTCTGCAACCTGATGACACAGACCAAGTCAGAGCCACACCAGCAGCAGTCAGATACCCCGTGGCACCACCCTGCACCGAAGGGAGACCCTTCTGTTTGCAGAGGGTGAGCTCCCTGTCCTGTTGCCTCTGCCCATAACTGGGAGAAGCAGCAGGATGCTAGTGCTGTGTCTGGCCCAAGGCTGGATCCTGACGGACAGGCCCACCCCAAACCTGCCATGGATCAGAACTGGGATTTTGCCCCCCCAGTGAGGCAGGAGGATGGTGGACCTGCAGCTGCGATGATGGATGTGTGCTCCCTGGCTTCTCTCAGTGCCTCAGTCTCTCTCCAGCCTCCTTCATTTCCCCTTTGAGGAGCTGAAGGGACACCTAGGCAGCACACTGGGAACACGAGAGTTTCCAGAACTGCAGCGGGGAGCGCAGCAGGGAGGATAAAGCCTTGTTGTCCTGCCTTTCCATCAGTCCATGCTTCTTGGCCCAGCCCAGCTCCAGGGAGCAGTGCTGGGAGGCGATGCTTGGTGCCAGCTCCGCTCCGAGTCCCCGGCTCAGGAGGGGTCGAGGTTTGCGAGGGCTGTGCGGGACCAGGCTGCAAGGCTTTCCTGGCCCTTTTCCCGGCTGACGTGGGAGCGGAGGAGGTGACCTGCTCCTGAGGCTGTCAGGATGCATCCAGGATTTTGCTGGCTGCGGGGCTGATTCCCTCATGCTCCGCAGTGGGTAATGGCGTGGCAGGAGGAACCCTGTGATCCTGGGGGTGGGATTCCTCCAGGCTCTCCCCTCGCTAGAGGGAAGATTGGCTGCTCCATGGTTGGTGTCTCCCTTTCCGTGGACCATTCCTTTTCAACATCTTTCAGTACGCTTGTTAGAATATTCTTTTTTAATTTTTTTTGAATGATTCAAATTATTTTAGTTTAACATGAATTTATTTTCCCTTTTGAGGAAATACTCAGCCGACTTGTTGGCAGCAGTTAGCTGTCTTGTTTGAATTTTTAGTAGTTTTTTATTTTTTATTTTTATTTTACTCTGCTTAGTATTTATGCCTCTTTTTCTCCCCATCTCAGTTCAGCATCTTCTGTTCCAGTCCTTGGGTTCAGAGGTCAGCACAGCTGACCAGATGGCATTCGGTCCCTCCCAGCTGTGATGGAGCTTGGTCCATCACTGTTTGCTTTTCTGTTTTTGTTTTTTTTTTGTTATTGTTGTTTTGTTGCTTTTTTTTTGAATGGCACACTGTAGCAAACCTCCAGGAATTGAATTCCTTCTCAAATGATTTTATATATTTTATAAAATCCTGTTAGTATGCACTGAGAGTGAACGCACTGTAATGTCCCTGAACTGACCCTAGCGCGTGTGCTGACACTACAGTAGGAGTTAACAGCTTGTCCTTTAAAAATAGGTGTGAAATCTGCTGCTGATCTGAGGCTACAGCAATGAGCATGTATTTTTCAGATACTATTGGCACACTTGGGGCTGCAAAATGGTAGAACCAGGCCTTACTTTCTTAACCAGATTCTGTTCTGTTTTTCAACAGATGCTCATCGTGTTATTTTATTTCGTTATGTGAGTCAGTCGAGGACTGTTCATCCTTTGAGTACTCTAGAAGTATGTTATACCTGTATACAGTAGAGAGCATTCTGCTTAGGTATTTATAAAACATTGCGTATAATGTACATAGTAAGGTTGTTTAGTATGTTGAACATGACCTGATCTTTTTTTTTTCCTTTGAAGTACTCAAAGGGCTAGCTCTGAATGTCACCTCTCTGATCTCCAGCATTCTGACTTCAAAAAGCTGTACAATCATTTTGTTTTCTCTTCAGCAAGCATAAAGGTCTCTCTGGCCACAAATCAGTGTCCACGCACGTTTGCAGAGAACGATCTGCATGCTGGCAGTGCCTCACCGCACCGGTGAAGCTTATGTTCACGTTCTCTCGGCAGTAGCCATCTACTGCAACTGCCTTTTTTTTCCTTGTCGCCCATTATGCAGGGCTTCAATTTTTCATACCTTAAAAAAAAAAAAGTCTTTTTTTTTTTCCCCACCATGCTTTAAAAGTCTGAATGGGAGAAAACTCTCACAGACAGCGGCTCCTGGCTGTAAGGTTGCCGAAATCTCAGATGTGGATGTGTTTTTCTGCCATTGGCTGCACCAGTGCTCTGTGGGCATGGGCGAACACCGGATACATCAGCCCCCCAGGTCTACGTACTGTAGTTCTCATGTAGTGCAGAATTATTGAGGCATGTGGCTTTCTTAAGGTACACTATGTGTGCTTGCCTGGATTACAATACCATACAAGACTGTCTTTTTTTATTGCTTACTACTAGCTTACCAATAACCTGTATAAGTAACCTAACTCACATCTTTGTCATCAAAACCTTTTCTCCCCACCCCTTTATTTATCAAGCATAATATTGCATATTAAGGGACAGAAAAATAGACCTTTGTAGAATACAGCAGGACATTGCTAACAATGTTTTAAATGGGAAGTAAAAACCGCTCTGAAAAATGCCAGCCATTAGAAATGACTTTGTTGGCACCGTGTTCATGCGCATGTATTTTTTCTATTTTTTCCGCTTTTGTCATGTTACATCCATATCTGTATTTATATCTTTTGTTTCACTTTTGAGTGTATCATGGCAATTGTACAGATGTTTTTTGTTAACATTTATGTGATAGAATTTGCTAAAAAAAAAAAAATTGAAATAAAACCTTTTGAGTTTGCCCTAGAATAAGTGGAAGTTGGGTTTGTTTTTCAGGGGAGAAATATTGAAGCAGATGCATTGTAAAGGGTTTGCTCTCTGTTGAAAGTACAGTGAGCCTTTTGGTGCAAGGGCGAGGACAGGCCCTGGTTGTGGCCGTGGCTGCTGGCCCCTGGCAGCCATCCCGGCTGCTGCTGCCTCGCAAATGTGCAGATCCACCGGCCCATGGTGTGTGGAGGAACCAGGGGAAGATTCATGGAGGAAAGGATCTCGCGGGGGGTTGGACCAAGGCTGTGAAAACAGGGGCTCGGCACATTTTGGAGAAGCAGCTCTGTCCTGATGAAGTGTCTCATCGTGTGTTGTCTCCCCATCGCGTTTTCTTCAGCTCCAGGCAACTGCCCCTTCCCACATGCTCTGAAGCTCAGCTCACCGTTGGCACTGGGCATGACCCACTGCTGGGAACAGAGACGCTCACCTTCCTGACATGGTGCCCCTCTGCAGGAGCCAGGACACGAGCCAGCTCTGGTGTCATTTCTTCTTTCCTCCTGCTAAGGAGGGCTTCGCTCCTGACCCAGGGAGGAGCCGCAGGGCTTTGCCATGTGAGATGCCACCCGTGGTGAGGAGGGGACAGCCCTGGTGCCTGGAGCAGCGATGGGGGCGTGGGGCAGGCTGGCTGCCGTGGAGCTGAGGATGCTCTTGGTGGAGCTGGGTGATGGGATGTCAAGATGACAGCAAACTCAGCCTGCTTTCACCTTGTTGACTGGCTTTAAAAGAATTTGGGGTCAGTGGCCCACCTGGGATGAGGAGCAGTGATTGCTCTCCCTGCTGCAGATGGACCATCTCCCCCCTGTGGTGGCAGAGGCTTTTTATTTTTTATTTTTTTTTACTCTATGTACCAGAGCAGTACAAGGGGAGGTCCAGCCATGCCCTGTGACCCCAGCTTCTTCCCAGAGCACTTCCCACGTGGTTTTTCTCAAGCAATGCCAGGTACCTGTGGTTATTAGAAAGGGAAGAGAGAATGAATAGTGCTATCTTCTCTGTGTCTTGTAAAACTCCAGATGCTGGCTTAAATTAGCCTTAGAGCCCTAGGGACTTTGGAAAAGCTCGGAAGCCTGAGGCATTGCAAATGTGGTATTAGACGAGCCAAGCCAGGGAGCTGGATTTCACTGACATGTGCTTAAAATGGTCAGTCCTTGCAAAACCCTTTGTGGGGGCTGAGGAGAGGGGCATCCCGCAGATGCAGAAATAGATCCTTCTGGCAGTTTGTGCAAGACCCCTGCAGGGGGCTGTTCGCAAGGCTGGAGGTCTCCTTCTCCTTCAGAGTACCAGGCAGCAAGGGTTGGACCAGAGGAGGCTGGGTGTTTGCCTACTCCATCGCCAGAGAGCATCCCTCTGTATTCTGCAGCTGGCTTTTACCCACTCCTTGCTCTGTCGCACGTGTTACATGGAACAAATGCTAAGATGGAGCTGCAGCTGCTGGCTCATCCCCAACCACGGCGAAACACTGAGCTCCTCTCGGAGAGGTTGTGTTCTGCCAGCAGTGGCTTGGGCCTGCAGGCACTCGCTGCCCTAGTCTGACCCTCTGCTGATGTCCTGGGCAAAAACACAGCCGGGGGCCTTGGTGCAGAGACTTCCATGGCCGGGGTGCCAGCACAGGCCTCCCCTCTTTGCTACAGGAGCAGCACGGCAGAAAGCAGTGGTTTTGTGTGATGCAGCTACAGCGAGTGAAAAGTTCAACAGGAGCATCCTGGAGCAGTTTCTCCAAGTGAAATACAGGAGCAGAAGAAAATAATCTCACTCGGTCTCTTGGCTCCTGTCCTCAGTTCCTGCACGTGCTGAAGCCTGTCCTTCAGCAGGGAGGCTGCAGTGTGTTGACAAGGGAATGTTTGTTCATTGAACCATCTCAAAGTATCTGCCCTTGCAGCTCTTTTGTCATGAAGTCCCCCGTAGTTCTAAACTACTCAAATCGCTTCACAGATGGAGAGCGAGGACTGGATGTAATTGCCGGCTTGGATGCTTTCGCTGGGCTCTCCCCCACCGTGGAGGATCAGAGTTGCTGCCAGCAATTAAAGGTAGTTAGCACTTTCCTGGCACTTTCCTTGCTCTGAGCACTTGCAGCCCAGTTCTCAATTTATTTCTCTGTCCTGGAGGGCCTGAACTGCTGCTGATTTCTCTGTAGCCCAGCCCTTTGCAACCGCTTCCCTCCCACAGAGGGATGCGCCAAGGAGCGGCTTAGCGCATGTCCAGAGTTGCACTTCTGGACCAGGCACCCTATATTAATTTCCTCCAGTTGATCAGAGGTAACTTAAAGTCATTCTACTGCTTTTGACCATGCAACCCAATGATTTGCTTGTGCAACCCTCATTTAGCCTCCCCGAGCAAATACCCCTCTCTTCTCTTCGCCCCTCCCCCCCCCAGCACATTTTTCCTGCTTTGCCTTTTCATGAGCACCGATGAAGCCTGGAAAGGGCCCTGCCCGGTGAGCGTGCCTGGGGCCTGACAGCCTGCACAGAGGAGGCTCGGCGTGGAAACGTGCGTAACGCTGACCTCGGGGAGCAGAGCGCAGGCTGTAAATCTCCACCTCCCTGCTGCGAAGGGAAAAAGTCCTGCGAGGCTTTTGGGAAGCAGCGGGGGCAACACAGGCATGGAAGTTAACCTGACCGCAGGTTCTCCGCGGGGATCTGGCCCCAGCCAGAGGCTCGGTAAATATTGGCCCAATAAACCCAGGGCCTTTACGCAGTGTTACTCCGCTCTCCACACGGTTTTGTCGTAACTTGGCTGGTACCAAACCAGGCCAAGTGAAGTCACTGCTTTCCAAAAAAAAAAATCAAGGGGGCTATTTATATCCAAAGGTGAGTGCCAAGCCATTAACCAGGAGCAAGGGCACCTCCTTGGGCTGGGAGCTCGGGGCCGGGGCTCCGTGAGGGTCAGCAGGACACAGCCGCTCGGGCGCAATCAGAAGGAAAAACCTGGCCTGGGAGCGGAGGAGACGGGGAGCAGCCGAGGGGAAAGCGAAGGCAGCATAAACCAGACCGAGCTAACGGGGGATTACAGGGTGCCGGGGAGGCTGCTCACAAGCGCACCGGGGACAAAGCAGCCTGCCAGAGTGAGGAGTAATGAGTAATTAATGAGGAGAGGGATGAAATTAATAATGACTCAAAAATGGCTGAGATAATGAACTCCTCTTTAAATCCACCTTTAACAAGAAAGCCAAGGGAAAGGATTTAGATCAATTAAGAAAAAAGAAATCTTGTTTTAAAAAAANAAAAAAAAAAAAGCTATTGACACAAGGTAGTGAGAGAACACCTGGACAAGCCTGCTGTGGAAGAGGCAGCAACTGGTTGAGACCTATAGCTGGGGGGGACTTGGGGGTGTGTTGGTTCTTACCCGCTGGGGAGTTGCGCTGAAACCTGCCCAAGCCCCCGCTGTTTGCATGCTGGTGGCTGGGGACAGCCCCTGATGCCCAGCATGCAGCAGCTTCATGCTCAGAGGTCAGGGTCACAGGCAGCGGCTGCTGGCCAGGCAGCCAGCCCCATCTCTCAGTTGAGCAGCGGCCGTGCTGCCTTTTTGCAGCCCTTTCTCCTCTCGTGCCAATAAACTGGGCTGCACTGAAGTCGAACAGAGCGTGGCGGAGCTAAGCAGCATTTTCATTGTCTTTGGGGTGCCCCAAGGGCCAACACCGGGAGTTTTGCGTAATGAGGCTGACCTGGGGAGCTTCTCCCTCCCCAAACGTGTCTCTGCTTGCCACAAGTTCTACTGAAACCTGGGCCTGGGAAAGCAGAGGGCTGAGCAAGCTGCTGGTAGTCAATCTGTATATTTAACGATGATTTATGGCATGAAGGCACCCGTAAGTGACAGCAGGTAGCGTAGCAGTGAAAGCAGAGCTTCAGGAGGATGGTACTGATGTGCTCATGGGACTTGCAGATGCGCCGACCACTTCTTGCTGGGACTCACCCTATGCTCTGCTCAGCTCCTGGTCCTGGTCTTTGGGCATGCGGGGCAGTTGCCATTTGAATTCTATGCTTTTTTGGTGTTTGTACCCCTCCTCAGCAATTTGACCAAAAACAACAACAAAAATCCACTCGGTGTTCTGCAGGAAGAGAAGCTCGGAGGAGGCTCCCGTGTGAAAGTGCGGAGGTGCCTTGTTTTAGACAGCGACACCTCTGACACCGCAAATTCGGCAAGGAGCTGGTGACGACGCCTGGCTGTCGGCTTGTCCGTGAGCTCTGGGGTGACAGCGATGAGCGGGGTCGGGGCTGCGGCAGCTCCGCTGGGTGGAGCAGCCTCCTGTGAGCCTTGGTGGCTGCTCGTGGACGGTGGGCACGCGGTGGTCTCAAAGCCCTGGCCCCTGCAGCCTTCAACCCTGCCAGCGCTCGGGGGTCACAAAAGAGATTGGGGAAGTTGGCGTTGCCCCCAGAGCCTCATTGCCTTTCCCTGCGGAAATACTTTTGGCTCTCTCTGGCCACCTTGTAGCAAGACACTTGGATAGTCCTTTCCAGGAGCGGCCCCTTGTGCCAGCGACCCGTTTCCACCCCGAATCCCTCCTCTGTCCCTGGAGAAACACAGCCCTTGGTCATCGTGGTCCTCGCTGGGGAGGGACCACCATAAGGCTCAGCCTCCTGCCCCCATCCTGTGGGGTGCCCTGGCGCGGGGTCTCCCCTGCTTCCTCCGTGCCCAAACGCGGCACCAGCTGGGCTGGCTCGGGGTTGGTGCTCGGGGCTGGAAGGGTTACGCGTGTGGCCCCGCCGTGGGGGCCGTTTCTCGCTGCCGGTCTATAAATAGGAGCTGGCTTTCTAATCTGCTTGCCACTGCTTTCCACTCCCTGCCAGTTTTTTCCTGCTTTTTCCTGCAGGGAGGTGCCTGCAGCCCCAGGCAGCTGTCGGCCCCGCTGCTCCCCAAACGCTGTGGGTAGAGGCCCATGCACAGGACTTGCTGCTTGTCAACCTCCCCATAACCACTTCTTATAAAAAAAAAAAATCCAAAATTAGGTGAGAGAGACCAAACACTGTACTGGCAGGGTGTCCAGGAGCCAGGTCTGGGCTGCAAGCCCCCGGCAGGGTTTTACACCCTGCGTTGCCCCTCTGGCTGCATCAGAGAGGTTCCCTGGTTTGGTACGGGGGGAACCCAGTGCCAGGGGAGGGGATGGGCGCTGCGAGCGGACCCTGAAGGGCAGCACTGGGGAGGGGGCCCCTGCTCCGGCAGCTCCCTGTGATCCCAGCCAAGCTCCTGTCTGCTGGCTCCCCGCAGCCTCAGCCGTGCCTCCTCCAGCTGCGAGCGCCAGTAACTCAGCCCCGCTGGGTGACAGTCGGGCTGTAAATCCCAGCGACTGCAGTGGGGGAACGACCTCTTCTCCTGCAAGAAGCCTTAGGTTTAGCAAGAAAAGTTTAGATGAGAAAAACTTGCTAGCAGAGTAATGAAGTGCTGGGACAAACTGTCTGGAAGGGGGAAACCTCCGTTCCTGCAGGGCTTGGAGCTGAGTTTAGACAAAACCCTCCTAGGGGTGATGGAGGTTTTGCTGCCTCATCTTCAGGGCTGATTTTGACAAACCTATGATTTGATCAAGCATGTTAAAAGGAAGGTAATTCTTAAACAGTGACATAGCCCATGAGTGAATCTTAAGCCATCAGCACACCTGATGCACGTTGTTCCACTTAATCTGGAACCAGCCTGTACGAGCTCTTCTGGGTTGCATCCCCTGCAAGGATGCAGCGCTGTTGGACAAGGAAGGCAATGAGCCGAGACGTGGGGTGGTTTATTGCGTGGCTCCTTCTGAGCGCCGGGCCAGGTGTGTGTCCCGGCTGCATTTCTCCATGTGCCCGGCTCCAGCTTCGCAGCAGCTGACAGCAGCTTTCCAAGGCTGCTGACTCACCCAAATGGAAATGTTCTGCCAAAAAAACCGTTGAGTTTGATAAAATTGCTAATGGGACCCTGCTGGCTTCCCTGACAGCCTGGCACCGCGCCCTGCGTTTGGAGTAGCTGCTCCAAAGTAGTTGGGAGGGAGGTCGGTCTCAGCAGCCAAAGGAGCGCGATGCTCACGGCTTTGGGCAGGCTGTGCTGAGCCAGGGCACCCTGGTGGCATCCACAGCCCCCCTGCTGCTGGTTGTGCCACGGGTCAGCTTCCAGGGAACGTGTCTTGTTTCAGACATTGATCCAACCTTTTTTTCCCACAAAGTCTTGATTTTTTTTTTTTTTTTTTTTTTTTTTTTTTTTTGAGTGGAAATTCAGTCTCCTGGCTCTGCCCTGCAGGACTGGCCCGAGCTGAGCACACTGTGCTGGAGGCCTCTGGCTGCGCCCCGGCTCCTCTTACCCTGGGAGGAGAGGGAGCACCGAGCCTGGACTGATGGCAGCAGCCGCAGTGAAGCTGCCTCCTTATCTCTGAGATGCCTAATTAGGCATCTAATTGTCCTCCAGCATCCCTGTGAAAGCCTCAAACCACAGCACCTGGGCTCTTCAGTGAGGAAAAATGCCGTGGCTGCTAATGCTGGCTTGGAGCAGGCATCTTGTCACAGCACAAGCAGTACCTGCAAGCTCATTTTCTTCACCTGCGCTCTCCAGAGCTGTTGTACCCTTAGCTCCCTGATGCACAGCATTCTCCAAAATCCCTTCTGATATCTTCAGTTTCTGATGTGATGTGGTCCACCTTCTCCTGGGAGCATCTTTCCACTCAGATGGGTGCTGCTGCACCAAGTTAAGGCTATGAGCCTCTGCTCCCAGCTTTAGCTTCAGGGAAGACGATCTCCTCCTAGCACTTTGGCAAATGCTTCGATCAGTCAGTCTTGCCAACATGTGCTGGCAGGCTTCCCTAGCCGTCAGCATGCAGCCTAGGTGAATATCAGTTTCATGCTTTAGGGACATTTGCAAGACCTTTGCTTTTTTGCAGAGCTCCCTGCTGACCTGTTCTGACCACTTTTTGGTGCAGGTCCCTGTTTTATACGTGGTTGCAGAGGTTCCCCACAAAAAAAACCCTGCTGGGCTCTGTTTCTGGAAGTTCAGTGCAGCTTGAGAATTCCCTGGAGGTTTTCCTTTCCTCCAGGCTTTTTGTTCTGTGCTGGTGAGCCAGAGCTGCTCCATCACCTTGGGGCTGGAGGCAGGAGGTGGCATCCTTTCCTTTCTCTTTCCTTTCCCTTCCTCTTTCCCTTTTCCCCTTTCCCTCTCCTTTCCTTCTGCTGATAGCAGCCTGCCTTGCTCTCCTGGATAATCTGGGGTATTCAGCAATAGGTGACATGTCCAGAGCCTCCTCTGGGACAAACCTGCACTGGCAGGAGGAGGGGACAGAGCAGCCCCTTTCCTTCCAAGTGGGCGGCTGAAATCCAGCCCATGCCAGGGGTAATCTAATGCTGGGAGCAGGTGGGAGCACTGGAAGGCATCCCTGGGGGCAGCTCGGCTCCCTTCCTGCTGGGGGAGAGGGACTTGGCCCCCTTGCAGCCCTCCCAGACCGGTTGGGGTCGCTGCGGGTGTAGAGGTGTATGCTGAGCAGCAATGGGCTTAGAAAAGTAAAATCCCTGTTACTCACTTTGCTCTCACCGTGCAGCTTGGGAGCCAGATTCCCCCTGTCATTACTTTGGAACATTGCTGCAGACCGGGGACGTGCTGGTGGGGTCGCTGGGATGTCATTCCTATAGGATTTTGCCCAGCAAGTACATGTGTTTTTTTTCCACTCCATTTCCTTTGGAATTCCGTAATCTGTGTGTTTTGGGTGAGTGCTAAATATTAACTGAGATTTGCACTTAATAACTTGGTGTTGCATCTGGAGCCCAGTGCGCAGACAGGGGACGCACTCAGCCTGCATCCCCCCAGCCCAGCTACAGGTTTAGGGTTGCTGAAGCATGGGCAAAGTGGTTCCAGGTCCGTGCCACAGCCCTCCAGCTTTCCCACACCCTGCCTGTACATGGCTGAGACATACCCAGGTATCTGCTGAGCATTGTTTTAAGCCACCAAAAAACCTTGATTTCCTTGATTAATGTAATCAGTAGGAGCTTGCTGATTTGAACACAGGGTGAAAAACCTTCTCAGCACAAATCAAAGCCCTGGAGGGGACCAGTATGTACAGGAATGTCATTAACAACTAATCCCCTCTAATCCAAGATGACATCGTTATCGCATGAGGGCACAAAATGTAATTAGACATATAGTGCTATCTCCAGAGCACTAAGCAAATATTAACCAATCCATCTTCCCAGCGCTCCTGTGGGGACAGCCCAGCTCCCTGACTGTGCAGGTGGGGAAACTGAGGCACACGATGGGGCCCTGGCAGGCTCCCTCTCTGGAGAAGGCCACTCATGCCTTGCCCATGGGTGCAAGCAAGCTGTGCCCAAAAAGACAAAGTTAGCAAGGGCAAAACACTGAAGATTTGCTGCCACAAAGACTTCTGTGTGCCTGCAGGTGAGAGAGGTGACTGCACGGCTCTGACGCCACAGCACATAGAGCACCCATGGGGGAAGTGGTGACACCACAGCCATCTCTGTGGCCTGCTCCACTCCCCATGGCTGTGGCCCTGTGCTCAGCGCAGGCACCCACATGGCTGTGTGGAGCCCCACCGTGCTGCCCAGAGGTCTTTGGGGACACGGCGCGTGTCCTCCTTTGAGGCCACCCTGTCACCATGAGGGTGGCAAGGCCCTCTTGTTTCCTCGTGCTCCCAGGGCCAGTTCAGATGTGGCCTTCCCCCACTGCTAAGGCATGTTTAAATGATTTTTCCGCTGTCTCTTCAGCTCTGTTTGTCTTAGGGGTTATTTTCTAACAACGCTCAGGCCCTACGCACGCCCCGTCTCCTTCTGCTGTCACCTGCGTGATGCCTTCCCCCAGCTGAGGTGGCTTCCGTGTAATGGCACAGAGGCCTGGTCCAGTCCCACCACGGGACCACCACAACCACGGGGACATGGCATGGAGGCCGTCTGGGGATGGGGAGCTGGGAGGCCTGAGCTCTGTTGGCAAACCTTCATTTGAAAACCCCAAATCCTCTCATCAAAGTGTGCCCAACTGCTGGCTGTGTCCGCCCGCCGTCAGTCAGGGCTGGGTGCCCTCGAGCTGCTCTGGGCAGAGGAAAGCACACACAGGGCAGCTCCTCCATGTTGTGCTTCTTGGGCTGGCACTGCCCTCTGCTTTGACAAAAGTTGTGTATTTTTGAGTATAAACTCTAAATATCTGGGCTAGCACATCTCTAAAATGAAAGGCCCCCACCTGAAGGCTGATGGCGCTTGAGGGGCAGAAAGCTGACCAAACATGAACACACTACAGGGAACAATTTTGCCCTTTCAGGCAGCTCACCTGGCGCTGCGTTTCCAGCTGTACAATGCTGGCAGCGAGCTGTTGTAACGTGTGACTTGGCTATCGTCTCCACCAAACAGCACTGAAATGCTCCCTTTCCTAGCCCCAGGGCCCGGCTGCTGCTGGCTCCTGGGCTCCTTCCCTCCGCTTCTGGAGCCGGGGCTGCGGAGATTAAATTATGCATTGAAAAATTCCATAGCAGCTTCCGACCTCAATGAATAGCACATTCAAAGACACTGGAAGGCTCTTGCATTATCTAGTTCTATGGTTTTCAACATTTTTTGTTTGTTTGTTTCCAGTAGGGATGGGGATCCCTGAAAAGTCAAATCTATGGCCAGCTGGCTGGCTCGGTGTGGTCACTTTCCACAGAGCCCTGAGGAGCGGCCTGGCCCTTGCAGGTCCCTGGGTCACTGCTGGAGTTTGAGCTCCCATCCAGGAGGAGCCAGGGGATTGCAGCTGCTCTTGCTGCATCTGAATCACCATAGGCTATCTGGCAACACCTCTGGTCACATTTATCCATGCAGACCTGGGCTGGAGCTGTCAATGGCACCTGTGACAGAGGCAGGAGGACCTGAGGAAAGGCTCACAGCTCCATCCGGGCCATGCACATTAGGGGGGGTGATGCTGGTAACTCCCATTTGGCAGAGATCTGCAACAGGAGGGTCACCGCTGGTTTGGATGGGAGTAGCTGGCTGTGAAGCACCGGGGCAGAAGAAAGGGTAGAAGACAGGCACGGCTTAATGACACCCTCATCAGCAAGTTGTCAAGAACACTGCACATCTACATGCAGCTTTTCAGGCCAGATCAGGCAAACAGCCTACAGCAAAGAACGACCTACACCCGGGCTGAGACAAAGCTCGAGACCATCAGGGGGTGATAGCAAGAGGGTAAGGGCTGGAACTGGAGTCGTGAGGCACCCAGGGAGGAGAGAAAGGGCAGCGAGTCAGACCCAATGGCCCGCAGAGGTGGGGCAGGACGGAGAGATTAAAGATGGCAGTTGCTGTCAGCCCCAGCGTTCACAAAGCACGTCCCACAGCACCAAGTGACCACCAGCCACAGAATGAGCCAGGATGAGGGCTGCATAGCCGTGTCCCTTGTGCTGTGTCTTTGCAAGAGATTCGGAGCAGACCCTGGACACACACGTTATGGTGCCTGGATGATGGGCACCTTTACTGGTTGTGAGTATGTGGGTATAAGAGGGTGAGTGAAAGCAGGCTTGTTTTTTAAAATAAAATCCTCTTCTCATCTTCCAAAGTCTCATCTTGAGATTTACTGTATCATCATTGCCAACAGATGAGCATTTCCTATGATCTTCTCTGCAGATTGCCCCCTGTGAGTGTGGCTGATGCTCTCTGCCCCTAGGCATCTCCTGTGCTCCTGCCTGGCTGTATTAGAACACACACCCCCCCTTTTTTTTTTTTNTTTTTTTTTGCCTCCAAGCTAGGACATTTGGTATCATAAGGAAGACTCACATGTCTTCCTCAGTATGTATCACTCAAGCAATCTTTGTATCTTCTGAGATTTTAGATTTTTCTAAGTGCTACTAGAGAGAGCCAGCATCTCCCTGGTGATGATTGCTCCTTAGCTCAGGTCTCTCCAATCTCTTGCATGTGTGTTAAATGCAGCATTGCTCCTACACTTCTGTACTTTCCCTAGCACTTAGATCAGTTAAGTTAAATCTCTCATAAAAGTATGTTACACTGGTTCTATGCCTGATCAGTTGGAATTATAATTTCATCTTTAAAATGTTTTGGTTTAACCAGATTTGTTGTCCGTAAACTCCTGTGATGCAAAATTAATTGCCCTGCCTCTGTTACCTGATCATTTAAGTTCTGTATCAGACATTCCCATCTGTCTCCATCCTTTTCCCCTTTTGCAAATATTATCACAACATGGATTTTCTTCTGGAATTCCCTACAGGTTCCATGTCACCTAGAACACCATCACCAGTGATACAGACCGTTCATCAATGCAGTCAATGCTTGGATTTGCTGGATTAAAAAGGTGTTATCTTACTCTCTGTTAAGGTTAGTAAAGCCCAAACAGGAAACTTACTGCCAGAACTCAAAAATATATATTTTTTAATGTATTGGAAGGAAAAAAACACAGGTGATATCTATAAAGAAAAATCAAAATGCTAGGCACTCCAAATAAATGGAGAACATTGAAATGCAGCTATGAAAATTAGATACAAATCTGACTCCTTGACATTGCCAAATATATATACTGTCACTTTGGGTTTATTCTATTTATTCTTACGAAAGATGATAGTGTTATCTCATGTAATAGTCTCTGTGATTGCTACTACTCACATCAGATGTTATGAACTGGACCCTCTGCAGGCTGGGGTCAGCTCCCAGTTCAGTTTGTGATACAGTGAGTCCCTTCCCCAAGAGATGTTTATAAACTATGATCAAGTTTCTTAATCTTGTTTTGATAAATGAAAGCAGATGTTTGGTAGGATTCATCTGATTAATCTCTAATGTTTATAGACAGTGGGATCTCACTAGCACAGTCCAGGGAGTCTAGAATACTGCATCCTAGCCTAAATAGATGTTTGCACTAGGTCAAGTAAGAAAGGCAGACCTACACTTTGTAAACGTCTAAAACTAGGTGAGACAAACTTATCCTCCTGTTTCACACTAGTATTCATATTTGTCACATCTTTGATTATTTAGTCCATCTACAATAACCTGTCTTCAGGATTGCACATTTCTTTTACAATGGGCAACCTGAACCTATAGCACAATTGACTGAACTTTGCCATAATAATACAGTTATTTAGCTGATGCCATATAAACAGACACATAAGAAGTGGCTTATTCTGTTCCCTGGTCAGGGACAGGTCCTGGTCAGAGATCTGGAACAAGTCCATGATGTATTTCAGTTTCAGAGGAACCCATGTCCTGGGATGAACCACTAAAATTGTTTTATGGACAAAGTAATGTTGCATTTATATGAACATACACAGAAAGGGTTGGGTAGTAATTTTGTCATCTGTGCTCTAGAGATGGGAGTAAAGAAGGTTGTAAAGAAGATGGTTTGTGTGTTAGATGTTTCTCTTTTTAAGCTCAGTTAATTGCCAATTTATCTGAGGTGGTTAATAGGATCTGGAGAAGCTGATGGGATGTGTCTCAGGACACAATTATTTTTGTCTTTCCTTCCTTGAGCTGAAACTAAATGTTGGTTAATTGACACTGATTGATTAATGTACAACAAAGGAAAGCTTCCCCTGAAAGTCTGAAGCTTCCCTTTACTATGAAATAAGGGAGCACTTCAAGCCCGAGATAAAATCCTACTGAAGACAATAGTTTCTGCTCGGCACACCAAGCCTCAGCTATACCCTCAGTGTGCAGTGTGTCACTAGTCCATCAGCTGTTCTGCAATCAAACCTAAAGGAGACAAGAAATAGGTAGTTTTTGCCATGATGGACCAGTACTGAATACTGTCCATCTGAACTGCCTCTGACCCTGCCTAACTACATCATGGGAAAAGCTAGAGCGCTGGTGCCCAGGAGGATTTTGCAGTGAGGTTAGTTTTTTCACTATCAAAACAAACCAGCAGGCCTTGGTTTGGGACAGTTCTGAGCTTTGATTGCTTGGATCATCTTATATGAGGATATTCATTGTGGTTCATGCCCTCAAACTGCCATCCCATCCTGCTCCTGGAAATTTTATGAACACCAGAGAGGAAACTCAGCAATCAGGTGATTTGTGTGTGTTAAAGTGACTTGAAACTGGTGCTGATTTATCTTAAAAGATTTGGAAATAGTTGTGTCTTAAACCACCACAAGTATGCCTGTTCCAGGTTTTGTGGGAATGAGTTAAGTTTGTCAAGCCTTAGTCAAGCAAATTTCTACTGATCTCATCAAGGTTATTGTACAGACAAGATCCACACTGTACACCATCATATGAAGTTAATACAAACGTGTTAACTTTCCCCACAGGACTTGCAGAGATGAGAGGTGACACCTTGCACAAGCATGAACAGGAATATTGAGGAAATAAATGCATTTGTGAGTAGAGATCAGTCTCTACTCAGCTTTCCTTACCCTACCTTGCAGGGGACTTGGGAGGTGTCATTACTCAGACTTAGGAATCGCTGTGCAAACAAAATAAAAAAGAGTCTTAAACTGGGTTTATAAAAATTAAGGGAATGACACGTTATTGGAATAATTGTACAAATTACTGTCATTGTAAATTGCTTTTATGTATGGATATACCAGTTGAGAATAATTACAACCAGACTGTATGTAACTAATACGCAAAAACCACACTTCCTTTTCCAGTTTATCTTCTTCTTCATTTTTAATTTGTTTCTTGAATCATCTAATTAGAGCATTTCTATATGGAAAACCTCATTTGATGGAAGAGCGCTTTGAAGTGAAGACTAAATGTTATAATAATAATGCTCATTGTTTTCTCATATTTTAAGCTTTTAGAAGTCGTAGTATTTGTGAAGGACTAGTAGTCGTGTGAGCTGTAAATTGTGATTCTGTTAAGGTACAAAGAGTTCTCTGAGGGGCTATTGAAAGATATTTGAGTACATGAAGGGTCTTAAAATGTTTTCCTTTCAAGAAATTTAAACTGTCTCTAAAGTGTTTAAGGGGAGATGAAAGGCTCTGTGATGTAATTTTTCAGGCTTAGTGCTGTCCTTCAACAGATAAATGCCCTGGGGGGAAACATTTCAGATCCTTCTACATGCTCAACTGTGTCTAATTATTGTCCTGGAATCATTTCACATTTGAGGAGTTTACTTTGGAGAGGATGTGTCTGCTTGTCGCTGTTGCTTTGCCAGGTTGAAATTATAATAATGCCTTTCCTCCAGAGTTAAAACAAAAAAACACTTTTCAGATGTTCTTTGCTTAGAATTCTCAACAGGGCAGGAAAGCACATGCAGTAGAGCAGCATGTAGACCTTTAACTGTGAGCCTCTTCAGAGGCTGGGGAGTTGTGGAAATCCCACGTGCCTGGGCATTACCTGTGTGGTGAGACCTGGATATTGCCTTGAGCAGGAACAGGACGGTGGGCATGTACAGTAAAACCTGTCAGGACCATAGTATCCCTTGTAGCAGGGTTTCACAGACTTACAGGAATGTTGGTGGGAAGGGACTTCTGGATGTCTCTAATCCACCCTCCACCTCAAAACAGGGCTGGAGTCTACACTGGATTGAGTCAACCATAGCTCTGTCTGATTGAATCTTGAATAACTGCATGAATGGAGATGCCACAGACTGTCTGGTAACCTGTTCCAGTGTTGCACTTACCCCTAGTGAAGAAATTTTTCCTAGTGTTCAATCTACGCCCACAAACCACAGCTTGTAGCCATTGTGTCTGTCAGTCACTGCTGCTGCTGCTGTCTGGCTCCATCATCTTCTTAACTGCCTTTGTATAGCTTGTGGGCTGCTATTAGGTCCTGTCTTAACTTCATCTTTGTCAGACTCAGCAAGCCCAATGCCCTCAGTCTCTCCTCACAGGACTGGTGCTTTAGGCCCTGCATGTTTTTGCAGCTCACCTGCTGGATCCTGTCCAGCTTCTCCCCATCCTTCTTGAACTGGAGGCTCACCAGTGCACAGTGAAATGGTCGAGAACTTCCCTTGATCTCCTGCAATACAAGGAGTGGTTTGCCTCATTTGTTGTGAGAGGGAACTGTTTGCTATTTAAGCTGGCTTTCAAGGTAACCCATCGGCGCTTCTCCATAGGGCTGCTCCTCAGCCGGTTGCTTCCAAGCCTGAACTGGCACATGGGGTTATTTCAACCCAGTGCAGTACTTCCCATGTCTCTGCTCAGCTTCATGCTGTTTCTATTGGCCTGAAGTTTTCCAAGGTCCTGCTCAACTGAAGTGCTGATGCTCACCTCACCAACCACCTAATCTGGTGCTGTCTGCAAATTTGCAGAGGGTGCCTTCCATCTCTTGCTCAGGCTTTTAGGACTCCCTCTCCACGAGGAGCGGACACAGCCTTGGTCTGTGGGATCTAGGACTAGACATCTTCTGGCACCTTTTCCTGTGCTTTCACACACACTTCTCTCTGGCAAAGCTGGTTTAAGCAGTCCCCGCTGCAGGCTGGCCCCTGGCTGCTCCTTCCCTCCCTTTTCCCTCCCCACTTGTGCTGACACAGCTGTTTGGGGGCAGGCTGGCAAACCAGATTGGTGGGCGGATGTGGGATGTACGCAGCCATCACAGATATTTTTGTCCCAGCTACACAAATTTTTTTGCTGTGAAGCAAAATGCCTCTGGCAGTAAGCAGAGCTGGGCTGCTTTCGGCTCTAGGTGAAGATGCTTCACCTCCTGCCACTGCTCCCCACCCAGCGCTGGGTGGTGATGTCCCCTCGCTTTGCCAGCACGGTGTGTGTGAGCACCCCGTGCGTGTATTTAGGCCACTCAAGACAGCTGCCTTTGCAAGAAGCAGGCAGCGAGAGCTTGTGCACAGCGCATGTGGCCGCAGGATGCTCCGTGCAGCGACCTCAGGCAGAGGGATCATAACTAACCCCGGAGAGTTGTGCTGGGCACAGCTGTTTGCAGTCAGCGTCTGATGCTGGCCAAAAAGTACATGCTTTTCTTTTATCGTTGTCCTTTCCTTTCCTTTCCTTTCCTTTCCTTTCCTTTCCTTTCCTTTCCTTTCCTTTCCTTTCCTTTCCTTTCCTTTCCTTTCCTTTCCTTTCCTTTCCTTTCCTTTCCTTTCCTTTCCTTTCCTTTCTTTTCCTTTCCTTTCCTCTTTTCTTCTCTTTTCTCTTTTCGTTTTTCTCTTTTCGTTTTTCTCTTTTCGTTTTTCTTTTTTCGTTTTTCTTTTTTCTTCTTTTTTCTTTTTTCTTCTTTTTTCTTCTTTCTTTTCTTTCCTCTTTTAAGACATGTGCTGCTTTCCTACCAGGGCTGTTGGCTCTGGAGTCCTCGCTTGCCTCTCGCAGCAACGTAAACACAGCCACCGTGTCTGCTGATACGGAGAGAGTGCCGGTCCTCGTAATTGCAGCCTGTAGCTCACAATGAGAAAGCCAATGCCAGCAGATGTATAATGAGCATTTAAAAAGCATTTATTTTGTCATCCAATCATCTATCATCCTCATTGTGTAAATATTTTTGTTTCCACAACAAAATGACTTTAAAAGAAATGTTCACCAGGAAGAAAAAAAAATTTGATTCTGCTGATAAAATCAGGACAGTCAAAATGATTAATGTGACATTGATGAAAGCTTGCAAATGAGGCTTAATTTCTGTAGCAAAGAAAAAAACCTCGTGGATTCATCAGTGCTTGGTTGTGCCTGGAAATTCAGTGGCAACTGGAAATTTGATGGTGACCTCTGATAAGTGAGAAAATGGTGAGAGTTTTAATGAATGACTTGAATAAGAAAATAAATAAGTCACTCTGTGTAGTATTCTTTCTGATATTTGTTTTGCTATTAAGTCCAGTTAATGAAGTTTTCATTGTGTCATGACGTTTGTGTTGACAAATCATCACGACATATGAGCATTTCTGGGTGTTTGGCTGTCTGGGAAGGGGATACATCGCCTTAGACACACAAGGTAGAACAGGGAGGTTATTGTAATAGGAAGCAGTTTGCAGCCTTTGGCAAGGCAACGTCAGAGATCATAAAGATAGAAGGGATCCTGGTGAGCATCTTTGTTCTCCTCTGTCACACAGGCCATAGGTCTTATGTGAATTCCTTTCAGTTCAAGCCAGAACATATTTTTTTTTTTTAGGGAGAAAAGTCTAGTCTTGATTTACATCTAGAAAATGAGGATGGGGAAAGGGGGCTAACCGCAGACTTTGGCAAAGTTGCTCATACATTTGATTACCTTCCCTGCTAAATTGTGCAGTCTGGTCTTAGCCTCAGTTTATTAATTTGTAATGTTTATTCCTTGGCTCTTGTGTCTTTTCTGTGAGGTTTAGAAGCATTTGTTATGAAATGTTGATTTCCCATGCGAGTATTTACAGATGACGATTGAGTCACCTGTTAATCTTTGGCTGGATAAAACCAAACTAAGCTCCTTGTTTCTTTCACATTTGCAAGGCCTTATTCATTCTCAGTTTTTCACTGGGCCTTTCCCAATTCAGTGTCCTCCTTCTGCATTGTAACACCAAGACTACGTTCATACTTCTGGTGGTAGCCATAGCTCCGAACTGCTGGCCACCAGGTGTGCCCCGAGGTCCTGTTCAGTAGAAGGCAATGGGAACCCATCTGGGCTTGTTTCCAGCTGAAATATGGACCTGCCCAGGCTGGATGAGGAGACCCTGGGGGCTGGTGGGCTACCTGGGAGAGCCAGCACTTGCCACTGGAGGCTGTCCCAAACCCAGTCAAAGGCATAGCAGTGATTTTGCCAGCTTTTAGAAGAATGGCCACATAAAAGCTGTTCCTTTCTTAAGGCATAGTGCCATATGATAATCCTTACCTTTCTGCAGAGGGTAAGGAAATGACTTCTGCAGTTGTTGTGGTTCCCTGGTTTGCTCATCCTCTTTAAATACAAGCTTATATTTGAGCATACGGGCCAGTGCAGAAGCAGACGGTTTGGCCCATGCAACAGGAGAGAGTTGGAGTAATCCCTGAATAACCTTGACTAATGCCATAATAAGCTAATGGAAGCTTTTGGAAGCTCTTCAATACAGTGTAATGTTTAACCTTGATCCTTCAACTCAGTTTATTTTGGGCTTCCTGAACACAAAATTTTTTGCCTGATGTAGGAGCTCACATAAGATTTTTCAGAAGCAATTTAAATATTTGTGGTACGATCCACAAAGGTATTTGGATGCTTTGTTTCCTGTGAATTTGTTGGGAGTTAAGTGCCTAATTACTTTTGCCGATCTGCAGTGTTATGATGCTCCCATGCTCACCTCCCTTTACCCTCTTGGCTAAAGGAAACCCCTTTTTTTCCAGAGGGATAAAGGAGCAGAATATGTGGCTGTCAAAAGGACTTACATCCTTAAAAATATAGTTCTTCTGTGTGTCCGCTTGAACTAACTGGCACGGCACTTGTGTGCCCAGGCACAAATGTTCACAGAAAGATACTTATTTTTAAAATACTGTTTCATGCAAAAGTATCCCAAAGTCCCTTCACATTATTACCTCAAATAGAAAGTTCATCAAACAAAATATTCATTCAGTACATTTTATTCATATGAGCAAAGCATTTTTCTGTGGCCAATTGAACAAGCATCTAAAAAGAGAGATGAAGAGCAGACAGCACAGCGGAGCAAAAGAAAAGACTTTCATCTGGGAGTGAGCAGGAGAGCGAAGTGAAGTTCAGGTGAGAAAGTTGTGGCAGAGGAGATTTCTTTACTGAGGGGCTATGTTATACCCAGATGCTGGGCGGTCCAGGGAGCCCCGGAGGTGAGCAGAGAAGGACTTGAGCCGTATGATGTGGCGGATTTTGAAAATCAGGAGAGGGTACCTGATGCTGTGATGCAAAATTCCATAATGGAGAATGAGCAGAAGTTAGACCAGAAGAGGGCTGAGATTTATTTCAGAAGAGGTAGACAAAGAACAAAGATGTTTTTCTATCAACAGATTTGTCCTTACAGTAAGATTTAGAAGACAGGGGTGCTGGCGGAGTCTCTGTAAAATTAATTAGCAGATCTAACCTTATTTTCTACATTCAGCAACAGACCAGAGAGGAAACAAATGGGATTATTTTCCCTCCAACATATTTACTTTCTAGAAAGATAGCAAAGAAAATACTGACATGCCAGACTCGATGGGATGTACAGTACGGTCATTTATTCTTACATTGGACTACATATTTCTCCAGTCGGCGCAGCAAAATATGTAGAACTGTGGAAGGATATTTATTGTTTAGAGGGCCCTTGGACACCTCCGCAAACTTTGTCTTGCTTCTCTGTCCAGGAGCTATATTTAGGCACTTTGCTCAATTGAAGTCCAAACAGCTGTTCCTGCTCAGATGTTGTGTGAGCAGAGCTAAATATTTTTAAGAGTATAAGACAGTTACGACATAACTTGAGCCATTTTGCTTTGAAATAAGCAGGTGTTTGTCTAGCTGCGTAGTAGCAGAGGAAAGAGAAACTACGTTAAAGGCATGTTTATTTGTGCTATATCTCAGTCTGATACTCACAGAGATTGGCAGATTTAAATAATACCTCTTACATACTTGAAGACCCATAGCACCTCTGTGAAGCTGCTCAGTTACCCTTCAGGTTACCTTGTTCTTCTCCTCATGATGCATCCGGATATCAACTGCCCGTGCCTATAGGTACGCTGCATTTAACTCTCTGGGGCTCGACCTAATGATGATCTATGGGTGCTGTGACAATATAGACACTCTGTAATCATTGCAGGATAATACAAATTCCACCAGACAGTGAAACGCCGCTATCTTGGCTGTGAAGTATGGCAGTACATAACAATACACGCTCACAGCTACCCTGGCAAATTGCTGCAAGGGGCAAGTTATGTGCTTAAGCTGCCGCTTTCTCAGTTGAAACTGGACCAGGAAGCTTAAGGATAGGAAGCCTTCTGCTGCAAAACAGATTGGGAGATGTTTAATGACTCAGAGTAATTAAGAGTTTGTTTTCCATTTCTGCTGGCGGATAGACAACAGGACTTGGCCAAATGGGAAGCCCCCTCCACCCTCTGGCTGCCCCTGCCCCAACTGTCGAAGGATCGGGGGGACAGGAAGACGCGCCGAGAGCGTGCCATGAGGCAGGAACATGAGTTACGGCAGCCGGGCCAGAGAGGCGGGGGCCATGCTGCTGCACAGCGCGTGGGCCTCGGGGCTCGGCCCTGAGGCTGGTCCTCCAGCCAGTGACTTCGCCTGAAGTAATGCTCACGCTAACGCGAGCCTCGAACAG
>VXAA01005781.1:548748-586107 GCA_013399115.1 Anseranas semipalmata
GGTGCCCGGCGCGCCTCGGGGTGGGCAGCCCGGCTGGCCCGCTCCTCCGCCGCCGCCGCTGCCTTCCCCTAGCGACCTCCCTTCCTCCCCGCCCGCCGCCCCCAAGATGCTGTTTTGGCACACGCAGCCGGAGCACTACAACCAGCACTCGACCGGCAGCTACCTGCGGTGAGTCCCCCCCGCGCCCCAGGGCGTGCGGCAGCCGGGGGCCGCTGCCCGGCGGCGAGCGGAGCCCCGGCACCGCCCGGCGTGAGCGCGGCTTTGCCCGGAAAGATCCTCGTTCTGGGAGGTGTGGGCTTTCTTTTTGCTTTTTTTCCCCCTTCTTCTTTCTCCCTTCCCTTTTAGCGCCGCCACAGACAACTTTCTGGGAGGTTCGCTCTGCCGCTGTTGCCGGCTTCCCGCTCCCGCGGGGCTTTGGCTTGGTTCGGAGGGAGAAGTCTGGAGGAGGCCTCCGGCAGGCTGAGAAGGCGCCCAGTGTTCTCAGGACGGGATTTCTGTCTCTTCTTTTTGGAATGAGGAGCGAAAAGCTCCTAATTTCACTTTCCGAACTTGTCTAAACCAGCTTTTTCCTGCCTCCACACAGTCGTGTTTAATTAAATGTGCCTAATTTAAGCACAAGGGCTGCTAAACAATAGCCTGCAACATGTGTTAGCACAAACCCGTATTTCCTCCCTCCAAAAGACAACAAAGCAGGCAACTTTGGGAGTTTCCTTTCTGCTGGGTGCTTATGAATTATTTTTTTCTGAATGTATAAGGCTGAGCTCTCTGCTGGTGTTGGTTGTCACCGCTCTGCCCGAGCACGATTTCACTGTCCGGCGGCAGCAGAGGCTCTGGCGGTGGCCCAGCAGCCGTGCGCTCAAAATGTACCCCAAATAACCGCTGTCGAGAGATGTCGAGTTTGTCCAGCGAAGCACTTCAAACAGATAACACTTCCTTTTCAATGCAGCACGCAATCTTAACTATTCCTGTTCCCTGTCAGAGTATTTGCAAAAGAATTTTCTCAACTGAATAATCATTTCCCGTTATCAAATGATATGGTACCGTGAGATTCTTGCTTGCCAGCAGCCTTCCCCACTTCTTCATACAAGGTGCTTCACCTCCTTCCTCTATCCCAGTAGATATTTTAACAACATGCTTGGGGCAGAAGTCTTGCCCTCTCTTGCTCTGTGCTTGCAAAGCTGATGAGTTGAGAGCAGTAGTAGCAGACGAGCCTCAGCGTGGGTGCTTGTGTGTACGATTGCTGTGATAGAGAGCTCTTACGGTGCTCAGGTTGTGTCATTAACACTATGGATTCGTAGATCAGAGTGCTATGAGATCATCGAGGCTGGGTCAGGCTCAAGCCCACAATTCAGTTTCCTTTGAATTGGCCAGAAAACACATCTGATTATTTCTGCTGACTTGATGCTAGGTGTTGCGGGGGTCCTGATCTGGCAGGAATGCTGCTGGTGCGCAGGTAACCTGCCAGTGCTCTAGGAACAAGCATCACCTCTATTTGCCACTGTGACCATGGGGGTTTTTGGTATGGGACTAAAAGCCTTAAAACCAGATTTATGGCAGTGCTAAGCAATGGCCTCAGGTGTTTCAGGGAAGGTCAGTTGAATAAAACACTTGTTTTTTGTGGAGACCTCTAATTCTGACTAACTGGTGGGAGCGTGTCAAGACATGCATTTCCAGAGAGGGGCACTTTGCTCCGGGCTGTGACTTCCCGAGGGCTGTCCGTACGCTCTGGTTGAGACTGCATGGAGGAAGCTGAAATAGTCCTTGAGGTAGCTATGGGAGAAGTTTGTATGGATCACACTTCTGTGAGGATCGGAGGCTTTGTGCATATCTGAGACATCTGTGTAAGTTCTGGTGTATCTCAGTGTGACGTGTTTGCAGTGGGTATTTGTAGTTATAGCGAGACAGTACTACAGAGAAATCCTTGCAAGTCTTTCATTTTCATGGAAACGTTGTATGTGTTTCACTCTCTGTTCTGCCAGCTGGCTGAACCATCTGTCTCACTAGCTTTCTGCCTTCCCCAGGTAAGTGGACCAACGCTTGGTGAAGACCAGAACTCTAAAGCTTTAGCAGGAAGGTGAAACTTGTGAGAGTTTTAAGGTCCATCCCCCGGCCCTCTTTTTAGAGGATGGGAACTGTTGCAAAAAACCTGCTTTTTCCAAAACTTGATTTGCAGCTCTTGAGTGAAGAGAGTTGTACAAATATTGTGATGTCTTATACGGACACCTTCGAAATTCTTTTAACCCGTGACCTATTGTTCACATCTTCTTTCTATGTTCCAAACACTTCTAGTAAGGTGAACTGTTTCATAAGGGTTTGATCCAAAACTATGGATACCACCAGCCCTGGCTGAAATGCTACAGGAATAAAAAGGTGACTTATCCGTGTGGCTTCATTAGTGCTTTGATATGGCTAAACTTTCCAGAAACCAAGTCACGTATCCCTCAGTGCTTACGGTCATCAACTATCAGACAGCTGTTCTGGCAAATGTAGGGGTGTTAAGAGCCTGACGTGAAATACTATATTTGAATTTCAACTTCCCCTTGCCTAAATTTCTCAACCAATTCAGCAGAAGAGGTGTACGAATTCCTCACCCTTAACTGTTAACCCTGGGCCAGATTTTGCACACTTTTTATTTTTGCAAAACTGCAGAAGTTTTCAGACTTCAGAGTTTTTCATCTGTGAAGCAGCACGCATTCCAATAGCATTGTGCAGATGAGCGTGTTGAGAGCAAATGTTGGCATCTGGGGTGAGCGAGATGACTCTGGAGCAGTATCAGATCCTGCGTGTGTGTGGAGCAATGATATCTATTTCAGAAATCTACTGGAGGCATTTCTGTCACTTCATTACCGTAGTAAATCATCACTAAGGGGAAAAAAACCTCTCTATGGTCGCAGTTGGGTAAGAGCGGTGATTATGTCAGTAATGCCGGTAAGCAAATGGGGCTGGATGCCTTCAAGTTGGTGATAATGCGGAGGGGGTGCAGTTGGAAGAGAGAATGGAAATAGACGGGTGTTTCTGTTCTCCTGAAGCGGCGCAGTTTGCTCTCTGGCTTTATTTCTCCATAAACAGGAGTACCTGTGTTTGAACCAGGCACTTCAGCAGTTTGCTATAAACTGCTGCACCATTTCACTGATGACCTGGGTAGCCTTCAAGGTCGTGGGTGTTATGAGTGAACGCGAGGTGGATCATTAACTGAACAGGCAAGGAAAAATTCTTAATGTTCTTTCCATAGGGAGCATGCCTATATGCACTGGCATGTTCTGAACAGTTTTTCTTAAAGCTTTTTGTGTATGGGGATTACTGAAAGCATCAGAACTGCAGCATCTGTGATGGGAATATCGAGTCTTCACACATATGGAGGAAAAAAAATGTGCTAACTTATTCTGAACTGTCTGTGTTCAGTATAATCCTTCTAACATGGAAGGATATTAATGTCTTGGGTAGATACAGTGATCTGAAATGTTAGAGATGCAGGAAAGGCTAATCTGGTTCTCCAGCATTAGATGCACTAAGACAAGGATGCTTATTCCTGACATCTTTTTGTGCTAATCGTTCTGTTGTGCTGTCAGCCCTGCTGACATCCGTTCTGCTTGGGGATTAGCGTGGGCTGGGATCAGTGCGGCTGTAAGTCAGCAGGCAGGTCAGCATGAACATCTTGTAAAGAAGCGAGAACTGGGATTGTGCACAGCTCCTTGTGAAGATGCTGTTGAACAGCAGTGTTTGCTTTTGTGAAGGTAGTCTGATGATGCCTTAAGAGCTATGCGACTTCTTAGGACCAGATTTATTAGGGTGCAAGCAGATGTTAGGAGCCGAGTAACCCAGCAGTTCATGACATGTACCTGCATGGCTCCTTTTTACAACAGGCCTGTGTCTGCTTCTGACCCTTTGCTGACACTTGCAGACCTTTTACAAAACTGACATTCTGCTGTCAAAATAATGTCATTTCTTGCTTATTTTTCTCTGATAGACTTTTGTTTAAGAGATGGGTTCTCAGGCAAATGTCTTTCCACAAAGAAGAAAAATCAATTTTTGATAGATTTTTTTTTCCCTAATCAGGAAGACTGCTTAGCTAAAAAGTAAATCTAATTTATGTTTTTAAAACATATTAATTCTCAGAAATATTCTGTTTTGCTAATGCTATGTTCTTTTGTGTCCAGTGCTGACATCCTAGAGGCAGAAGTTGTCTTGTTACATTATACAGGCCAAATTCTTTCTTTTTTAGCCATCATAGCTCAGTGTTTCTCTAGAGACCATCTCCATTATCGCAGAGCATGAAAATCAAATCCAGATTGAGAGTAGAATATTCCATAAAGTCTTTGTAACTGAATGTGTGTGCATTGTATGTTTCAGAGATGTCCTTGCACTGCCCATCTTCAAGCAGGAAGAACCGCAGCTGTCTCCAGAGAATGAAGCCAAACTGCCTCCATTTCAGTACGTCCTCTGCACAGCCACGTCACCTGCTGTGAAACTGCACGAAGAAACCCTGACCTACCTCAACCAAGGTAGGGTTTGTACTACACGAAGGAGGGCAAATTTCCTGGGAGTGATTCATGAGAGAGAAATTGAATCCCATACTTGTGCCTCACTGGGAGGGCAGTGGGAAGGGGGAAAAGAAGAAAGGAGATGGGGAGGGGGATGGAAGAAAGGAGGAATCTTTAATTTTTCACGCTTGTATACCAGATTGTCAACTGATATAAGATGATGAAGTACCATTGATTTTAACTGTTGACTTAAAGCAGCATTATAGCATGCACCACATGGCCAGGTACTGGCTTGATCTCCAACAATTTGAAATACAGCCTCCTACCTTCATCTTGAAAGGCCAGATGAATTTAGCAGATGGGCAAACTTTGGACTGGGGAGGGCCCTTAACATTGCAAGCCCCCAAGTGCTACTGGAGGGCATTGCCACAGAGGATGAGCTAGCAAGTACCCGTGGGCTCTTCAGTGGTCTGGATAGAGCTTGATATTGCTCACACTGGCTGGGTGATGCGGCTCTGCTCTGCTGAATCTCTAACTTGACAAATTTCTGGGGTTCACTGTAGCAAGGTCCTCCATAATTTACCTCATAGGCTAATTTTTAATCCTGGATAAATAAACAATGCATGTTTCTCTAGGCTTTTTTTCCCCTTTGGCAGAATTTGTGCATACACATCTGTGGTTGGAGTTTGGCTATCACTTTGCAGTACCTCCTGCGTGTGGGTTCCAGAGGGATCAGACCTCTCCAGGCACAGATTATGTGAAAACTTTCTATGCTTTCTGCCAGGTTGTAAACAAGGGCATTAGGCTAGCAACAAGCTGAAGGCTATCTACCCTGTGTTACTGATATCCTTTTCTGCTTCTGAATACTGCCCTAGCTCTCCAAGCTCTGCACTGAGCACGAAGCTCACTTAAGTGTCTCTCTGGCTGGCTTCTCTCAACACTTGTACAAAACAGAGCCCTGACCTCCGATGTGGCTGGCTGCTGGCTCTGCATTCGTAGCTGGTAGAGCCATAGAGCCCCACTAGAAAGTTCAGTCATGTGCTGCAGGGCATATTCAAGGAGCCAGATGCCTTGTCGATCAAAAGATGCTGGAGGTTTGTGATTGTGTGTTCCCAGTTTGGATTTCCATCCAAATACAGCAAACCCCAGAAGGTGACGTGGGGCATATCGAGGGTGAGATGAACATGAATCCTTCTGTGAAACAGAAAATTCTTTCCTGTTTTGGAGTAAAAGATCTGTTGTGAGAAGCAGTTGTCTGCCAAATACTTTAGCATATTTCAGGCAGCACCTTTTTTTTTCTAAACCTTCTGAAGGCAAAAATTACACAACTCTCTACACAGTACCATGAGTTCCAATGGAAACTGTGTGACTAGAACAGTCCAAGCTTTACTATGGAAATCAAGACTGTTACCACCTTTGTAGACAGACTGTGTTGTGTTAGACTTTCTTCTGCTTTTTATCACAAAAAGTAGTCTCCTGTTCCATCCTGACACAGTACCGACTTATTTCCTTGGCAGGTCGCCAGTTCTCAGATATCTTCTGCACCTGTCTTTCCTCCCCCAAGGGGGAAAGTGGGGATGTGCCCCTGCAGAATGTGCCCTGGGGAGGATGAGGCTGGACAGGCCTGGAGGAACAAAGCAGGGATGAGGCTGGCAGGAGCCATGCAGTGGGGCAGAGCTGGGAAGGGGCTGGGGGAAGAAGTGGGAGCTCTTGTGCTGTTGACTTTTCTAGGGGGTCTTTGGGGGTAATTAGTTGTAAGAGGTGGTATATCTACTCCTCCATTCTGAGTTGAATGTCTCATTTCTTTTTGTTCTTCTTGGCAGGAGCTTCACATCTGCCTGCCACCTTCTCAGCAGCATCCTCCCCTCATTTCTTTAAGCTCCCAAGCAATTCATCTTCCTCATTACACTTTGGTCCTCTGGATTTCTTTGAGATCCTCTTGAAATTCAGTGGAAATCCAAGGCTCTCTGTATGTAGATGGGTGTGGTGGTTTTTTTTGCCTGAGATCTTGTGTTGTGCCTACCTTAAAAGCCATTCTGCCCTACTCCAGCAGGTTGCTTCATACTCCACACCAGCAGCTGCACTCCTGTTCCCACCATTGACCTTGTGTGGTAGCAAGGGCAAGCCTTGGCACTAAACTCATCTGACTTGTAGTCCACCTTGATGCTATGTCCCTTAGACCAAAATTCCTTGCCTATGCTAGTTAGGAAAAAAGGGACTGGAGTCTGCTCCCATGTGGATACCGCCTGCTGTGAGAAGCTTGAGTATTCACTGAGGATGGTTACATATACGAGGAGAAGAGGATGCTGGGCACACATTTCAATCAGCTGTGGTCATAACGGGGGAGTCTGATTTCTGTTGGTGTGATATTAGTGAGGATGTTGCCTGGGGTTAAAAAAGCAATGAGGACTTGTCTTGCAAGAAGTTTTCATGTTTAGGAACACCTACATAAAAGGGTAGTTAGTGTTTTTTTTTTTTTTTCTTGACACCTGTGTCAAAAGCATGTTCTTTGTGTATTGACCTCTGGAATAAAAAGTAGGATGTGTCTGTAAAAAAAAAAAAAATCAAAAATTAAAGTGCTTGAGGCAGAACAGAAACAATTCTGTGGGAACTACTTTTGATTCTTGAGCTGCATAGTTTCCCAGTGGGTACCTGTTGAGTAGGTATTTTCACCTTACTCCTCCAAAGCCAGAGGACAGTGTTACAACTCCATACAGGTCAAAACGTGTTCTATGCAAGCCAGGGAATGCCACCCAGGGCTAGGGTGAGCTAGGGCTATGTGTAAGTTAATTCTAGTAAGGTGATGAACTTTCTGTTAGTCTTATGTTGTATAAGCCTGAGGAGGTATGTGAAGGGAACCTCAAGGCAGCTCAGGCTTACGTAGCTAATGGTCATGGCATGGCAGAAGAGCTGACTGGCACCAGCGTGCTGTGACCATGCCATCTCATGAGTCAGGTTAGACTGCTCTCTACATCTCGTTGCCTTACACTCCCTGTAAGCAAAGGGACACCGCTTGCACCTTACCCTCTTTCTGCGCTTATCGCATCTGGCCAAACGGTTACACAAAACTTCCCCTCTTCCTTGTATGCTTGAGTTTTGAATCGGGTTACCTTAGCAAAGGTGTAACTTTATTAATGTGTGCTCCTCTACCCTTCAGTCCTAGCTGGCTCCTGGTAACACAGACAGAAGGAAACAGTGGCTGTCCCAGCTCCAACAAGCCATTCGCGTTCAGTGAAGTTACTTAGCCAGACTGCGAGGCCTGTGTTTGGGGCTTTCAGCTTCCTGGCTTTTTGGCTGGGTGACCTGCCACCTGTTGCCACACAGGCCTTCCTGACTCGAGCTGTTCACCCCTCAGCAGCTGACCTCTTGTCACTGTGAAGCAGCTATGTGCCCTGCCGTGTGGTGCCCACTCCATGTGACTAGTTCCGTGGTGGTTTGTGAGCGGAGCAGCTCAGGAGATGGCCTCCGTACAGAAATGGATAGAAGAAAGGTCAGTTCTCATGGAGCAATGGAGTGAGGAAAGCTGGAAAAAACTGGCTAGCAAATTGAAGGCAGAGTTGCATAGTAGAGAGGGGAGTAGAGATTTAAGTGAGGTCTGAAAGGGTTTAATACAGGTGAGGAAGAAAGGCTCTCTAGTGGCTGTGTTCACGTACAAATGGGAGAGGGCTCCAGGCTTGCGGACCATGATGACTTCTAATGAACCTTGCTTTTTGCTGGGTGGACCCAGACAGATGGTAGTAGCATTGAGGAGGAAGAGACCTTCGGCCTGGGCTCCCCACAGGGGCAAAGGAGAAATCCAAGAGGACTCCTGAGCTGGAGAGGCTGTTCTCTGCAAGGGCAGGGGAAGCATTTGTGAGGGAGCGTTAAGGAGTGTTAAGTTAACCTGGGGACATTCGGCAGTGGCAGGCTCCCAAGCTTGTCTGCTCCAGTTTGAAACCATGAATGCTCACTGGCTGCAGCTCTAGAACTTGCCAGTAAATCAAGTATCTAGAGTGAGATCCTTAGCTTGGTTTCCAAAGACTGACTCATTACACTTGTCTTTCCTGATCTCTTCCCCCCCGTGTCCCACATTCCTTGGGAAATTGGAGCCAGAGCCTTGTTAGTCTGAATTGAACATGATCTTAGTTTGCTAGTCCTTAAGGCAGTTTGTATGGTAAGAGGTCTTTACTGGACCGCAGGAGGATTACTCATCTGACAAATGAAGTATAGATGTGTTAGTATGGTGTCTTAAAACCACTAGTCCTTCAGTCCACAAAGCTAGTAAAGGTGCTGTGTCCTCACATGAGGAGCTGCTGCTGCTGGCATTGCTCCCTTGGTCAGGGATCACATCTGTCAACAGAGCTACACTGTCCAGAAGTCTGCAGCACAAACATCGCCTAACGTTTTTGGAACTAGACTGCCTTTTAGCGCTATTTCAGTGTCTCTTGTGGATAGGGATTTTCAGACAAACAATCAACCAGCAACCATATTACAAACCACTGCTTTAGCAAGAGGTCTTGATGCAGTTGCATATCCCATGGTCTGCAGTCATATGGGGTGTGGTTTGACCAGGGCTGGTTGAAACTGGTTTCAAACATGGTCAGAAATGGGAGCAATGAAGGTGGTTCCAGAAATTGAACCAGGAGGAATGCAGAGGAAATGAGCACTGTACAGCAGATCTGAATGCTAATAAATGTGAGGAAATAAAATCATTCATTTAAAAAAAAAGAAAAAAAACCCACAAAACAAAAATTGTTGCCCAAGGGAATTGGCTTGTAGCACCAGAACCACATGTGGACTGTGAGCTGTTCCAGTCATGATTCTGTTTCATGACCAGTGCTGGGTTGGCTCAGAGCCAGAGATCTAAATTACTCCGAATAGGGGGTGGTTCAGGCTGATGGCAGGAGTCACTGAGACCCAGCTGTGTGCCAAACACAGCCCTGTCCACCAGTGGTCCTTCAGAGTAACCAGCCATCACCTGCCTCTAAAGTTTCCTGGGTTCTGTTTGGCTCTCCAGATCTGTGGTGTGTGACTTGTGGGTCTCAGCCATGTGAGCATTTTAGTATACAGCTGGTTAGGGTTAGGAAGGCTGGCCATCTCTGCTTTACAGTGTCTTCCAAGAGTTATCTTTATTGCCAGTCCTAGACAGTTCAGAAAACAAACAAGCCAAAAACCCAAACCATGAGAGAAAACCACTAACATCCGAGAAGACCTGTGATGATATTGGGAACATTGCTGTAGTGGTGCATAAGCAACAGATGCCTCATGAAGCTAAAGATGGACTTAGCTGGATTCTGTCACACATGAATAAAAGCCCCAAATATCAGTCCCTGGGAATGTATCCAGGTTCAATATGCGTGTGCATTAACTGGTAAACTGTGCTGTGTTTTAAAATCTGCTGGCTGTTGTCCTGCCTCAGCTCACTGCAGACATGTTCTGTTTTCACTCCCAAAGAAAGGTGCAGAAAGCACAGGGCAGCGAGCAGCTGAAGAGGACATCTGGAAGCTGATTGCTGGTTGCTTGGGTAGGAGATGAAATTGCTTATGATAGAAGAAGGCAAAAGAGAACCTTTGCCTCCCTTAAAAAGTCTAAAGTTCAAATACAGTTGTCTAATCTTGTACAGCCAAAGAACTCAGTTTTAAATACTGAGATTTACAGTAAATGAAAAAAGCTGTTTTGTATTGACGTTAACTCGTACGTAATTGAGTTTTTATGGGGTCACAACTGTCTGAATGTTTGTAGTTTTCCTGGAACAATTCTTTATTTGCCTAAATGAAGTGTAGGGAAGGCTGAGTGACCAGCTCTGACTGGGTGTGCTTCTGGTTTAATTATAGCTCTGTTTGTGGAGATATTTTTGCTTTGTCCCATCTGAAGAATTGCCTCTTTTCCTCTCAAATACTGCTGCCACTGACCAGGTCCTGGGTATTTCAAGGACCTCTGCTGCTGGTGGCCTGTCCCATGTGAACATGTGCTCCCCCTTTGCCTGAGATCATGGGCATGTAAATGACTTTGCGTCATTGAGGCTGTGAATATCAGGTGCTCCCTGGTGGCTGCCCACCAGTGCGTCCTTGATCCCTGATCCTTGTGGGGTGCTGTACGGCTCCTTGTCCCCCTTTCCACTCTGTTCCTGGGTTCAGATAGCTTCAGGAAATGGCTAACAGAGCTTGTCATTCCCATTTCTGAGGCTGTCTGTTTGGTATTTTTGGTTCTTATGGCGCACGTCTTTGTTTTTGGAGGAGGAATTTGTCTCCTACCTTACTTTGAAGACAGCTCTGAATAGGTTCTGATGTCTCAGCTGAAGCCGTTAATCGTGCTAGCAGCAATTTCCCCATATGCTTGGCAGCTCCGTTTTCACTTGGCAGCCCAGGATAAACAACCATGTCTCCAAACCACACCATCCCTAAGCTCACTATGAATCTTGCTTCAGATGACAGGGCACCTCTGCATAAGTAGAGCATCTGACTTCTGTTGTCCCTAGGAAGCTAGGATCTCAGTTGTCTTTTAATCAAGAGGCTGTTTTCTATTCTTTCTGTAATACTTCTGTTGCTAACATCTGGATGAAATTCAAATGGGACTGTGAACTTGCTGGATTGTAGCCTGTGCACAACTCCTACTGGAAGCCCCTAGACTGCATTTTGTTCTCCTGCTTCCATAAATCTTCAATATCTCTGAAGGAAGTGCTCAGAAGTTGCTATGAGTGTAGTGAAAAGTCAGAGAATATATGCAAGATTTTTTCCTACTATTCCATGTCACTTTTTTTATTTTTTCTTTCCTCCATTATCCATATCTACTTTGAGATTCCTGTAGTTTTGAGTGAAACTTTTGCCTAAGTTTCTATAACACTTGATATCTGTATCAACATACTTGTCAGTCTGAGATGATATCTAAGTTTTCCAGTCACCTTTTCCCAACTTGCAGTGTCCTAAGAGATCATATTTTAGGTAGCAATCAGAAACTTGGAAAACACTGTAGTTTTGACGTGGTTAGCTGTTTTTATAGGAGTAATATATGTATGACACCTTGTCTCCAAAGAGGCTGGAAAAAAAATACCCTTTTTCGTCTTTGCTTCCTACCAAGCATTTGTGTTTCTGAAACTGTATAGCAAGTACATGAGCAGTAAGACTTATCTTGTCCTGGCTTGGCATCACATTTGTGACATGTGCTGAAGGTACAGCCTGCTTTTGGGACATTCATCAAACACATCTTCTCCCCCACTGTGCAGTAGGCACTGAGTGAGCAGACAGGTGCAGGAGTAGGACTTTCTCTACATTACTGCAGAAACGTGGTGGTGGAGGAAGTGACTTACCTGAGGGCTGGATGGGGTCAGGAGTCATACTCAGCTCTTCTGCATCTCTCTTCCGCACCCTCACCTGGGACCATTCTTCTTAGTTATCTGAAACTCAAGTAAATATTACACACAAAGCTAGTCTTGCAGAGCTATAAAACCTGTTGTCCAAATTGACTCAGAACAGGTTGAAACCAGAAAAAGCCTGCCTTTTTTACTTACACAGAGGGGGCTGGGGTTTTCTGAGCTGGACAGATGTGACCCAGATAGTCCTGGGTGTTTCAAGTACATGCTAGAGAAATGGAAATACAGGAAGAAATTGTTTTTTTTTTTTTTTTTCCATTTTCTTTCAGAAGTCTGTCATTCCTTCACTGATTAATTTGTATTAAAAATCACAGCTTGTACCATGGCTTTGGTTAGGTGGGGTTAGTTGCCAAGCTCCAACAAAGTAGATGAGGTCTGTGCAAGAGAAGACTAAGTGCACACAATGAACTTAGCAACTGAGAGTGTTTCTGTGTTTATTGGCTGGTTTGTGTCCTTGATTCAAGTTAGGCTGTAGTCTTGAGGAATTAAATATACATCCTGCTTTTGGAGTGGAAACCACTCTAAATGAAGAGTTTCTTCTAATGCCCGTTAGCTATGAAGTGTCACCACTGTAAAATGGGCTATCTTCAGAAGTCTCAGAAGGCAAGGGCTAAGCTAAATGTTCATATAGTAAACGAGCACTGAAGTTTTCTTCCAGCAAACTTGGCTCTGAGGCACATGTTCATCTTTCCTACAAGAAAGAGGCGTGGAAGGAGAAAGAAGGGGACAAAGACACCCCCTCTGCTGTTTCTCCTGAGCTGGGGGTAGATTGCAAGAGGAGGAGAAACGCAAGAAGAGACATGATGCCAGTTCAGCTCTATGGTGTAGTAGTAGAACTAGTAGAATAGTTGTTGAATTGATATGTTACGTTTCTCTGGTGGTAAGAGCAAGTATCTTTGGTATTGGACTCAGATGGGTATTGAAACAGTGGAGCCATGGTAGCTTTGCTGCAAAGAGAAACAGGCAGGAGGCAGGTGAAGGGATGGGTCAGACTGCAAATACTAAAGCAAGGCATGTGCAAATTGTGGTTGTTACAGCCACAGTTCAGACAGAGATCATGCAAAAGAGGAGTTTGTGACCACTGGTCTGACTGGGCAGCTTGATACGGATACAGCCTGGACACTGAATACCAGAAACTGGGACGTTGTGGCCAGGCAAGGGCTCACTGTCTTTGCCCTGCTCCATCCCTGGGCACTTGTAACTGGCTGCTGTTGAAGATGAGATGTGGGACAAGATGGATCCAGCAGGTCAGGATGACTCTTATGTTCCTTTTGCTTTGCCTGGCCCACAGTTGGTCCTCCTCTGCAGGATTTCCATGCTCCTAGCATAGCGGGAGCTTTCAGGGTGGCCTATTGTGTAGCTGCTGAATTCACAATATCCTCTGGATAAACATCTCCTAGAGCATCTTGTCAAAGGAGGCTGCAGTAAGCAACTGCAGAATATCCAATGCCATTTGTGGCCCAGGAAGGGAGGATTCTTCCCTTGTTCCTTGTCCTGAATGTCCGCATGTGGGACACTTCGGCGAATCTTATGCTAAGTTTTCTTTTTGCTTTTGTCTGGCTAAAAAGGTGTGGGCAACCAAGCATACAAACTCAGATGCCAGCTCTGTCACTCGTCTGTTTACTCTGTGGATTCATTAATCTTTCTCATCAGAAAAATCCTTGTGTGTGCCTCATGGCCTGAATAGTTACATTTGGTTGTTTCAAAGGTGATCCTCCTGCCTGCTGGATGTGCTCCGGTCTGGGAGGATAAAAGCTTTTTTTCTTTCTTTTTTTTCCCCTTCCCCCTCCTTCTGCGTGCTGCATTCAGCTGTCAGCATTCCTTCGCCTTTATCTGTGCACTGTTTAGGATGTCCATATAAAGTTGCTAAATGGAATTTTTATTGGTCAGCCTGGCTTAATAATCAAACAGTTTCCAGGCTGGTTCTGTCTAGTGCTGTGTGGATCCATTCTGAGAAAGAGGACTTGCAATTATTATTATTTTTTTCTGTCCACTGACTTTTGTCACAGATATTGCTTAGTATAAGGCTAGGTTTTAATTAATTGCTGGAAAGACAAGCAGACTACTTGGCTAGGTTAAGTAAGGCTTGAGTCATATTGGTCTGGAACGTCAGCAGCCTAACAGAAAATCAGTGTATCATATTGATGTATTGTGCAGAAAACCGCAAAATGCATAGTGTAAGTGGCTCTTGAAACGTAACACCAACACACACAAAAAAAGAAAGCAGGATGTTGTGGTTGTGTAGCAAATAATTGTTGAACAAAATGTAACTTTTGAGCTTGAAATTAGGATAATCTTTAAAGATCAGAAGCTGTCCAGAGCTGCTGATGCCTGAAACTGTTATGGCTTGAACCTTTTGAGTGTCAAAGTATTCCTTTGTTCAACCAAAGTATTCCTTTGTTCAACCAAATTATTTGTCAGCTGTAGGAAATTGTTGACTTTCAGTTCTTTTGTCCCCAAACTAAGTGGTCATACCTGCATTAAATGTGCATTAATTGCCAAAGACAACAAAAGTGAAGAAAGTAAACAGTCTATAAATCCTCTTTAGGATAGATGCAACTGCTTTATGAATCACCAGGCAGGAACTCTGTGGATCTGGGTGGTTACTACTTTGCTGGATATTACTCTTGTTTGTAAAGCAGAGTTGCTCAAACCCTAGCCTAGGAGGTGATTGCATAAATTTGCTGTTGCTCAGGGACTGTCTGCTCAAAATACAAATTACACTATCATCACCCGCCCAGGTTTTTATTGGTGCCCCCAAAACTTTCAGTGAAGCCGGGAGACAAATTGCATCTCAGGAATTTAATGTGGTTCTCCAAGTATTTATTACCATTCTGTTCCCCGCCTGAGGTAGGGAAGAAGGGTTGTGGCAAGCTCTGCGCGAGGAGCACCGAGTCGCCCAGGCAGGCAGGAGGCTGCTTTGGCATCAGCTACACTGGGGATTTGCTTTCCAAATACCCTCTTCGCTTCAGGTAGTGATAAAGATGCTGATACCAGGCTTTAGGTGCCCTTGTGTGTGTGTGTCCAATATTACAGCACAACCTGAGACCAGCTTTGGGGCTGTTGTGAACCCTTGTTGCCTTGGTGGAGCAGCTATAGCCACCTGTATGTCTAACCTGTATTAATGAATGAGGCAGATGGGATAAAGTCAGTACAGGGGAACTTGCCATATTTCAGCTGTATGTTTCGGGCTTAGTCTGTTGCAGTCTGTCTTGGGAACTGAGGATAGGGTTTGTTTTAGTCACACTTGCAACCATATTTCTTTACAGATTTAGATACTGAAGTAACAGTAATTTAGTTTGTGGAGAAAATTGTCAGCCTATGCCTGTTAGGGCTGGAGAGTCAGTGGTGCAGGATTCATAGATGATGTGTACCAGAGCCTTGAGCAACTTCTTAGCCCTCTTTGGTGCCAATGGGAGTTCAGCTTTCTTCAGGTTAGGTCACTATTGTTCCATTTATTTTGCAAAGCAATCTTGTTCTCCAACGTCCAAGTACCGATTCTTTAGTGTATTTTTTTTTTCCTGCAGTTGTAATAGTTCTAGTATAGTATTGGCATTGTACTTCACCGTTTCAAGAGTTTTGCTGGTAGTGATGGGGGGAAAATATAGGGTAAGCAAGATTTGGAAAGTATTTTTCAAGAAAAAAATGTAATCCCAAGTAACTTGGTACTATGAAAGCTACAGGTATCCAACCCCTGTGCATGCTATATCAATGAACTACAGGTAACATTAGCCATGAAGCAATGAATTTGCTGGAATAATTTATAGGGAGAATGAATTTTTCAGAATCAATAGTGGAACACTCATATATGAAGAAATTGGGAGGAATTAGGACTGAATTCTCACTCAGAGCTCCACAGAGAGCGAAATAAACTGCTTAAAATTCAGCTGGGAGCTGTCTTGCTTTGATAACAGTTCTGTGTTGTAACTGGAGTTAAACATTCAGATGTTAAGGGGAAAGCAGTTAGCATGAAATACCATTTTGAATGAGGCTTTTCATGGCGTAAACTGAGTTCCAGGACTTACATCAGAAGACCCATATATCTTTCCTCAAAGCATTTTACTTCCTATTTGGCTTTCCATTCAATATTAACTCTGTCTCCACAACAGTTTCTTTCTTACCAGCGGGCAGAATCTGTTTCTAACTCCTTCCAAGCAGAATTACTCCCGTCAGTATGAGATGTGTAGTGCTTGTTGTTTGCTGGGTTATAGTATTGCTCCTGTCCCATGTGGGTGCTTGGTAGATGCGTGCTGCGGAGTTTTTGAGTGCTTGATGTTATTTTGAAGGGAATGTGGATGATATTTTTATGCTGATTATTTTCTTTCGTCTCAGAGGAACTACAAATAAGCAAATCAGGTTTCCCAAAGAGTAGGAGTATAGCAGAGCACAAAGGTGTCCCGAGATACTCGCTGAATGACTGTAAGTGCTTGTGGCTGTACCATTGCCTTCCTCTGTAGCACAGTTTATGGAATTTCTCTGTCCCTGCTACACCATCTGAGTACAGTCATTGATGTATTCTACTGTCTCTTGAAAGCCCGTGCTCTCAAATCCAAAACTAATTTTCTGTAATGTTTAATTAGCCTGATACTTGCTTGGAGCAAATTGCAAGTGCAAGAGATGCTTGGCTGTGTAAATCCATTTGAGACGATGAACTGTTTATCACTCTGTTTTTGTGAACCTGAGCCTGATCTTTTTATGCTAATACAATAGTATTGATTATGTAGGGAGATAATGTAGTTCCCTCTTAAAACTGCCAAGTGAATAATAATAACCTCTATCAATGGGAACATTAGAGAGTCTCTTGAGTTAGTGTGGATAGACCTCAATGTCAGCGCTATGGTTTACAACATCCACTTTTATTGTTCAGCAATCTTAAAAGAGAGGTCACTTTCTATTTTGTTTTACTTATGTGCAAAGAGATGGGTTAAGATCTGTGTGTGTTTCCAGTGCTTAATTTGGCACTTCATATGGTTTATTCTTTCCTCTCTGCATCCCCTAAGCCACGTGCTGGACTCAAGGGTCACTTCCCGTTTGCAGAACTCCTTTTGCCATCAGTAGGAGTGTTATGCAAACATCTGAGGCTCCAATATGGCCCCTATTGTCCTCCAACCCCCTGCCCCAGCCAGCTGAGTATGCACAATTATCTCTGTGCCCTAGTGATATGGTCTGTGCTCACACGGGCAACTGGAAGAAGGGAATCTGACTGAAATGCAGTGCCTTGTTGATACATTCACTGTCAGAAGTCTTTTATTTCTAGATCCAGGTCCAGAAATGTGGCATTTTTGTCTCTGCTGATAGCAGCTGTTCGGAGGGAGATGTATCTGCTTTGCAGTTTTCTGCAGGGCCCGTTTGGAGGAGATGCTGGTTGAGCCAGAAGATCCAAACTGACCTCCCTCTTGGTGACTGCCTTGTTGTACCTGTGCATTTTTTTCAGAAAAAGGGGGGATAGGAAAAAGAACAAGATAAACTAGCTATTAAGTATACCTATGCTGCATTAATCTTAATGTTCCTGCCCTGCTTCTGTACCAGCTATAGGTTTATTGTAGAGTTGGTCCTTCTCAATCAGCTTTTGTGCTTTCTTAGCCATTTGTGCATGAGGTTTTGGTACATCAGTCTCCTTTGCTGTCAGCCTTGGAGGGAGATGTCATTTCATGAACCAGTTAGCTGAATTTTACTGAACTGGCTAAATCCATCATACTGAGGGGTGTTGGTGGTGGGGTGCTTGAGTTTGAATCCCTTCCAGTAGTTGGGATTGGTCTTCGCAAGTACTGCAAGATCCATTGCTGCTCCACACATCTGAAGGAGTGTTTGTGCACTGGGCAGCCACATCTAAGGCCTTATGGAACAAATCTTGTATTTCTGATGCACTGAAATACCTCGCAGACCTGACTGCTCTCTGAAGAAGGCAAGTTTTGGCCCAAGGTGCTACCCTTTGCAGAACAGTGCCTGGACCTGTTGTGCAGCAGCTCTTCACACCACCTTTGCTTCAGTAGAAGGGGCAGACGAAGGCAGTGCTGTTACAGCCACACGACACGGGGGGAAAAGGCCTCAAACACCTCGGTGACTTTGTGGAGGGTGACCAGAAGGCTGTAGCAGTCCTGGGAGACAGACTGTGGTTGCCTGAGGGCTTTTAGCAGCCAAAAGACAAACCTTCCCCTCAGATTTCTGCTGTGCTTTAGTGCCTACTCAATTACTGGGGCAAATGCATTATGTTACCAAGAATGAACTTTCCCTGATCAGACGTATGCTTTATTAGCCACGTAAATGCCAGCATGACTCTCTCATTGCTACAACATATTAAACACCTTGGAAATGTTTCCTTAAACTCTAGGTCAGTCTTATGAAATCCGTCTACTTGAGAATAGGAAATTGGGAGAGTTTCAAGATTTAAACACAAAATATGTAAAGGTAAGGAGAAATATAGATTTCTTTTCTTCCTGCTACTACATATAGCCTCTAATGAAGGGCCTGACCTTGCTCACACTGAGACAATGGAAAATACTTTGCCATTGTTTTTAATGGGAGCAGGGCTGATGGAGTTATTCTGAGTGCTGGAGTTCCACGGGACTACGCAGCTTGGCTTTACAGGGCTTCAAGGGAATCTTTGTTCTGTTTGTGATCATGAGCCCAGAGTTTCACTGTGAATATTGCGTTTGGGGGAATCCCAAACTTCAGAGGTGAACCTGGTCAAAACTGCTGAGAGGCAGGCTTGTCTCCCTTCTTAACCCAAGCAACACGCCTGTGTTGTTACATGTCATGCGGAGGACCCTGGTGTTTACATCGTTCTGCCACACAGGTTCTACATAGCTCCAGTTTACTTCAGTAGTGGACATGATTTTGAACATATAGAACTTGCTTGTTTCAGTTCAAATTCAAAAACTTGGATCCAGACCTCGTTTCTGGATCCAACCTCCAAGCCTTCCTCTCCCAAATTCTTGGCTGTTCTACCTTAGGATTTCTTCTCAGAAGTTGGGACTAATTGCAAAATTTGGATTCCAATCTGGACTTCAACTTTTGTCCAAGTTTAGGCAGTTCAACATTTGGCTTTTGGCCGATTTCAGGAAGCATATGGATTTGGATTCCAATTTTGCAGGCCCAGCATGGCTTGCTTGCTTTGGAGCTAGGGTTTGATTTGGACCTTTCTTAGGTTCACTGGCAAAAATTGCTCACTCATTTGATACAGAAGTCCCCAGAAGGAGCAGGGGATTGAGAAACTGGGAGGTAAGGGGTCATTAACTCATGCTAGTGTAGCACTGAGAGTATCCGAAAGGATTTATTACTTAGGGATACTTTGGACTTGTCTGCCCTGGGGATTGTCTTTATTCCAGCCTTTTGTCTCCAGTTATTGACATACCTGCACCATTGCAGAGCAGAGATGAAAGTTCCTCTGTTACAGTAGCTTTCCTATTCTACACTTGTTTAACTACAAGTTTTTCTTGTTCATCTTGCTATCCCCACTTTTACCGGAAAAAACACAAGTTAAAGGCAAATTCAGTGTCAGTGACCGGTGGTTAATGGCTGGAATCAAGTTTAATTCCTACTGACAAGATGTCTGGGCACGTCAGCTCCACCAGTGCAGGGACAGGTGATCCGGCTTTCACATTTTCTGCTCAGAGTGGGTTATACTGGGGTTGGGGCACGGTACAGACACGTTAAATACAGCCCCCCATGTGAGCCATTTTGGGTGTGGAGGCACTATAGTGATGTTTACCTGGCATGACACCTAAGATTAGGTGGACATGGCTATAGTGTTTCCAGACCAAATCCCAGAAAGCTGTACAGGGCTACGTTATGCAGTGTAGATGTGCCCTGTGAAGGGGAAAGTGTGTTGCTGTCTTGCTCAGGGGTCCCTTAGGAATTTGAGAAACATGGTAATGGGTCTCTTAGGGGAAACCTCTGCTCTCCTCATGAATGTGGGTCAGAAACATGTAGGAGGAACAGATCAGCTTTTGCTCCTACACTGGAAAACCGAAGTCATCTCGAGAGAAGAGCCTCTAGATCGTGTTGTTCATCTTGCCATCTTTTCTTAACAGAGTATAATTCGTGTAGTTTTCCATGATCGACGCCTGCAGTACACAGAGCATCAGCAGCTGGAGGGCTGGAGGTGGAGTCGGCCTGGGGACCGCATCCTTGATCTAGGTGAGACTATTTCATTATGGTTCTTGTGTAGTGTTTGGAAGTGAGGTGCTGAATGATGTATGGTGTGTTTGCATGGGTGTGGTGGTTTTTTGTTTTTTGGTTTTTTTTTTTTTTTAAAGGGGAAAGAAATCTCTTAGGAAACCTGTATGTTCTTGGGTGGGAAGGAGATCTAGGACTATAGATCCTAGATATATCATTTTATTCAAATTGATCACTGGTGGCTTGGCTTTTCACATGCGTCTTGTAATTGTATGGAAATGCTTTCTCTTCTTCAATTTAATATTTTTAAAATTTTAGGGGTTTTCTTCTACAGATATTCCGCTGTCAGTTGGCATCTTGGATCCCAGGGCCAGCCCCACACAGTTGAACACTGTTGAATTTCTGTGGGATCCATCAAAGAGAGCCTCAGCATTCATTCAGGTAAGAGAGAAGTGATATTCTTGCGGTAAATACAATGGTGAGGTATCTTAAAGACTGGGAGAGTTAAGATAGCCAGCACATGATGAAGAGAGAAAGATGCTAATGGTAATACTCAGGCTCAAGTGACAATCATGTATAACTAGTTTATAGGATACTTGCTAGTTACTTGATACTTTGAAGTATTATCTGCTCTAGCTGGGTTATTTAAAAAAAAAAAAAAAAGGGGAAAGAAAAGAAAAGAAAGCACCTCCAAAAAACACATTGATGTTGCTTTCTAAGCATGAGTTTTGTCTGGAGGAAACTGTTCACAACCTTTTAGTTTTGTTTGCTTTCCTTGTTCATGAGTGTTTCTTGTCCCAAATGCCAACTGTCTGTTTTTAATTTGTACATGGGATTTACTTGAGTCAAAGGATGCTTCTCCTGATGTCCTATTTCTCTCTAGGCTCCTTGTTCTTCTAATTGTTTTGTCTTGGGGAATAGAAGTGAAAATAATTTGAACTCTTCTGTCTCTTTTAGTTTCTAGGGAGGAGCCAAAACCTCATGTTCCCTGCAAGTTCAGGGAGTCTAAAACTCAGTTTTGCACAGAAATGAGTTTTGTCTCCAGAGATAAGGATAGCTTTTGTTTTGCCAGGTACATTGTATCAGCACAGAATTTACTCCGCGGAAACATGGAGGAGAGAAAGGGGTTCCTTTCCGAGTGCAAATTGACACCTTTAAGCAGAATGAAAATGGTGAATACACAGAACACTTGCACTCTGCAAGCTGCCAGATCAAGGTGTTCAAGGTATGATGTAGTTTTGGCTTTGTCATCAACTAGATTAAGACACAAGAACACGCACAGTTTGTAAATTGTGTAGAAGTGGTGCTAATTGCAGAGTAAAAGAACAAAAGCTTTTAACTGGATATGCTTAAAATCTTAAACAGGACTCTTGCACACAAAGCAACGTAAGCTCTAAACCACCCAACAATTCTAGTTAAATTCAAATGGCCTGAGAGTAGCACTGAGACTGATGCCGGTGCATTGTACCTTGAACAGTATACACACACTGAGATCTGGACTGTTTGGATATTTTAATAATGGCGGGGGGGGGGGGGGAAAAAACAACTCGAACCTTGACTGGTTGGAATGAAAACCCGTTGGACAGGTGTCAGTGCACAAAATAAATTTCTGTGTAATCACAGAATCACAGATGAGTAGTGTCTAGAATGTCTAGTGTAGATGAGTCGTGTCTAGAAGGCAGTGCCCTTCAATAGTTTGTCGTGAAGGTGACGTGTTACAAACCATACAAAATATGGTCCAGTTTCTCATGAATATAAAGGATACTGGTTTAAGTCGTTTTGAGTCAACATGTTACACTGAGGATATTCAGGGTATCCACCGTGTTTCAGTGTGTCTAGGCAATCAAGACAGCATGGGCATCTCCAGTTTCTTTGATTCAATCCTCCATGAACAGTGTGAACATAAATTGGAGATCTCAAATACCCTTTGCTTGTTGCAGCAGCATTCTTCTCACTGCTACCTGGGGCAGAGAAAGATGATTCTGTTCATCTCAAAAGCTCCTAATCTGAGTACGGCAGACCTGCAGCCACTTAACAACAAGCTTTTTGTAGGCCTATTTTCTTGAAGGATCTGCTGCTCCTGTGAACAGTGTCTTTCCTGTTCCAGGAGAGATGGTGCAAATACCAGTTGAAGTGCATAACTCAGGGGGCTCATGGTCTGAAATAGTTGATATCAAATCTGAGGATTATGGTCAGTCTATTTTGGAAATGCAATAGGCATTCATGGGGGGGTGATATAGAAACAGTAGAGATGTTAGATTAATTTTTTGTCTGGAAAATGCAGATCTGGTCTTGCTCCATATGTAGAGTCCCCATAAATCTTGAGGAGTCTTCTGTGAACAGATCAGAAAAAATCAGTTGGCTTCTGTCTCCAAACTTGTAATACTTGGCATAAGGGAAAGCTTGTGCTTGTGCTTATAGCCTAAAGGAGCAGACAGAAAACAGAAGACTGACAGGGAAAAAATGGAGAAGAAGACCACCCAAGAGAAGGAGAAGTATCAGCCTTCCTATGAGACAACTATTCTCACAGAGGTAAAATGTTTTAGACGTATGTTGTACTACTTCAGCATATTGGGAAACAGATTTCGGAGCAAATGCAGTCTAACTGAGCCTTGGAGATTCTTGTGGAGACTCTTATGCCAAGATCTGACTGAAATCGAGAGCTTAGTGAAATTATAATGTCTCTCACTGTTGAGGTTTATAAAAGATTCCAAAGTTTCTTATGTTTCAGAGTATAAATCAGCCCTCAACAGCCAATGTTTAAAAGAAACGTTTTCTATATCTTCTGCCATGCTCCTGGGCACTTGTCATGATACTTAGATGCCATTTGTTTGAGGTGTTTTCTTTAGAACTGTCTGGCACAAGCTCGTGTTGGAGATGGGGCAGTTGAACAGATGAATAGGCTGTCTGATTAAATTATCAATCTGTTTTTCTGCAATAGTGCCTTTGAGGCTACTATTACATGGTAGCTCTCAGAAGATTCTGGCTTGTACTCTAGGAATATCTGAATGTCTTAGTTCTGTGGATATGGCTATCATCTGGTATAGCGATGCGTGTGTTTCTGCACTCAGTCCCCTCATTGCTAAGATGTATGTATAAGCTCACCCCAGGCTGCAGAACTGCTAAGCAAAGGGACTCAAGACAATAGTTTAAAAGTGTTGTTCCATCTTCTTATGGAAAAGTTTTGTAGTTTGATTTAGTTCTTTTGTTTGTTTGTTTTTGAAGTGGCTTGTTGGACTTCTCAAAATGAGGATTTTTTTCTTAATTTAAATAAACTTTCTGTTTGTGAGATCCAGCCCATCCCACTCAATTTTCCTCAAGTTGCCAGGAGCGACCAGTGTGTTTTCTAATTCAACATGGTGATTGTTAACGAGGCTCTTGTGTACACAGACCTAATTCTACTGAGTTGGCAGATCCTAAACTCCTGCTATTAGCTCTGATACACTTTGACATATTGCACAGGGAAATGTGGGTTGCTAAAGAGTTAAATATTTGCTAGCGCTGTAAGTGGAGATGATGAAACTCCAAAGCTACAGCTTGTCTTTATCATTGCAAACAAGGATACTATAGAGCATTTTCTTGAGCTTTTGATGGCAGGGGCTTCCAGGGAGCTAGATTTCTCCTACTGATTACCCTGGCATAAATTCACAACAGTGTCACCATTCTAGCTGGTTGCTCTGGCTTTATACTACTGTGATGGAGTATAGAGTTTGACCTGTGTTTGTGGGGGCTTTTAGTAGCTTCATGTCTGTTTTTCTTAAATTTTCCCTATGTAATACCCATTTATGGCTTGAGCTCTTTGACTAATAGCCAGAGGTTTTAACAGGCTGGTTCAAATTCTGCTTTTTCACTGGTATAAACCTGAAGCAATGCCACTGGAGTGTATTTGTCACTCTTGCCTGGGTTTAATTAGGGATTTATAATTGAGACCAGGGGTATTTCTGTATCATTGCTGCCTTCAGTCTGAGTTGACTTACTGGCGTTGCTCTGACTTACAGCTGTGCACACTTTGGCCCAGTGTTATTTGGGGACAGGCTTTGTGAAATGGGAGAAATGTGGAATGCACAACTGGAATCAATCTGGCCCCCTGACAGCCTGCTTGGAGTGCAGCGTAGGATCCATGGCCCGTCTCCTCCTCCCAGCAGGAGTGATGAGCTGAAGTTAGTGGCGTGGCAACAGCATGAATGTGGTATGAGAGGAGAATCGAATCCTTTATTTCCAACCTCATGAAAGTATCCCCGCTGCCTTTCTTCCAACAGTGCTCTCCCTGGCCAGATGTGCCTTATCAAATGAACAATGCTCCATCTCCAAGCTACAACAGTTCACCAAACAGCTTCAACCTTGGAGATGGGTATGTAACAAATAAATGCTCTGTTTTTCCATTTGGTTCAGTAGCCTTTGTGTGCATGTGTTTTGTGTATCCATGCATTTCATATACTGGAAGAGGTCAAGGACCATTTAGCCTCTGAGTACACTTCCTAGAAAGGGGGAGATATTTTCCATGAAGATATTAAGACCTTACAGACAGAAATTCCCTGTAATGCAGAGGACTGTTTGAATGTCCATTGCTTATGTGGTGGTTGGGAGGTGAACATCAGAGGACCACCAGGGCAGTTCCTGCCATGAATTTCCTCTCTTACTTTTCTGTGGGGGTCAGGCAACATACTATGCCCCGTTCCAGCAATTATCAGTATCTTCCAACAAGAGTATTAGAGGCTTTCAGCATTCAGCATCTCTTCAGAGTTGGTATTTCTCCCTTCCTTTCTGACTTAAGATGGATTGGGACAGTGTGCTGAATTTCCAGTTGAATGGGATTTAAAGAAGCTGTCTGGAGCAAAACAGCCTGGATTCTAAGAAGCCATTCAAGAATTGAAGGATAAACAGGAGTCCTATTTAGTTAATTAATATTGCCATCATAAAGAAATAGTTGTAATGGTCCTGAAATACCCAAGATGGTGACTGAAATAGACAGCAAGGTCTCTCAGTACTTCTGAGTCCTTCCTGCAACACGTTTCCCCCTACTAATTTGATGTAGTCCTTTCTTTTCCTCCTCCAGGACTCTTCAGCCTTGTCAGCTTCCTGCACAGCTCATTAATTAATTGATGTTGTATCACAAATTTTCAGTGAGCAGTTTCAACCTATAAATAAGGACAAGCACTGAGATGGTAGGGAAGTGGTGTTAGCAGAGAGATCTATGGAGCATTTTTTTTCCAGTGGTATATTATTAACACTGTGGGAAAACGCTTGATGTGTTAAAGTCCTGTCAGTGTTTAGGGATTTATTAGAAATGTGCTTCTGTGTAATATAGTTAAACTTCAGTTTACTATGTTTAAAATAACACGAGGGTTGAATTGGAAGGTCCTTTATTATTCAGTTTTTGTGAAGAATCATTATTAGACAATGGATTTAGTTAAGGGATTTCTGGCTCAGAATGGTTGAGTTTAGCTACGTTGGTAGGTCACAATTTGCTTGGTTAGATGGGGTAATGTCAGTAAATTACCTGTATGGAAAATCTTGTATGATTTTAGTAAACTGAGCTTTTCTCTGTGTTGAGTAGGAACTCAAATGAGCAACAAAAGCAGATATTTTTAATTTTTTTTTGTCCTTGGTCCAAATTTTGGACACCTTTTAAAAAATCTGATAGAGGAAAAAAAGCCAATTTGGTATGTAACTTGTGACAGTTGAGTCAAATAGAGGAGGGGGAGGAGGATGGACACTGCAGTGCAAAATTTAAAATAATGTTTTTTTTCTCTTCCAACCTCATACAATTTTTTTTTAGCAACAGTTCTCCAACCCACCAAGTGGAGCTCCTGCCTCCCAGCAATGATGTAAGTATTTGAGATCATGTTAATGTGGTGCTTTTCTTTTTTAGGACACTGGTGAACAGTTCATTTCAAGACCTTCTTATTCTTTTTGCAATGTAGCATCTCCTTCCTTCTGCTTCTATTCAAGATGCCCAGCAGTGGCTTCATCGTAATAGGTTCTCTCCATTCTGTAGACTCTTCTCAAGTTTTTCGGGTGAGTTTAAATGGTGCAATTATTTTGTCTTTGTTCTCTTTTGTAAGTGCAGCTCATACTTCCTGTCAATAGCATCTGCTGCTGGCCACTGGTGATGGGATCGCAGACAATCTGGTGTGGTTGTTCTTTTGGTCTGAGGTTAGTTAGCATTTACCAAAACATATATTGTAGAAATAAAGAAAATAAGTGAAGTTGGAAGGAACTTCTTGTTCATTAGCTCTGATCTCCTGCTTGAAGCAAGCCCAATTAGATCAGGTTGCTTAGGGCCTTGTGCAGTTGTGTTCTGAGTATCTCCAAGGTTGGAGAGTCCATGATCTCTCCGGGTAACCTCTTCAAATACTTGACTCTCACAGTGAAAAGGTATTTCCTATCTTCCAACTTCTGTCTGCTGTCTCTTGCCCTGTTACTGTGCACCTTTGTGAAGAGTCTGGCTCCGACTTTATTGTGCCCTCCCATTAGGTAGCTTACACAGCAGTAAGATGGTGGAAGGGGGAAGTATTAAAGATGTTGAAACCTTGAGGAGCCTTTCTCCGACTTGCTTGCATTATGCTTAAATAACCTGGTGAACATGGCAGCCAAAGAAAATTGGGACATATAATGGAGAGTGTTAAGTAGCTAGCTTGTTTCCGTGTTGCCTAGAATATCTTCCTGTGGACCACTGCTCTTTTGGTGGCTTCTAGTGCTCTATTTCACAGTGATTCATTTGCAGTGTATACCTCTCTCAATTTGCAGCCTCTCCAGGCAAGTCTATCTGATTTAGCTTTTGTGGATTCTCTCCCCCTCCCCTTTCCTGCTGCCTATACGCACAATTTGGAAGCTAAGATTTGCTTAACTTCTGAAAAAAAAATCAATCTGAAATATGTAGGTGCTGACTTACTGAAGATGTCCAAAGAAGATTTTGTTCAAATCTGTGGGCCTGCTGATGGAATTCGGCTCTTTAATGCAATCAAAGGAAGGTTTGTACTTCTTCCTTCCTATTTTTCTTGTTATGGCAGCATCCCTTGATACTTCCAGTGTTAACTAAGGTTAATCCTAGAGCTGTAGCATTTAGACTTCATTGTAACACTTTAAAGGGTTATCTTAAAGGCTGGAGATCACAATGTTATTCAAATCCAAGTGCAGATCAGAAATGCTGCCAAACTCTCACCTGAGTTAAAAATGAGGCAGCATAATGTCAATCTTCAATGGTTTATTTGCTACCAGCTGATAGCTTCCATGTCCCTCGTATGTGACACAGCCTACAATACCTCATCTTGCATCTCCATCACAGGTAACAAACAACAGAAACATCCCTGGAGCCTCAAATGACTCCAAAACTTAATTTAGAAGGCAATAACATTATAAATTCTCCAGCTGGTCAGAATTTAAATCAGTAAAGGAGGGTATGCTGAACTGCTTTGCAAATGTTGAACAATGTTCTTATCTGACCCTGAAGAGATTAAGGTGGTCTGCAGTCTACCACCACCTCCCAGGGGGCTCTTACAAGACCTCCCTGAGTCATTTAGTCACCAGTATCAATACTATTCCTTACTGGGTATTTATGCACAGCCTGAATGATTCTATCTTTCAGTGTTTGGTAGCTGACTGGAACAATTTTAGTTCTAAATAACTCACTACTGTCTTTTAATAATCCATAGAAATGTAAGGCCCAAGATGACAATTTATGTCTGTCAAGAGCCAGAGCATAACAGGTCCCATCTCCATCAAAAACGAGAGAATGGAGATGGCAGTCTTTGTGGTAAGTTTTTATGTATGGATTTTGTTAAACACTTGTCTAAAAATACTGCTTTTTGCCTGAGCTCCTGCATGGGACAGCTTGGTATCTTGTGTGTTTAAAGAGGTTGTGTTTATCCCAGTTTTGACACTGTTAGGTTAGTTACAGGGTTACAGATTCCAACTGGTACCATCTGCTTGGGGAGTAGACCTGTCTCGCAAGCTATCTAAACAACACCATAACAAAGGCTCTGTTCTGTTCTTAATAATTACCATAGCATTAAAAACTACCATCCCATCCACAATTTGCTTGTAGAGTATGGCTTGTTTGAAAGCATCCTGGGAAATGGAAGGCTGGTATGTCTTAAAGTGAGGTTCTAATTCTTGGAATTACAAAGCTTTTGGGGACTCGTTGCTCTAAACTGTCTGTCATAACATGCTTCACAAGTATGATCAAACAAGAATGGACACCTTACTTAGTTCTTGCACATACTGTTAACCAGGCACAGTTTTTCTAGCTGGCTGTTACTGTCATTTGGATCAGATTTAAAAAATATTGTCATCTATAGTTACCTGATTCATTGAATTCTTTAGTTTGTGCCTGTGGTGTCTATGGGATAGCATCTAATACAATACTACTTCTGTGCAACATCTTACGTTTTTTTCTGCTTAATCAGATCTACTTTAAAATGTCAAAATTTAAAAGTAGATTATCCAAGAATAATAACATCCTGATAAGAGATTTTTTTTTTTGTGTGCTATGATACACTTTGTCGTTAGTCCCTATGATTTCCTCTGGGCAAAATTGACATGGGTTTTATTTGCCTGCTGCACCCAAATATTAGGTATTCTTCAGTAAATCATCAAGTTGGATATTTGGGGGCTGCTTTGAAGGCACTAAGCTTGCTTACCTACTGTCAAGATTTGAACCTTGATCTTAAACCCATTTGGTTGTTGATATTGAGCATCTTGGTGTTATCTGTAATTACTATTCTATAATTACTCTGTAATTACTTTCAACTTGTTGCAGTATATCATGCAATCTTCTTGGAAGAATTGACCACCTTGGAATTAATTGAGAAGATTGCAAACTTGTACAGCATTTCTCCACAGCAGATAAATCGAATCTACCGGCAGGGACCCACAGGGATCCATGTATTAGTGAGCAATGAGGTAAGGGATTAAAGCAAACTATCAGAGCTGTAACAGTTGTCTGATTTCTTGAAGTTAGAATGACCTTTTAAAGTATGGAATGAATTTTCAAGAAAACTTTGCAAGGTCACCAATTCCAAGAAGTTGAAGCAAATAATTTAAATCAAATCTTTCATGCATAACATTGATTTTGGTGTGATTTTAAGATTTTTGCTTTATAGAAGAGATTTAAAAAGAAAAATTGGTCATTTCCTTTTCATTTTGGCTCCTTAAACAAATTCCAAAGAGAAGATCTGAAGCGAGGTCCTTTAAAAGAAAAAAAAAATAGAAAAGCTTTCTGAAGAAGGCAAGTTTGAAAATCTTTAGGGCAATTAGTCTTGCATCTTGGCCAATGATTACAGCCAGGTAATGACTGACTCTCTACTGGGTTAGAGTTAGTGCTGTGTAAATGCACACTGATTTCATGGACCTCTGCTAGCTGTTTGTGTCCCATTATATGTTGGCTTAATTTAGTCCATTCCATTAACTTGTAGGTTAATAGTGAGTTGCCCTTCCTCTTTTTTACCCCCACTAAGTGACTTACTCATTCATGCACCAGAATCACTTAGGGAGCTTCATATATAAGAAACATTGTTAAAACAAATGAAGCAGAGCATAGGTCTCAACTGGAGCCTAAATTGAAGTCTGTAATGCTTATTCCTAAAGTCTCCTTGCTATTTCAGCCTGATTAAATCTGAAACCTTAATGCTTTATGGATGTAAAGTGCTTGGAGGCAATTTTGGTAGGGGAATTGCCTGAACCAGCTTGGGTATAAGGCTTTAAGTATTTACTTAAGTCAATTATTAACAATGTCTATTGCTTTATTTTTGAGGTTTTTTTTCTTGTTCTAGTAGTATAGCGGCAAGAGTGAGGCACTGTATGAATGTACTTCATGCATCATTAGGCACAGACACACAGACTGGCCCGTGAAGTTTGATTTGCAGGAGCAGGGGGTGGCTGTTAGACCCAAAAGAGAACAGGGAGATTAAGGTGAAAAGGGTGTTTGGTGTGAGAATTTACAGCTGGAAAGTGCGCTACTGCATATACTGAATGATGTTCAGTAGCTAGGAGAAGGGTTTTGCTTAAAGGTGGATTTTCTGGGCTGATCATAGGTTTTGGTCACCTCTACTCTGAAGTTAGGTGACCAGTGTCTGCTCCATCTGTAGGAGACAACTCCAGAAGGTAATTCACCTCCTCTCTTCCACACAGCTGCTCTAGAATGGGGTAAAACGTTGGCTATGGATGAAGCTTAAGTGAGTGGTCCAGATTGGATCTGAACTGAACTGAGTCTCTTAGTTAGGGGCCTCACCAGAACCTGCAAATGTTCTGAGTATCTGGTTTCTCATGAATAATTCAGATGGCTTTAGATACTAATCTTACCATGATCTGCCTTGCCTCTCTTAGCAGTTTCATTAAGATGCCTGTGCCTCAACACAATACCAATGGATAAATGATTCCTGCAAGTACAGCATCTCTACTACTGGTCAAAATAACCAGGTGGACACTTCTGAAATGACATTATATTAGCAATATTCCTTTATTCAGCAAGGAGTCCGTTTCTCAGGGCTGACCGCCTCTGGATATTGTCCCAGAAGCTAATGTAAACTCAACCGAGCTTCATGGTTCTGCTGAATGTGTGTGTATAATGTGTGTGCATGTGTCTGCATTACTATTGCTAGATTTTAGGACTGGGTTTGTCTTCATCCAGCCTAAAATGGCATAGCACCATTTAGTTCCATTAAGAGCATAATCTGTAATAAACTAGCTAGAGTGTTGTAAGAACTTGCAGGATCAAGAGTTGCAAAGAGGATGGGTAAAATGCTGAACAAGACAGATCAGTTCCAGGCAAGCACTTTAGTGTAAGTTTCTCTTAAGCACATTAGCAGCTGCAAGGACCCTAATTAATCATTCATGTACTTTTAGTAATCTACGGGCAGGGTTACTGAGAACTATATAGGACTAGACACCAGGTTTTCTTTGATAACTTTTCTTTAAAGTCAATACTGATACTGAAAGAACCTTGAATTAAGTTGCTAAAAACATTTTGTGTTGGCTTTTTTCTTTTACCCTTCAGATGGTGCAAAACTTCCAAGATGAATCTTGTTTTGTTATCAGCACATTAAAAGGTAGGTATTGCTGCTCCTTTTACATGTTTCTAAAGATATTTTCTCCTTTCAATGGGACTAAACTTTATCACACACTTAGTGCTGGTATCCTGAAGAGGAAACTAATCCAATTTGATGTAAGTCAAGAAATAGCATCAATTTACTGATTGATCTATGTTTTCCTCTACACTGTTACAAAACTTTCATAATTGTACTAATATCACTGACACGAATGAGCAGAAAGCCTTCTGGAAAAATGACAAAAGATGACAGTATGTTGTATATTTTTGTAAATATTTTGATCTAGTATTCAACATTGATTGTCATGAATGGGTTGTGGAACAAGGGCACAAACTAGTGAAAACTACCTAAGAAAATCTGGTGTTACTCATCTAAAAGCAATGAAAAAACGCTTTGCATTTCTTTGTTACAGCTGAAAGCAATGATGGCTACCACATCATTTTAAAATGACCGTGCTGCACAGAAAGACTTTAACAGCCTAAAATTTAGTGCCTCACTGAGATTGCTACAACCTAGACTGGAAACATGAAGAACCTTCTGGATAAAATGCTCCTATGAACTAAGAATTACCAAACAGCTTAAGGAAAAACTTGCTTTTACAGATACACTTTTTATTTTTTTTGAAGCTGGAGTTGAGAACATCCTCAAAGCTTGTACATGTTTCTTCCTCCCTCCCTTCCTCTCCAGTCTTAAAAATTGTTGAGGTTTCTGCTTATTGCTTAGAAACATCTGCCTTGTACTAAAGGGAAATGAAAGATAAACAAAACCCAATTCTTTAGACCCCTCATGGGTGGGTGAATTGATTTATTTACAGTTCTGAGTGTTTCTTGCTTTCAGCACACACCCCATTGCTGATGGACATGGGCTCCCTGTGGCTACTCTTTTACACTTTGAGGTGGAGGGCTTGGGGCTAAATCCAGGAGCAGACAGAGCAATGCAGATGATGGATTTGGTGCCCAGTCCCCACCCAGAGTGTCAACCCTGGAAGCCTGCAATTAGCTGCTTCCCACCTGTAGATGTGTTTGAAGTCCAGAGACCTTGGTCTGACCTGACAGAGCTTCTGTAATACTTATCCAACAGAACAATTTTTGCAGGGTTCAAGGGAGAACAGACAACGTGAAGCAAGCAGTTCAGTACTGCATTATATCTTTAGCTTTAGAGTAGTCTCCTCGAATGGAGTATATGAGGGTTTTCTGAGGAAATGTTTTGAACATTGAAAGCTATAGAGCTCTTGACAAATTCATACCGTGGATTTATTCTACTCTGCAAAGCATTGATTAACTGCTGTCTTTACTGTAACTGGGAATTAGGTTTTATGATCTTAGTGAGTAACAGCCAGAGAAAATCATTAAAGTAAGTAAAACTGAGTTTAGATAGACTCCAGGTAATGGATCATCTTAGTTGCTGCTTGTTATATTCTTGCTGTTTCACTGGACTCCTGTTTCAATTATCCTCAGCTATGTTTAACCCTCCCTCTCTTGGTCTTTTGGGATACTGTCCAGGCTCCATGAAGCTGAAAAAGTGGCTTCCACTGATGTCAAAGGCAAACTGGATCACACCCTTCTTGTATGGATGGAGTCGTATAACTTTTGGCAGCCAATTAATAAGGCTGCCCAAACTGAATGGCTATCTAGCATCAAATTCTGCTACTTGAACATTTCATTTCACCCTGAATTGAGATAGAAAGCTGAAATACCAACAATTTTCCTGGAACGGAAATTTTTCAAAAAAAAATGTGAAATTGTCAGTTGGAAAACGCTGAATAAAATGTTCTAGCGTTTTGAAATGGAAACATTTAATTAAATCCATTTGACCCTTAAAGCAGCATCAGTTTCAGCTACTGTTGCAGACCTCAGAAATTACCATTAAAGTGCCTTGTGCGCCATATCTCCCCTGGGGCTTAGCTCTTTGGCTGGATGTCAGATCCCATGATGCACTTACCGCGGGTTAGTCAAAGGGGGAATGCGTCATGAAGGCTGGAGGGGTGCCCAGGAGCCCAACCTTCTGGGAAAGAGGGGGATGTGCAGCCCATGAATTACAGCTCCCAGCTGACACTGGAGGAATTCAGACAGATGCGGACTGATATTTTTTCTGACAAAAATCATGCATTTCAAGTTTTCACAACGGAAATAAAGAGCAAAATACAGAGAAAAGCAATGTTTTTTTCAATAAAAGCATGAAATTTTGTGCAAAAAAAAAAAAAAGGCAGAAAACCTACCCCTCCCCCCCAGTTTTTTTTTTTTTTTTTACACCAAAAATAATACTAGAATAGAAAAATTGTGTTACAATGGGAAAACCTTCAGCCAACTCATCTAATTGACTAACATTGCATACTTAGGCATGATCTTGCACAACTGGCTGTCCTGGATGCCCCGTGAAGTGTAGCATTTATGCAAAAGAGACTCTCAGGCTTTGGGACATAGCAATTCCACCCTGTGAAGTGAAGGAGCTTGGGGCTGCTTGATTAAGGACCAGGTTGTGCAGATGAGAAAGTTGTGAGTGGCCTCCTGGAGTGAGGTAGCATCAAACAGAATGGCTGGCAATAGCTTTGGGGAAAGAAATGCCTTTTTGGAACATAGGAAATGCTGTCTTTCTGAGGAGGCTGAGGTCACATGAAACTTGACCCACCTCGAAGTGAAACTGCTGCTGAAGGGGAGCCTGCGTGTGACTACAACCTTTATTTCTGGTCAAACATGGGAACATGCTTCCTGTAGAGGTGATTGATGCCCCATGCCTGTCAGTGTTCAAGAGACATTTGGACAATGCCCTCAATAATATGCTTTAACTTCTGGTTAGCCCTGAAGTGGTCAGACAGTTGGACTAGATGATCTTTGAAGGTCCCTTCCAACTGAACCATTCTATTTTCACACCCAGACTGAGTTGTTTTTGGTGGCCTTTGTGGCACTTAGGAACTTTGTAAGTCCCAAGGCAAGTCATGGTGGAAGGTGGACTCCTTCCCTGCAGCTGCGCTCTCAGCTCAAAACTCCCCAAAAGAGGGAGGGCAGGCTTCATTTCTTCCAGCAGGTACTTGCTACCAAGCACTGTAGGCACTGCAGAGCTATATCCGTGTTTCTCTCATGTGTCCCTTTTGTGTTGGCTGCACTATGAGGAAAATTAAGTGCATAAATGACAGAAGTTACGGTAATTGGCCTAGACTGAGTAACATCGTACAGGTTCATTATTCTGTCTGAGAGGCAGCTATGTCACCCCCTGGCTCTGCAGCCTGCTCCGCAAGGCCATGTGTGTCGGGGGGCAGCGGGGAGCCCCCTGGCCCCGATTGTGTCCCCACAGTTATAGTTACCTTCCAAAGTGGGGAAAAATCCAGCTTTGTTTGTGAACAGGTGGGACCTACATGCCCCTGTGTACCAGGAGCTGTTGTCCAGTTTCTTTTGTGGAAAATGCTTTGGAAGATGTACATTGGCTGCACCTTTTCATGTCCTTTTGTAACGTTGACCCAGTACAGTGTATCTGGCATGGCTGCTGTTGGTGCACAACTGAAAGAGGTGAATCTGACCTGATGAGAGGGATTTAAAAAACCCATCAGAGTTGCCAGGTAGAGCATAGTCAGTACCTGATCCACTTAGCCCCGTAATTCAGGGGACGCAGTAATATGGAAACACAGCAGTGCAAAGGAAAGATAGAGGCAACTTTGCTCTCATGGATAGGGACTAAGAACTGTTTGTTTATTTTTACAAAGTATAACTTGTTCTTGGTTTTAGAAACAAATCTTGCCCACAAGGAAGTATATGCAGAAGTCCTAATGCTATTTCAGTAGCACTTGCTTGATTAATTTTGAACACAAATAACTCTCTGCTAGGGCTTTTTTATATTTGGATTTTTTGAATCAAGTAATTTTATATTGATATAAGGATGAATTTGACAATATATCTTGCTTTCCTTTCCATGCTGTAAGAAGGTATACCAGAGTAAACAATCATATAGATTATAAATATTGTTCTACTAGGTGGGCTCTACAGTTTTTATCTATGTTAGCTTGTTTATTAAGCTGTATAACTGTAATGTGTATGTAAGGCTTACGCTTACTTGACAGAGTAGTTCTAGTCCTTGTTGAACCTCTGTAGCCAACAGAAGTTTGGAGGCTCACGCTCAAGTAGCATACACACCCATAAACATCTAGACATCTGCCAGTTTGGTGTCTAGAATAATGATGAGTTACTTCAATTTGTTGCATCTCTGGGTGTTAGAAAAACACATTACACCCTTTGCCCTTGTTGCATGATGCTGTGTAACCAACAGGTTGTTGTGTGTGGGCAAATTGACCATGAACCATTGTGGCTGATAAGCAGTGCTTGTGGTGGCATTGGTCAGATCAACATTAGTGTGAGATTGGGCTGCAGACCAACCTTCCCCTCTGCCTCCCAAAACACAAAAGCAACCCCTTGGCCTGTTGACGTTGGTGAGTTTGTCCATGCAGAAACCAAATGAAGCCTTCAGATGCTAGGGCTTTTCTTCAGATGAGTGGCTTGTCTCTCCTGTGTAAGTGGCAGGTGATTACCTAATTGCTTAGGCTCTCCCTGTGGTTACAGAGGATCTGGCATTCCTGGAGAAACCCATTCACCCTATTTGAAGGTGTGACAACCTCCAGAAGGAAGCTTTTCTCTCTTCAGGAATAAAAGAAGCACAAATGATTAATCTGGGCTAGATGCCTAAATTCTAGACAGGTAAAGGCAAGGGAGATAAGTAGTTCCCTCTCATACAAGCATCCCAAAGGGATCTTGCATTTATACTGCTCTTAAGTGCCTGTTACATTTTATGTCTCTTTCTTTTTTCTTTTTTTCAGTTCCTATTTTTTTTTTTAACAGTAACAACTGAAACCTTCTGCTCAAAGTAATTTAAATGAGACTTTTTCAGCTCTGCATGTGAAATTTGTATGACAGACCTTTATCAGCTCTGGGTTTTAGGTCTTAACTAAGACATACTTAATTAGTGTGGTACCCCAAACTGTCCAGTTCTTAGCAGCTCTCATCATGCATAGAACCTATGAGTAGAAGTGGGCTTGCTGGGGATGAAATGGCAGGAGAATCATTACATGATTAAAAGCAATATGACTCCAGCCAATGCTGCAGAGCATAAGTCTGGGATCTTACCAGATCCATGCTGGCTCTTTGGAATTATTTTGCAAATTGTTACATTTTCTCTGAAAACTGAGTAAATTGATACAGATCAGTTAGTACAACTGTGGCAATGGTCTGAGAACCCATAGAAATGCCCATTGTATGCCACTTCAGGGCAGGGGAGGAAAGACACAAATAATCTAGTGACAGAAATTTGTGCCATGTGCCTGAGGTGTCAGGACTGGTGTGTGTAAAATTAAAGCTCCTGTTCTTTCAGCTCCCTGCGTGGTTAATTGGCTAAAATCTAAACAATAATCCAATCTGGAAAATACTGAAGCTCTCATCATCTTGGTGTGAAATTTAATGGACTGAACTTTCAGGATTTGCAGGTGGTAAAAGGATTCTTGCAGTTGAGAAGTCCTGAATGGCTCTCTCCTTATAAAGTAACATATATATATTTAAGCATACATATATATACACATACATACTGTACTGTATCAACACATATATGTGCTGAGTACTTGTGTCCTTTGGCTTTAATTGGTACTCTGCTTTGTTTAATTGCAGTTCAGTGTAAAGAACTCTTGTTGATCAAGCTTTGAAACCCAGTCATTCCTTGAGTAGAAATGTAAAAGTCCATAATAGCAGCTCTGGGTGATTTGGGCGTGGTACACTTGGAGTGATGTAAATTTGATGAATTTCTGCAATATAAATCCCAGGCCTTGGTGAAGACGAGTATATTCTTGCACTAACATTGCAGCTCCGTATTGCAGCTTCTGAAAATTAGTTGAAGAGAAATAGATGGCTCAATGCTTTGTAAATTAGTCGGAGCTACTCCCTAAGCAGAACAGCCGTACAATGACTTTCCTAGCTTGATGTTGTATTGCTTAAGCATCAGCTGTAATTCTAGCAATCATCTGGTGGATGACTGCGACAGGTTTTTTTGTTTGTCTCTGTTTTGGTTTTTGACTCTTCTCAGAGAAATACTTGTATTCAGAGTGTAGCTTGTCTTTCTCCTCCAGTTATGAAATGGTTTTACTTTATGCTAGTAGTACAGATATTTTCTTAAGATTATAATCTGCTTGACAGCACAGGGTACTCAAAGTGGGGAGTGTATGTTTGGTGTTGATCATCGCTACTGTAGGTGAATAGCAGAAGACAGACTGGAGGTGTGTTTTAACATCCTTGCCTCTTTAAAAAAAGGGGTTAAGCTGGTGCCTATATTTTTGTGCATTTCCGATTTGTACCTTTTTTTTTTTCTTTGGCCATTCCCTCAAAATTCTGATCTG
>VXAA01005781.1:586121-654808 GCA_013399115.1 Anseranas semipalmata
CCAGGGGGGGGGGGGGTATTCTTTGGTAAGCAGCTGGTGTGCCTAACTTTTTTTCTTAAGTAGCCCGCTGTTTTCCCAGTTTGCTTGGGGTGAGTGTTTATCTTTCAAAGGGCTATGGGAGTTACCTTTCTTCACTGACAATGCAGCCATTCAGGACGGGCGATGCTGACCCTGAAGTTGGCGAGATAGGCGAGGGCAAGTGGAGGTGGGTAGATTGGAGGCTGAGGCGTACCAGTTGTGAGTAAATACTGCCACACTTTTTGTCTTTCTGTTTGTTTGTTTTTTTTGTACATGAATTAAAAAAAAAAAAAAAAAAGCATATTTTGCACTGGCTATTGTACTGTTGTGCAGAAGAAATCTGTATCTAGAATCTGTGCTCCAGTCAAAATGCAAATAAACCTGTTTGTAAGAAGCATGTGTTTCATCTCTGTTTTGCTTGGCATGGATGGGCTCAGGAGAGCCGTGCATCGGCAGCTGTAAGGTGCCGGGTGCCCTCTCAAAATGAGTGGGAGTGGAGTTTGCAAAGTGCTGGTGCGAGAGCATCAGCCATAGCCAGATGTCCTGCAGCCGTTCTCATTGGTACTGACTTCATTTCTCAGCAACGCAGTGCAGAGACCAGATCGCATTTAATCTGGGTCCAGGCATGGGGAGAAATGCTTAATTCTTAATGAAGCAGTGACAATATTTGTACGCTTTAGTGAGAACACAAACTGGGTTAGATAGCAGCTGGCTTTGGACTTGCTAAGCAGAAGACACAGGCATTTCAGAGCCTGGTCTTTTGTGACAGCAGAGATGAGCAAAATACCCTTCCCGATAGCAATGCTCTGTGCCATTTAGCAGCTGTTAGACATGCTGGAGAAGAGGCAGTGAGGTCTGGACATGAAGCGTTCACAGAGGTTTGGCTGGGAACATTTCAGCATCCTCTAAGGGTAAGGCATAGCTCTAATAATACATGTGTTCAAGAGAGGGATAGATGTCCACTGTCTCCAGTTGGAGAAGATGGAGCCCAGCTTGCCAATGTTATCTTCCAGCAGCCAAACTTGGCATTAAGGCAAAGGAGAGGGAACAGTTGTAGCACCATGTGGGGGTGCTTCTTAATCTTGATTAGCACTCTCTGCAGATGGTTTGAAAGCTTGAAAGCGAGCTACTTCTCCCAAGATCTATTTGACTTCAAGAGCAATTTTGGCTCCTTTATTTTGCTGGAATATTTGAATCACAAAACTAGAAAATGCAGCATGTGCCTCTGTATATATAAGTTCATATGCAAAGTATAACACAGGGAATGTTCCTAGAGGCAGGTAGATGACAATTGAGTATTTCTCCTCATTCATGACTCAGGCATCTCTGAGAAGGGGAAAGGGACCGTCTACCCCAGATTTCTTTAGTTTAAAGTTTTCGCTGGAGGTGAAGTGCTTGGTGGCTGTACAAGCCCTGCCAGGTGCAGGGGCCATCCCCGGGGATTTTGGGACAACGGAGGCAAATCCCTCCTGATACCCTAGGTGAGGAGCATTGCACACACCAGCTGCCAGCATGGGTGCTTCCCACTGAGCTCCATGCAAAATTGTCCCTCTTCTGTAAGCTTGACCCATGTGCTGGCAGGCATTGCTAAATGCAAAAATGGTCAGAAGGTTATTTATGTAGAATTGCCTAATAAAGGGGCTTTAAAAGCAGGGAAAGAGGTAATGCTGCACAATTTAGTTTCTATGATAAAGACAGCAGTAGAGAAGCTTAAAAGAAAAAGATCTTGGGAACACGCTCAGAAGTCAGCGGCAGCCGTGATTGTGACTGGACGGGAGCTGAAAAGAGCTGGTTGTGAGTGAGGAGAGCCAAGACCTAAGACTGGAGCTGCTGAGCCAAAGCTATGGCCTAATCTCATACAAATCCTCAACAGCAAGCAAACATTTCAAAATTAGTTTTCCAATTTATGAAACAATGCAGTCTTTCAGTTAAAAGGATTAGTCACAACTATGGAGCAGGTAGGCAAATAACATCCCTCATGCTCATTCTGTGAAAGAAGCTGAGTACTTCCAGGCTTATCTGGGTAGGAAAGATTTGACTCTGCAATCATTTATTTATTTATTTTTAGTATATTACAGGAAAGATTGGTTGTCCCAGTCAAACTAGCATTTCAGACAAACATAGGCTTCTCAGCTCCCCAGAAAAACGCGAACCAGGGAGGCAGGGCAGCCGCTGGGCTTTGGGAGGCACCAGCCTCTCCCATTTCAGGATGGAACTGAGGTGTCAAGTGCTACAATGAGCCTAGGAGAGCAGGACAGGCTGTAGTGTGTGTCCTGGCTATCACAAAAAAAAAAAAAAAGTCTCCCATTTCATGGAGAGTGGTGATGTGAATCAGGTGTCAGAGTGAATCACACTCAATATTACACTATGCAGGTAAGTTATAGCAACAAATAAAATCTACTGATGAGTAAGGACAACAGACAGCTGGAAAAAAAAAAAACATGTTGTGAATAAAGCAAAATGAAGCAATAAAAGATGGTATACCACCACCCTGGATAAGGTCCCCCATGTGATGAGTGCCAGTTCACCTATGTCCTTATGTTGGCACTTTTATCTAGCATCTGCTTGCTTACTGCTGTGGGTATAGAGGCACAGGGTCCTGATCCATCCTTTTTCCTCCAAGGACACCAGATATGTTAAAAGTGCTGCTCATTTATGAAAATATGTATTATTTTTATACACACTTTTTTTTTATTTCTTTTGCTTTGTATATTTTTAATCCTAAAATATTCCTGTTGCAAACAGTGCTTCTATCCATTTTACAACCTAGAAAAGCCTCAGTTCTGATTTCACTGATACTAAGTCATAAGCAAGTATAATACAGCTGGAAAAAAAAGATTGATTAGCAGGTATCCAAAATTAGCCAAGCACATTAGTGATTGAGAAATCTTTTTCCAAGGGTGAAAATTCTGTGAAATGATGAAGTTATGACTATGCTATAGAGAGGAGAGGTGCTATAAACATTATGTAGGATGACCTCGACCAAATGCAACATTAGGAGGAATATGCTCTGCCCTCGTGAGGCCCCACCTGGAGCACTGCGTCCAGGTCTGGGGCCCCCAGCACAAGAAAGACGTGGACCTGTTAGAACGGGTCCAGAGGAGGGCCACAAAGATGATCAGAGGGCTGGAGCACCTCTCCTGTGAAGACAGGTTGAGAGAGCTGGGGATGTTCAGCCTGGAGAAGAGAAGGCTCTGGGGAGACCTCATTGCGGCCTTTCAATACTTAAAGGACTCATAAAAAGGATGGAGAGGGACTCGCATAGATAATGATAGGACAAGGGCAATGATTTTAAACTAAAAGAGGATAGATTTAGAATAGATGTTAGGAAGAAATTCTTCATTGTGAGGGTGGTGAGGCAGTGGAACAGGTTGCCCAGAGAGGTTGTGGGTGCCCCATCCCTGGAGGTGTTCAAGGCCAGGTTGGATGGGGCCCTGGGCAACCTGATCTAGTGGGTGGCATCCCTGCCTACGGCAGGGGAGTTGAAACCAGATGATCTTTAAAGTCCCTTCCAACCCAAGCCATTCTATGATTCTATGATTTCTTCATGAAAGCGTTATCAAAGCTTAGCATTTCCCAGAAGGAAGAACTTCTGGAAGGTTGGCACCACTTTGGGAATTAAGATCTCCATGATATCACCTAATAGTTTAACCTATGGGAGGAAAATCAGGGAAAAGTTGAGTAAAAAATGTGTGTGTGACTTTCTGCAGGAAGAAAAGAGTGGCTGTGGCTGCGTGGCCGCAGTAACCCAGGAAAGGAAAGCTCAGCGCGAAAGCATGGAGGCCACGTATGTTAAGCCAAGTGCATGCTTCGGCACAGCTGTCCTGAGGACAAAGAACATTGTCCTGGGCAAAAATTATTCCAGAACCGCCCACAGTTTCCTGTTTCCAACATATTTACCTCATTTCATGGTGGGGCCTATGTGGCCACAACTTTTGTTTCTTGAGGCAGCCATAGTTGCTTACTCTCACATGTGTGGCCTGAAAGAAAAGAAGTCTGAGTGAGAGCATGGGGATAAATCTGGGGATTGTTGAAGTAACTAGAGGGGGAGAAAAACAGGCATTCTGCCTTGCTTTTTCAAAAGCTTTGGCTCCCTTCTGGCTCTGCCGACCACTGCTGATGGCTTTTAGATGTCCCTGCCGCATTTGCAGAAGAGGCATTCCTGTTGCCAAACAAATATGCACGTTGCTGTGTCACTGATTTAAACATACATCCACCTCCTGAGCACCTTGCTTAGAAGCACAGCCTACCAACAGCCTGCTTAGGAGGACACCTTGCTCCATAGCTGTTTAAACAAACAAATTGAGTCCACAGATTCGGTAACAAAGGCAGGATTGTTCCCCAGAGTCTTATCTTTGGGCACCTTTTTAAGAACTAGTGACTTTTCATATTTAAAGTACGCTATATTCAGAGTGGTTGAAACCCATCATGGGTGCAGGGTTTCTGGCTTGTCATCAGAAATTTTGGTTTCACTGCCACATAGCTAAAATTAACATCAGAAATAATCAGTCAACAAATTGTTTTGGATGCTGCTTCTTTACTCCTATCTCCCCCTCAAAAAACTAATAACTGCTTGAGCTATTCCAGGATTGTCTGGGGAGTGGGTTAAGCCAGCTGCTGGTGTAAGGTTGTCCTTGCTCATCTGAAGCCATGACAGAGTAGCTGTTCTGCTTCATGATGGTAACAGATGTGCCCCAAAGTAACTGAGGGGTTGTCTATCAATGTTCCTGGTGGATAATTGTCTGACTTGACCTTGAACACTGTCCATGATGGAGAGTTCACATGTAGGGACATGCATGTTATTGCAGCAGTAGGAGCAGGGGTGGGGTGTTTTATTCCTGTTTCATATATCCCTGAGTGGACTGGAGCTGAATCCCAAGATCCCAAGTTAAGAAATGGTCTCCAGCCCATCCGCCAAGGCAAATTCAAGCAAACCCACCACCATTAGCTGACAGTCACTATGGCAAGGAAGCAACTTAGCTTTCACCTAAAACCCAGCACAAATCTCTTTTAATACCACGTGGACAAAGTGGCAACAAACTGTTGACTCGCTTCAAAATACATTTGCTACAAATGATTCATTAAGCAACCTGTGAGAAAAAGAGCACTGATCCTCCCGTGTTGTTTCTGAGGCAGCACGATGCCCGTCCTGCAGAGCAGAAGCCACAGAGAGCTGCTCACCACGAGTGCCAGGAGCTGGACGTGACATGCGGTGGCCTCGGCCGAGTGTTGGTGGCTCAGTGCTCCATGGAGCCAGAGGGAGGGGAACCATCGCGGTCCTGCCTGACACGCACAGCTGAGCAGGAGCTGGCATCTGTGCCTACATGGCAATGAGGGTCCTGCTGTGTCCGATGTGAGTGATGCAATTTTGGACTTATTTATTTATTTTTTTCCAATTCTCGATTCAACAGTCGAATTTTTCATCTAATTGTGATGATTATGGTCACATACTGGACAGCTACATAAGCAAAGCACTCCCACTTTAAAACAATGTGTTCGTCAGGGCTTAGTGGCCACAGAGAAGAATTAGCCCAACTGCCCAGGCCCACCAGGCCCTGCGGGAAGGGTCCATCAGCAGGAGGGAAGGGCCATCAGGGGCCCTTTTAAACTTGCCTTTAAAATGAAATCCCCATGACATTGCAGCATTGCAAACCTCAGATAACCCCAAACCAGCAGACTCGTGATAAAGTCCTGACCGGTTGCCACCAATCCCAGTTGAATGAATATGGGGATATGTATGGAGAAGAGCTCAGGTATGGAATAAGAGATAATAAATATAAAATGCATGCATTAAAAAAAAAAAAAAGAAATGAAATCTTGCTTGACACTCACTAAGCACAGGAAGAATGGCAAGACCTTAAACTCCATCATGTTTATCACTGCACTCATGTGCATCACTGAGTTAATAATTGACCTGAATATACAGATCCATTGTGACAGTGCATGTGTTGTCTGCAGTGTCTATTTAGGGCGTGTCCCTATGCATAAGACAATTTTTAACTTGATTCTTTTTGTGGAGATTTATAGCTGAAGCCAGGATAGGCAATTAAGTAAAAAATTAACAGGACATTTTGGTAGTCAGGAGTACAAGGACACTAAACCCCATCCCAGCACTGCTCTGAACCCCTGAAGCTCCAAGCCACACCCTTGGGGTCCTTTCTCAGCACCTTTGCCTGTCACTGTCAGCAGGGTGCCAGGTCGGTCAAGGGCAAGCAAGCCTCCTATTAGTAAGTGTTGGGGAAGAAAATTATGGCCCTCAGTTAAGAACGACACTTCTCTCCCTACACATTTGACTTCTGGGGGAGGTCTTAGATGGAAGCCAGGGCTGGAAATCCCTTGTGATGCAAACAAGCTGTCAGGTGGTCCTGGGAGTTCTAATTTACCAGCTCGGTCCATGATGGGGTCAGCCTTGCTGCCACAGAGAGATGGAGCCCTCCCTGCACCAGGTCAGGAGACCTGGCTTTATAAACCCAGCCACCCTCCCTTCCTGGGTGGCTGCAGGAGAAGTAGTGCTGGGATCCATCGCAGGTGAGTGGTTGAATTTGTGCGATGTTAACTGCTGGTGTGTACTGCACTTCATGCTGGGCTTTACTATGTTCCTTAAAGTCTGTCCCAGGTGTACTAAGGTCTCACAATGTGAAATTCCCTATTGCTTTCATTTTCTCCCACTTCTAACAACATTTTCTCCACCTCTCTGTCCTTCTCTCTCCTCTCACTTCCTTGGGGGTTGGCAGTGCCTGGTCTGTGCTGGCAGATTTGTCTCTATAACAATTTGTGCTACTTCCTTAGAAATTAAGTTAATGACTTAGTTTGGAGAAGCTTTGTGATGGGAACCTCTAGTGATCCTGATAGTCTTTTTCTAGTGAGTGATGTTCCATCTGCTCTTTCTGCATTGTCCCTTAAGGGTCTGCATGACCTGAGATTTTGCCTATCCAGTTGCATAAATGAGACAACTCCTGAGTGATTCAGAGCAAAATGCATCTTCTTCAGGTTGTTAGGGGATTATAAATGGTCACACAGACAAGCAGTTTTCAGACCCCAAACCATAAAGTCAATGTCTTGGGGTAGCCAACAGCATTGCCTACTGTGCTGTGCTGGCCCCTCCTGATGTGACTCACCTGTGGGTCTTCTATCTATTACCAGCCCAGTGCTGGTTGTGTGGTGCTTCATAGTGGTGGGAGAGGCACAAGGATGAAATTAAACTAATTACAGGCTGGTGATTTTGCACTTAATTACTCTTGAAAACTGTCAATATGGATGAAACTTGCTCCCAGTCTTAATATCAGGTTTCACCTTCTTGCCAGATTGTATGATTGACGTCAACCTGTACTTGTGACAAAGGCTATAAAAATCATAGCCTCGTAAAATAATTTAGGGTGGAAGGAATCTCTGAAAGTCACCTGGCCCAGACCCTGCTGAAAGCAGGGCCAGTCCAGAAGCTGCTCAGCATCCTGCAGGGTCAGCAAGGGGAAGCCTACGGCCAGCGCTAGCCAGGAACTCCAAACAGAGATCATAATGCCCCATTATTGCCACAGATAATCTATTAATACACCCACTAAGAAAAGCTTTTGTCTTTCCAGTGTTGGGTGGGAGGAAAGTAAAATAACACAGGCATGCCAAGCCATAATTATCTTTCAGTTCATCCATGAAGAATAACTATTTAAAAATTGAATTGGGGAGTATTTGTTTACTTAATAATTTTTCCCAGCAAATAAAAAAAAAATGTAACTTGACAACCACTTTCTGCTAAGCCTAGCAGTTCTTGTGGAGATATGGTTGCCAACTAATATTATAACTTGTCACAATGGAGCTGAACACGTATTAATTGCAAATACAAATCTTCAGTTTTACTCATAGTATTGCTTCAGAGCGAGGAGGGATTGTCAATGCAAGGGGTCGGGTGGGCTTTAAGCCGGAGTGAAGCAGCAGTGTGGATGCCCTCCGCCCTGGATGTGCTGTGGCACAAGGTAGCGTATGCTGCGTTTTGGGCAACCCATGCCGCAAGTGCATTAAGTGTCTAAGCCAGGATCTTGTGCAATTGGCTGTGTGCACTCTAAGTTCCCAGCTCTGCTCACTTGCTCTGGTGTCCTATGTAACCTCGCCCTGAGGAGGTGCATTAACTCTCATTTTCTTGTATATGGTAAAAGAACACGCAGTCAAAGGAGAAATGGCTGCAGATCTGGTGGATAAGAGACACCAATGCCTAAGTTACAGGCTTGAAGTCAATGAAGATGCAAATCTTCCCTTCAGTGCATTTTAATTCGAACAGGGAGGCTAAAATAGGCAGGGCTCTCTGTCATGAAGTCATGGGGAAGTCTTACAAACTCAGTCTGGCTTGTGGACTATAACCACAAGAAACATCACATGGTGCTGGCAGTTCCCTGGTCCCTGGAGAGCATAGTTGTCTTGCTTTCCTTCAAAAAGGCAGCAAATTTAGCAGGTGCTTTGGCAACTTTTTAATCAGTTGAGTTGTGACTATGGTACCCACACTGAAGAGCACAGTTCTAAGTGCAACACAGTTATGATGGACATGGGACAGCCCCCAGAAAGGCCTTGACCTCCTAAAATGTGGAGATCTGCATAATCTCATGATAATAGTAAAATCAGTCATATATATTTTTTTCATTTCCCATTTCAAATCTCACTTGACACCTTTGCTGTTGTGAGTAGTCCCCACCAGCTGTACGAAGGACCTGTAGATTCCATGGTCTATTGTGATGAAACCTGTTGCAGATTTGGACCTTTTGGTGGTGTCTGTGTGTGACTCCTTTTTGCATCTCCTGTTGTTAGGACAGCCTAACCAGTCTTGCTTTGTTTCTAGCCACCAGTTTGACTGATTTCAAAGGGGGTGCAGTACAGGAATAAACCTGAGCAGCTGTGTTGGAGTGAGGACTCAAATGCCCTCAATACCATCTTGTTCTACCTTAGTCCAGTGGTCCAGAGCGCATTGAGCTTCTGGTCCATTGCCATAGAAATAATGTCAACTTGTCGTCTTTTCTGATGTGTAAATAAGTGTTGTATAGCTTAATTATTATTTTTTTTCTGATGTCAGCTTCACTGCTTCAGTAGTATATGTTCTTGTGGAATTTCATTTTAAACTTCCCTCAACAGTTTACCTGTGTCTGCTAGGGTTTTTGAGAAAGGAAAGACTTTGTTTCATGTCTGGTAAATCTGCCCCCTCACCCGCCCCCAGCCTGACTAATCTATATTTAGTATGAAAGTACCACTTCAAAACTGTGACTCAACCAATGGTAAATTTAGGTTTTGCTATTCAAAAATACTCCTGCCTCATTTCCAAGATGGGATGTTCTCACACAATTCACCAGACTGTTATTTTTTTATTTTTATTTTTTCCTTGGCTAAGCATAATTCAAGTCATTGTTCACTTCAGTAAATGAAGGGCAGCAGAGCAGGGTAGAACACCAATTGCCTAAGGTACATTTCTGCTTATTAAGTTATTTAGCCTGTACGCTTTGTTCTCACTGCTTGGAGTATGCAAGCTGTCTTCTTAAAAGGCACCTGACCTAGTGGCTTGGCTGAAGCACCTCCTGGTGCATGGCAGCTGTGCATGCCACCAGTCCTGGCCTAGGAAGGATGTGTTTTTGGACAGGGTGAGTGTTGTGTCTCTTGTGCCTTCAGCAAAGGAAGGGTACAGCACACAACAAGCATCGCTCATTTTACTACTTAAACCTTGGGCAAATTGGCTTGTGTGTCTCTTCCTGTCCCTTGGCTCTCTGCATGTCCCTCATCGTGACATAGCTCCTTAGCTGCTCTGCCAACAGACTGCTGCGTGACCTCTTCCCGTCTCTCCGGTTCTTCCCAAGAGCCCGGGGAGGCCAGGAAGTGCTCTTCCCCTTGTTCAGTGAAGGAACCAAAATCCCAAAGAGGTTTAGACTTAGTTTCTCTAAATTCCTTGGCACCTGGCTCACCTTCACATTGTTTGGTGCCTGGATACTACTGGGGATTTGGAGAGAAACAACCTACCCATGGACCAAAACCTGTTTCAGAGCAGACATTTGTCCATAGTCCCTTGAGTCCCAGCTAGTGGGACTTGGGTTAGGTCTTTCTACCAGATTCAGCAACTGCTGTTTTCCGTGGCAATAAATCACCAGTCTTGATTCTCTCAGCATTAAAAACGCAACAGCTGTCGGAGGCATAAGATATGGGTGTTATAGATATGGCATAAGTAGAAGGAACTTTCTAAAGCCCAGTCCTGGATAAAGCATTAAACATTGATCAAGATTAAGCATTTCCCATTCAGGAGGAATGAGATAAGTATGCAGGGCTGCCCTTGCATATCCTGGCTTTGCTGTAGCTGCACCTGATGTTGTGCGAGGGCATCTTCAAGGCTGGTGGAAGAAGGATTATGCTGGATACATCTGAGTGTCCCCCGGCTGTGGTTGCAGCATCCCAGGGAACAGCTCTATTGAGATTTCTTGGGAGCTCTGTAGGGCTAATAGTGACTTAGCATTAGGTTTAAACCCGGACTTTACTAATTAGTCTATGACATTTTTTTATTTTTTATACATTTTTAATGGAGTGCCTTTGAGAGGGCTCAGGAGGATGTCATGTCTGGTGTGGGGGGGAATTTACCATCATCAAGGCTGGGTTTTCTCACTGCATGAAGGGCAGCGCTGCTTAGTGAAGATACCCTGGTTCTTGCAAAAAGCCCTGGAGAAAGAAAAAGATTTTGTTTTGTTTTAATATTTGGATGGACTTTTAGAGGAGGGAGCGTTTTTCCACAGAAAAATTCTTATGGAAATTTAGTCATGCCAAAATAGCTTCCTTGTGGCAGAATCTTGCTGATGTCTGCAATAGTGAAGTGTGGCTAGACCCTCTTTACCACCAGATGCACAGTATATGATTGTGCAGTGCTTGATGTTCCCATGTACTGTAACCACGGGCATCACCTCAGTGGTGGTCAGTGAGATAACACAGAAGTGGTCAGGGAGAACACCCCACCACACAGAACAACATATTCAGTATATATTCTTGAGCAACGACTTCTTCTGTGGCATCAAGTAGCAGTTGATACCCAGTAACATTTCTCTTTGAGGGGCTGCCTGAGCACTCTGATGTTCTTAAGCAGATACAAATGGCTCACAAATTAGTGAAATATTTTTCCTCAAGTAACTGAAAGAGCTATTGGATTGACTTTGCTTAAAAGCTGCAAAAATTAGGTGAGCTATAGCTGTCTTGCACCAATAAAGCTTGGATGTTTCTGTCAACTTCCATAAGGGGCACTGGAGCAATACTTAGAGATGCTACCAAAGAGGAACCCCTGCTGCAGCAAACAGTGGGTGAAATTATCCAGGAGCATTTGTGTTCATAGCAATTCTGCCTTGAAATCTATCGATCTTTCTTTGTGTGCACTCCTTTTCCACCTAATTTGGCACAGCTCAAGTGCCACTTGGTTGCTGATATTACAATGCAGGGGTTGATAAGCACTTGCCAGCATTCAGAAACTTTCCATTCCCACACTTTACAAGCCCTGGCTGTTTTTCAAACCTGTCACTTGAAGCTGTTTGAGCCACGCAAGAACAATGGCAAGGGAGGGAGAAAGTGTTACTACTGATCTCTATCTGAGAGCCTCCTTTGGTGCAATTATCGTCTGGGAAGATAAAAAGTGTGGTGGACAGAGAGTGTATTTGGATGACAGTCATGCATGGAAGTTAGTGCCCTGGAAGAGAAGCCGTACAAATGCTGGCTGTGCACCAAGCAGCTATAGCGTATCACACTATACAGGCTGGGCCCTCCACATGGGAAAATGGAGCGAGGGAGAGCCCTGGGACAAAGGGCCAGGAGCCACGTCTGCACCAGTTCCCACTGTCACCAGAGATGTAGGGCTTGGAGGTGGGACTCCCTGCCCTGGGCAGCCAGGAGCAGCATTTCATCTTGCTGCATGGGTACGGCAGGAGTTGTGGGCAACTGCTGGTGACATTTCCAGCCTGTGCCTCCCATGTTTTCAGAGGCTTGGCAAGCTTATGAACTGCCAGAAGGTAAAATCCTCATGTAGATGTTACGATGGGCCTCCTCTTCACTCTTAACAGATCAGAGTAAACCCTTCCACCTCCTTGCTCTTGCAAATGGGGGGGCATCACACTGTCTTGGTTAGGGTGTGATCTGGCCAGACAGTCCCGTGACTGATGTGAATATTAACAACCAAACTTCTGTATTGTCAAACAATTACCATTGATGTAACACTTTGCTACACGCTTCTAGATAAGACAAGCGAAACTTTCCATACAGGCTTTCTCTTTCACAGTATATATATATATTTTTATTCCATTTTCTTCTCCTTTCAGCTTTCATACACGTGGTTTGCCCTATTCCCACTGTCAATCCTGCCCTGCTTGGCTCAGGATGAGATGTCTGTGGGCTACCTGGGGATGGGATCTTGCAGCAGGAGGTGTTTGGCTGCTGCACTGACCTGAGGCGTGTCCTTGCCTCACGTCCTGCTCCAGCCTGGGCTGTGATGTGCTGCCTGCGCCTTGTGCCACTGTGTGTGCAGCAACTGCTCTAGGTTACAAATAAAGACTGGCTTTGACCTGGGAGGCTTTCCCGATCTGATTCTTCCCCTAGCTACAAAAATGGTTATGTTGGCCCAAGACAGTGTGTTTTTTAGGTGGCTGGGGAAATAAATGCATATTCAAGTATAACTGTAGCATCCTTGAATGAAAAATGTGTATCTTGTCCTACTGAAGACAATACCAGAGAGGTCAGCAACAAAGTTGTGCTGTACCCTGAGGAGTTGGTTTCTTTTTCCAGTGGAGTTTGAAAGAGGGACCAGATCTCCATGTATCAGCCTTGACAGCATCTCCCTCAGCCTCTGGCAGTAACCCCTGCGATGGTTTAACTTCACCCCCCTCTTACTGCACTGCAATGACAAGGCTGTGACTGCTTTCTCAGCCCCCCTCCACCTCTCCTCATTGCTCAGGGTATCTCTAGTACAGCTGGTGGTGAAGCTGTGTTGTGGAAGGGGTAGATGAACTGATCACTTGAAGGGAGGGGAAAAAAAAGTTTGTTTGTTTGTTTTTAAGCAGGATCAGTTGCCTGGTTGGGTTCTTAATGTATAACTGAGGGAGTAGTAAACCACAACAGGAGGGCAAAGGATGCTGCAAAGACTAAGAGGGAGACTGTAAATGTTTGAAGCCAGCATGGCAGCTGAAGATTTCATCTCATGAAATGTTGGCCTCAGAAATTTAAAACTGCACTGCTATATAAGCCTGAGCCCCATGTGCTATTGCAAATGTGCAGCACATATGTACAGATGGACAAACCAGTGTCTGGCTCTGTGGGTCTTGGAGGTCAGAGCACAAATCAAATTGTTCTGCTGCAGCTGATTTACTTTATAAAGCATGTTGGGACCATTAACAGAAAAGTAGTGGATCCATTCAAAGTGGTGTTTGTCATGGCTTAATGAGTCTCATACCTGCTATCATAGTCCATGGTGTAATATAATTAGAACTTGCTAGCATAGGAAACTATCTGAAAACAAAGATCCAGGTATTTTTGCCATGTCTAGGTGTTCCTGAATGCTTTTTTTCCCTCTGACTTAACAAACACCTGTGCACTATGGCATTCCAGAACTCACAGTAATGAACTTCTCTTGGAATAAGTAGGAGTGAAAAAGGACTATCCATTTCTGTGACTAATAAGACTTGTAGATAGGAACTTCTTGTCATCTCTGTGTCTTTAATTAAAATGGCAACTTACCTTGTTCTTCAAATGTCAGAACAGAGAAACAGGGCTTTGCAAATCTTTAACGCTGACTTTGCAGAAGATAGTAAGATTGGATCTGAAGCTTTACCACATCATGAATGAGATTTTTTGTTCTTCATAAAGAATTTGAAGCTTGCTAAGCAGGCAGCATTTATCATTGCTCCAGTGCTATGAGATCTTGCTCAAAGCGGCATCTCTGTAAATTAACGAAGCAAAGCAGAGAGCTGGTGCATGCACTGCCCTGTGCCAGCACATACACAAGACCAGAGTGCATCCTCCTAGCCCCTTCTCACCACTGGGGTGAAAAGCACCAGGCAACCCACTAGCTCAGCATTACACTATTCAGTGATGCAGCTGAGCATAGTGCTCCCAGGAGGAGTGGGGTTGGCTGGCTTCCTGCTCGCCCTCTGTTTCTGTTCACAGTGAGGATGATCATCTTGGGCTAGAAAAGCTCGACTGCAAAACTCCACCCAGACTACAGAGGCCCATCACCAAGAAGGGCTGGGGTGTACAGCTCGGCCATGGTCCTGCAGAGGCCAAGGCTGCCCATGGTAGAAACTGGCACCGGCAGGGCAGGGAGGTGCTGGGGACGAGGACAGGATGGGTTGAGTGTGGCTGTGTCTAGAAGATCACAGGACCGAGGTGTCTCGAGTGGAAGAGCTGCGGGCTAGAATTGGTCCTTTTGGCTCGCTACTGTGCTATCACATGTGCTTATGGCCACGGAGCAAAAAGCCATAACTGCCCTTGCTGTCTGCTGCTCCCTTCTTAACCCTGACTCTTTGCTTTTCTATAGGGAGTTTGTGTATGGGCTCTGGAAGTTGCTTGAGTGTCTGACTGAAGTCCTCAGCTAGGGGTGAAGCAGTTAACTAGTGAGGGCAGCATAAAAAACTACAATCCCACAGAGAAACAGAACAAAAGTCTATTGAGGGGCAGGCAGTAGTATGGATCCAAAGTGGCTTGCAGGCTCCCTGCTGCAAGTATAGAGCAGTGCAAGGTGTTAGGTGGTGCAGCTCCAGCTCCTCACCTCTTGTACTTACTTTAGGAAGCAATGTGAGCTGAGCTGTTATTTGCTATGTACTATTACTTGATCACTCAGTGAAGCCCTCCCTGTTTTCATGCTTCCACTAAGTACAACTCCTTTAAAAACAAACAAATCCACGCTTTCTTTTTCTCTCTCTCTTATTTTTTTTTTTTTCCCCTTGGGAGAAAGCTGAAAAATGGCCAAAGCCCTCAGTGTCTCTCGATGACTTTGTGAGAGCCCTTGAAATGTCATACCGTGTAAAGGTTTAGAATTACTCAAAGCAGGAAACCTCACACACAGAGCTCTCACTTTTATCTGGAACAACAGACATTGTGTCATTAGTTTTTAAGAATAAAGCTGCAAAACAACTTGATGTGGATTTTTTTAACCAAAAACAATGCATTAAAGAATTCAAGATGTGTCATTTTAGTAAAGTTCATGGAGTGCGTAGAATGGTCTTAAGATCTTTTACCTGCAGTCACACACAAATGCCAGCACCACTAATTTTGTTTAACTTCTTATGTGAGACTTCTTCCATAAGGTTTGAATCAAAGCTGCTCTTTCAAGTTGAGTTATGACAGTTGAAGTTCTAGGAAGACAGTGTGACCACAGAGGAGACTCAGTGTGTGTGCTTGTTAATCATCACAGGTAGCCCTGCTGTGGCAAAACTGCTTTCACATGGCATTTGGCAATGCACAAATATGAACTGGGAGATGTGGTGACCTGGCCAAAGTGAAAGAATTGGTGCATAGACCAACTCCTTGCACTGCAGTATTTTTGAGAGTTATTAACTGGAGGGGGAAAAAAAAAAAGCGTGCCTGTTGTTCTGCAAGGCAGCATGGACAGTCAGTTTAATTTAATCCTGATTTCTGTATTCCCACTTGCTGCCTGTTTTGTGCAGCAAAATGGGAAGTCACCATTCTGCTGCTTCCTTCAGGAGATATGGCTGAAGTTAGACTCACTTTCCTTTGAAGTCGGAGTGGTGCAAGCTTTCCTTTGATTTTAGTCTTTCATGTGCTGACTATTTCTGATGAACGAATGAATTAGCTTGCTGTAGCCTACTCACAGGCCTTTTTAAACCCAAATGCTGATTGCAGGGGCAGGAGGCTCATCCTTGTAAATTCTGAACAAAGTAAGGGCAGTGATGGAGAAACTGTGGATTTTCAGAGGTGAAGGAGAGAACCGCTAATCACATTAGATTTGGGAAATTGCCTCTCACACTTGAAAGATTTACCCTTATCTTCTTGCTAGCATAAGAGCATTGCTTGCTAAATGTAGTGAATATTTTCCTGGAGGAGTAATGAATGAAAATTGATTAGGAACCAGTTTTCAGTACAAGAGTGTGCTCTATCATCAAGCTTTTCAGTAAGGAAAAAAAAAAAGAAAAAGAAAAAGTGGATTGAGTTTATCCCATGATGGCAAACTCAAAGCTGAAATCAAGACAAGTCAATCCAATGTCTTCCAACTAAGAAAGGGATGAAAGGCACATGCTGTGGAGTGTGATGCTCTTCAACATCACATGTCTCAAGGCATTTATATATGCTGTGATTACTGTTAGACCACACATCTTACAGCACAATAGGTCATAAGTTGATTTCACTCATATCCCACTTGACCTAAAGCAACTGGATTCCCTGAAGGGAAGGGAAGGTTTGCAGGTAGAGGGTAGGGTAAGGTAGTCAAAGTTTGTAGGTTGAGGCCACATCTTCTGCTAGACTGACTATTGTAGTTGGAAAAAGTAGGTTGGCTTTCAGGCACAAAAGAACACCTTCAGGGATGCTATCTTCTCCCTATAGATACTGCCTTGCCTGTGTCTTTAGACCATCACAGCCACTGCTGCTTTCTCAAAGAGAATCATTCTTTCAGTTATCTTCAAGAGTTACCCAAAACACTTCTTGCATTTCCCTTAATTTGCAACCTATAAAAAAGCAAACAATATCAACTTTGGCTTGTGTTCAACAATAATCCTGATAAGATTTCTCAGGAACCTAAACTGAACAAGCTAAAAGTCATTTCATTGACGCAGTTCAGCTGTATACCAAAATATATCAAGATGTCACTTATGACATACTTGTTTTCTTACTTTGACTCAAACTGAAGACATAAATAATTGTAATGGATTATTCATTGTGTTTTAAGAAAAAAATGTTCTAATCATACGTTTTAGGTTTCTTTCAGCATTCCACTTTTTGCTGTAAGGTCTGGAAATAATTAAACTTACTAGACTCTAAAAGAAATGCATATCCAAAGGAGAAATCTGGAGATGGACTTCAAATTAAAGAGAGTGAAGGGTGAATAAATAATGTTTTGGGACGGTGAATTAACCTGGGGGTCACTGGCTTTGGGCCCTGTTTTTCTGTAGCTGATAGCTATTTGCAAGTGTCTGATGAGCACTGGGTAACTGTGGGTACAGCTACCGATATGAGTAGTTTCTGGGAGCAATATCAGTTTATAGTGGACCACTGTGAAAGCCCATCCTGACAGGTTGATGGAGCTGTGCTTTAGGCCATGTCAATTTGTTCCTCTTTCAAGGTCTCTGACATATCCATTGGGAAGGCTTGGTTCCTTACATCTGCAGGCACCATCTTCACCATGTGGTTCATTTGCAGAGGCTCATGCCTTGTTCAGTGAAGAAACTGTGCTCAAGCCTGAACCAAACTTGCAGGTGGAAAGAGCCCCTGCATGAAGAGCTATTATAACTTGAACATAATTTCTGTGGGTCTTTCTTCATTAGAAGAGAGAGACCCAAGGTCTACATAGTGAATGTCCCCAGAACTGAGGCATTAGAGATATAATCTAAATACACCTTTCCAAACCTCTCTGCAACCATGTGGGCAAAACTTTTAAGCCTGGGCATTTCCAGGATTTTCCATCCCTCTGAACTTGGAGGAAAACCTCTAATTATCACATGGCTCCACAAGTTCAGGACTGGAAACATTTGTACATCTCCAAGGCAGTAATATCATTCTTGTGATGAACCAGGCTTTTAAGAATCCAGACAGGTTCCTACTTGGTATCTTAAGGCCCTAAAAAAAATAAAATAAAATAAAATAAAAAAATCTTAGGAGAAGGCATTTTTTCACTCATTTTCATTTCTGGCTGTATACTAGTGATCTAGTGATATGCCTGTGTGGTTTCAGAGCTATCAGAGTCCGGATGGCATTTCAGTGGTAGATGAAACAACAACATAACTGTCATGAGAATGTTAGGGATTTCTGGATAAATTACATAGTAAACAAGGTGATGGTTTGCATGCTCTGAGCAGTGTCTTTTTTTTTTTTTTTAACTAACTTTCAGTCATTTTTAATATATTTTCCATATACAAATTCCTTCCATTGCAAGACTTGACCTGATAAAAATCTGGCCTTAATATAAGTTGATTTTTCTATTTCACAACATCTAGCTCTTAAGAAGAAGACGTAGTGATGACATGTAGAATGTACCATTTCTTCTTGGCAGGGGTGGGCATTTTACTTCCCAAAAATCAAAACAAGATTTATAACAAAATAAACGTATTTTATTGAAATGAATGGGAGGCAGGGGCTGGCCAAGATGAGTAACGTGCTTATAATAACCCTCAAGTTCCTTCTCTGGCTGACTAGATCCATCCAGAGGAAGCTTCTTCAGCTCCAGTATCAACACAGAAAATCTTTTATAACTGCAGAAGTACCCCTTGCACTGTGTGTAAATGTGGCAAAAGGATGAGAGTGGAAGAGGATGCTGGTGAAAACAACCTGGAACTTTATCTGGTCTCAAAATATTGGAAAAAATGTTTTGTTGTTGTTGTTTTTCTTCTGAGGAAGGAGGAATAGCTGGACATGCCATGCTAATGTGTGCTATTTAGAGATTGTCTGATGGGGAGCAATGGGGAAGCTCCCTTTCTTCCTCTGGACCCTGTACCAGAAATAGCCCCTTTCCTTTGTGCTACTGCAGTGAAAGCAGTGACAGCAGGAGGAGGAAGGGCCTTGTGGATGGACCAAGAGTTGGAGGTTGATAGTTGCTTTGGGACCTTGTTGCAGGCTTTGTTTTTTGGGGACTGCAGTGCTGCAGGGCAGGCAGCTGCGTGCGGGGAACCAGCCTGGACACGGGATGTGAGCAGGACCAGTGGCAAGCACAGTGTGTGGGGTGGATGGACAGGTGACATGGGGAGGCTGTCTGCATGCGAGCTGGGGAACAAGCTGCCCAGAACTGCCCGGAGGTGAGCAGAGATGGGCTGTAGATGGAGATGATACAGGATACCCCCTAAGCCCTGGTTGAGAAATACATCTCACCCTGCGGGCCTGAGGGGACTTCTTGGTGCTACTTGCTGCTTGGCTTGCTGCTAGTGCTATCAAGAGCCTTGCAAGTTGTTAGGGACACTTGCCATCTTCATCACTATGTCCTGTCACAACCCCAATCCTTGCAGAAGTATGTGGGGAAACAGAATTGGGTCCTGCCTTCATTTGTGATAACACTGGATGGTAGCTTGTGCTCCTGGTTTATCAATCACCATATTCGAGTATACATATATGTTGGCTTCTGAGCTGGAATCTCATCCCCTCCTACTCTTTGTGTAGGGGCCTCTGCAATCTGCAGCAGCCTATAGGATTTTTGTGGTCTGAGTCACTTGAAAAGTAGTGAAGGTGCAAAAGGAACCAACCAACTCAGTGCAGAGAAGTGGAGCAGTGCTACCCTTGCCCACTCCCCTCTTTTGGGTGCTCAGTGACTGCAGTATGGTTTCCACCAGTGAGGTCTCAGGGGACTGAGCCTTTGTGGCTAACTGTGATGTCCTCGATGCTCCTGTGGTTGGTTGATGGGAGGTCTGGGGAACAGCGGCTTCCTCCTTGTGCTTTTGCAGAAATGTTACATTTCTGAAGTGAAGTATGTTCTTTGCATGTCAAATGGCATGGGATGTTTCTGCAGCTCTCCTGGCAGCCCACAGGCTTGGCATATTTCATATGGAAGAGCTGAAGAGCTGCCAAGGGCACACACTTTAAAAAAAAAAAAAAAAAAAAAAAAATCCCTCATAGGCAACTGCCAGAGTTAGGTGCCAGATTAATCAGAACTCCCCATTGTCTCTCTCAGACAAATGCTCAGATTAAATCTATTGTTGTTGGGCTTGATGGGACAAAGTGTTACTGAGTTACATCATAGCTATAATGTGGAAACTGGAACACAGCACAATTTATGAAGGAATGTTCCCTGGTATTGTTTAGAAATATCACCACTGAAGAAGTTTGTGGGAATGATTATTTCAGATCTGCTGGCCTAACAGTGGCTTGAGCCCAGCTTCAGGATGCCTAGCTAGGCTCTGCTCCATAGCTTAAGTGAACTACTTAACCTTTGTGCCCCTGTTTCACCCTTTATTAGCAGTCATGTTAAAAATAACCTTGTCTGCCTTCCTGCAAGCATTCGTCTGTGTTTCCAACTGGCCCTGGTACACATACTAGTGCTAGTGTTGCAGACTTTTGCCATGTGTGCTGGGCTTGCTGTTTCCTTGTCCTTCTCTGTCTAACCTGGCCATTGTGTTCTCATTGCTGTAGTGTCTTGGGGACAACTTTGCAGCGACTGGTGGAGGCCTGCTCCCCTGGTGAGAGGTCACCTCCTGTGGGGCCTGGGGCCACCAGGTGGGCTGGGGGCTGCTCCATTGGCCTGGCCCTGCCACGCGTCCCTGGCTTCCTCAGCCTCCTCCCGTGGGTCTGTGCCTGGGCTGAAATATATACAGGGCACTGGGTGTGAGCGGGGGGCAGGGGCAGGCCGCAAGCCAGGGCCGTGTAGAGAGCGTCGTGTGAGGACAGCCCGGCCCTACGCGACAGGAGAGAGCACGCAGAGCGTGGGTTGTGCAAGCGGCAGCAGTAATGAGGCCTCAAAGAGGCTATTGCAGGACATGAAAAAGGTGGGAATCAGACTGTCTCGTCTAGCCACCTTATGTGACTCCTAATAAAAGACATATATATCCATGAGAGATATTGTCTGTGTGGGATTGTATCCAGATTTCGCGGCTCAAGTCCATCTCCACCCAGGCTGAATCCTCCCTAGTTTCTGGGAGTCCTTAGCTCACGGGGCTCACAGATGTGACAGAAAGCAGCAGATAACTTGAGCAATCTTATGGTCGCTGGTATTAAGCTGAACTCTGAAATTCAGAGAGAGGGCCAGCAGCCTCTTTCTCACTGACAGCTACAGGATTGTGCAGCAAAGCAACAAAGTGCCTTGTATGCACTGAGCGCCTTCTGACATTTGGTTACAGTAAACAAAGAATCAAGATGTCTCATCTGCTTCAGCTCCAAGGGGGGAGAACTTCTATTCATTCCCTAAATCCCTTCCTTTAAGTTTATGGCAAGTTGAATTTTAAATTTGTATTGTCATGAGCAGCAACTTAAAGTGATGTCTTAGATTTGGATAACTTAAATCAATTACATGTGAGGTTTCATGAAGGAAATGAAAAACTTGCTAGAGAAACATTGACCTGTTGCCCTGTGTGTTACGTGTATGGCTGCTGATAAAATCCAGTTCTGCAGTCTGAAAGCTCAGCTCTCATCTCTGTAAAGTGTTATTGTGTTAGGGGACAGGACACCGATGGGACGAAAGGCACAGGAGACATAGGGAAACAATCAACAACGCCTGTCAGTGTTTTAAATGTAGTTTGGGCGGGATTTAGCAGGTCAGGTTTATCATGGTAGTGAATCATTAAGTCTCATCTAATTTCGGTAATTGAGATACTGTAGGTTCTGAGGAAAATCTTTTACTTGATACCAAAAACGCTCAGCCTTGGAAGGACTTCCCTCACCTGGGTGAGTCACCTGCTCAAGTGCCTTTCTTCCACCTCGTGCTGTTTGGGTGGAGAAAAGGGGCATGCACCTCAAAGGTGCACTGGTTGCTGTGTATGTTCAGTCTGTGTCTAATGCACTTGGACTCTGCATTCAATTAAAGACAGTCGTGTGGTGCTCCACTCTTATGTATGCCTTTCTGTTTTGGGAAGCATACACGTGCAAAGTACTCGGATGTATTGTAACTTGTTAACTTGAAGGCCTCTGAACCGTTTCCTCATTTACAAGACTTTATTCGTGAAGAGATTTATGATCAGACATGACTTATTCTGGGACAGAGGGCTCCAATTCAAAGATATACAAATTATTTGTGCAAAAGTAAACATTTTTCTAGTTACATGAAAGCCCTGACATTCCTGAGGAAAGAATTTCTTTTTATTTACTTATTTACTTATTTATTTTTAAGGCTTTTCTACTATAAAGGGCCAATGTAAACTTACAGGACTCCAGAACTGAAAAGAGGGTGGAGAAGGAAGTTTTCTTTATGATGCTGTGTCTTTTCTTATCTTCCTCTGTTTTGGGGTCAGATGAGGCCAAGGAGCTGGGTGTGACCTGGGCTTTAGCAACATATATGAGCTGTCCTGAGCACGGTTCTCGCTGGCACATCTGACACTGGCTCATTCGATTGTCTGACTGTTGGAAAGGAGATCCTTGACCTTCAATCTCATTATCTCTAAACAAAGGAGGAGAACATGCAGGGTCAGTGGCTTTACCTGTGCTGGACTGTAGAACATCTTCCTTTTCTTGATTTCTTCTTCTCTCGTCTTTGCCTTTATCTTTGTTTTTCCTTTCCACTTTTTTTTTTTTTTTTTTTTTTTTTTCCCCTGATTTCAGGAAGTAGGGAGAATTCTAAGCTAAACAAAATACAACTTGTAGCACTGGGAGGCAGCTTTCGAGTTGTAATCTCCTGGGTTGTGTTGTCATAACTTTGTTGGCATTTTGGCCATAAACATGCCACGCTCACTTAAGAGGCAAAGGCCATGCTGTATGTTAATTTTGTCTGGCAGTGTGTGCTTAGAAAACAAAAGGTTTCTCTGTCACATGTGTTTGGAAGAGAAGCTAATTGGAAAGGAATGTTAACATATGGCATTAACCAACAATTGCAACATAACAGTAAAGCTAAATTTGGTAATAGTGAAAGGGCACAGGCGAAGTACCTAGACCAGCAGAGAAAAATTGTTACCGTTACCAAAAATGGTTTGTTGATGATATTGAAACTACTGAGAGCAGTTCAGCTGATAGCTTGAAGATCAACATTAGACTTGGAAGTGCAGACAGAAATTCAAGAAAATGGTGATAGAACTACTTCAAAAAGAGATGACTGCATGGATTTGTTGCCTCATCAATTAATGAAGTTAGCTTCAACTCCAGCTGGTGAAACTGAACCAATGTCTTCCACAAGCCATGACAATTTATGCCCTCTGACAGCTTCATTTTGGGGGGCTTAGAGAAGGTCTTTGTTTAGATCTGAGAATGTGCTGTGCCATTCAGGTCTGCTAATCTGGTATGGAATCGGAGCTGCCAACCCTGCTCACCAGGCAAGGTTGAGGACATAAATCTTCTACCGCAGAATTTTAAATCCATTAGCGTAATAAATTGTCTTTGTACATGGAGTATAGTAAGCAAGAGTTAGGGTGCCAGTTCTGGTCTTGTGGGTTTACTGCAGCCACCAACAAAGACAGGGAAAATGTGTAGTGTTATGGGATGTATCCTCAGACAATTCAAGTTAGCTACAATGAAGGAAACTGCTGAAAATGTGTGTAGTGCTGTGAAGAAAGAATTCAAGACAATGTGAACAAGGACTGTGTGTTCTCATCCTGGGAGGGGAAGAAATAAACACCGCAAAACTGCTTCAGGAATGGCAGCTCAACATAGACACAAGGACACAACAAGAAGTAGCAAAATATTAGTGGGAGAGTTTTCAAGGATGGACAATTTGTGACCCAGAAACCCCACTTTTTCCAGAGAGCAATGAAACAGAAGAGGTCATGAAGACATAGGTAACGAGAGAGGGAAAGTCTACCAGCAGTGAAGTCGATCACAGAACCTGAGCACTGTAACAAAATATTGTAGCAATATATATCTAGGCAAAACAATGAACAGGTTCTGAGTTATTAGGATGAGAGTAAATAGTGATGTGCTTTTGTTGCCAATGGAAATTAAAGAAAGAAAGCAGCTCAACAGGCAGAAGGAGCTAAGCCTTCCTCAGGGGAAAATAAGGGAGAGTAGCCTGACGTGCAAAGGGAGTAAGATGCCTTCTAATATTAGGGAAGACATTAGTGGTTGCTGGGAAGGATGAGACATTAGCCTCATGCCTTCAGAAAGCAATACATGCCAATCCTTTGACTCAGGAATACAGACATTGCTTTTGGTGGATCACAGTATCTGCTTGGATGTGACAGCATAATGCTGTTACCAAGCATGCTGATTTAACTCGGTGTTTTCTGAAGATCCGGGCTTGTTAAATGCCCATAGCTCCTAGTTTTTATGAGATTTACTATACTCTGCATTTCCTAGGAGACGTTTATCAGACAGAGACTGTCAGTGGTGAGAAGTAGTCCTTCCTCGAGGGAGAATTTAAGGTATTTTGGATGTATTCAGATGATAACTTTAGCTAAGCTGAATGGGGCTCAGGAATCACTGTGGGCAGAAGTGATTGAAAGAAACCCCCAGTATTCAGTAACGCAGCTCCACATGGTTCTCTGTCTTCCAGAAAAAAATGACATTTCCATTGCCTGGAAAACTGAAATGCTTAAAATAGGTAGTGGCTCTGGAGCAACATGGGACCAAAAGTAGTTTGTTGGTTACTGCCAGACCCCGTGCCTGATCATGTTGCATTCCAATGCCTTGCAGAGGTAAGATTTCAGCACGCATCAGCCCATGCCTACCAAGTTTCCACAGGAGGAAGACCTGGATGTGTTGGCTGGCAGGGAGCTATATGTTATCCAGTAAAGAAAAATTAAACCTGGTGAATCAAACAGCACCAAAGGCTGGTCTCAGTCTCTGACTTACTGTTGTCCATGCTATCTAATCTTCAGCATGCTCCCTGGCACAGCCCTTGGGTCACACCTGGTGTCACCATCCCAGGCAAGGGCCACGGGGCGTGCACTGAGGTCTGTTTGCAGGAGACAGCCTGCCCAGTCCCACCATGCCAGGCGAGAGGGCTTAGCTGCATGGGCACAAAGCCAGCAGAGCCACATGGACTCTCTTATTCACCAGCCCTGGGGCCAGAACTCCAAATAAGTCTTACTGCTCTTGTCTGTATGAAGGTTTTTGCTCATAGGACTAAGGAAATTCATCATGTCTGGACTCAGAAGTATATTTTCTAGGAGTACAGATCTAATCCCTGGTTGAAAACTGATAGGAAAAATTAAGCATATATGTAATAGAACATAAATTCCTCACAACAATTTACTTCCTAACTTTTGTTAGTAAAGCTCAATTTTCTCTCTTACCCTCTTGAAGTGCAGAAGGAGCCTAGGTCACCAGCTTATACTGATGACTTTCAAATGCTGGATATTGAATTAGTTGAGTCCAGACCTCCCTAAGTGTGTCCCTCTCTTCTCTGGAAACTGGAGAAGTGTCTCTGCCCTTCTCCTCTGTAGGTCCCTCTGTGTAAGGGCTGTGGGTGTCTCTGCCTGGTTGTGCTCATTGCACAGATGTGCAATGTGAAGTGGGAGCATTCCTGCAGCCTCTTTTCAGGTGGTTTTATTTTTGTTTAGCTTGATGTATCTGTTTCTTGATATGTTTACAAATCTTCTTCTGGTGTCAGTTTCTGCCAGTCCAGGCATCTTTAATTTTTTGTTGTTGTTGTTGCACAAAGTGTCTACAGGTTTTAATGGGACTGCTATACAGCTTAACAGTGCTGAACATGCACCAGTCAAACTCCAAATACTTTAAGGAGGCATTTTATTATTTTAAAATTGTTTTTAAGTGGCTTATTGGATTGCTAGCAGTGAGGTCAAGTGGTTATTTGCCTAAAAACCACCTTAAGGTCTTTAACACTCAACAGAACTACAGCCTAAGGCACTGCTATTCCTGTGTGTGAGAAACTGTCTCCAGCAAAAATACACCTGACACGTACAATCATCGCTTTGCCTGTGTTACCTCCGGCTCAAGGAAGTGAGAATAAAAACATAGATGAATCTCATTAACTTTAAAGGACTGAATATGCACCACTATACTAATGACACCTTTTCTTATTCCACTGGTGCGAGGCCTTTGCCCATGCTGCAAACTCGATGCATGTACTCCATGTCGCTGCTCATTTAAGGCCAATAAAAATGGCTTGGGACTTTCCCTTTAATTTCTAATTCTCAAATAACCTTTGTGGAGTGTTTCACCAGTATTCTTCTGTAACGTGTTATTGAGCATCTTGTTGGAGCTTTTCAACAAAATCCTGCCTGTTACTGCAACCTCCACCTTGAACTGTTGGGAATATGCTATCCTGACCCAACTGTGTTTTAATTACTGTCTAATTCTCAGCAGCAACTCTGGCAATTGCAGTCACTGTTTGTTCTGAGATCAGACAGGTTTTTTCTTGATATAACTGTCGTATGCTCTTTGGTCTCTATGGTCTCTGCTCCCCTATGTTTTGTCAAACCCTGTAGGGAAAATTTCTTCAGTCCCTCACTCTATCCCACATTTGGCATCAATTTGCAGAGCTATAATCTCTCTAGTTCTGAACTGGGGGCAATATTTGGCAATATACATCAATAGGGGATTGTATTGTGCATGGGGATGCAATAGTTTTTACCCCTAAGCCAAAGCCGCTTTCTTTATTTCAGCACGGTGGCACTGTTTTTATTAGTGTGGGTACACAAATCACTGGTGTCTGCTTTTGCTACTGAAGTAGTGTCTCATTTTCAAGTGTCTGGAAACATCTTAGTTGCATGCTTCTGTGTTCTGCTGGAGGATTGGTGCTTGGTCAACTCTCTCTGACTCTTTCAGATTTGTCTCCTCAGTTTGCAGGATGCTTACAAAATAGATTTTGGTTTCCTGTTCTGGACACGCAATCTCCCTACATCATTTATCACACTCAGGACTCTCTGTATTCCTCTTTACCTGTGGCAGTGGGCATGCTGAGGACAACATTATCCTGGTTGCAATCAAACTGTCTGATCCCATGCTAACTTCCTTTTCCCTGGGGTTTACCTTGGAATTATCGTGCCGTTTTTCTTTCTACTAGTTTTGCTTTGTCCATGGCTATTCTTTTCAAAACTTCCCATATCCTCCAAACACGTTGATGGCTCTTCCTTAAATCAAAGTAGAATCAAAAGAAACTCCCTATCAAACATTACCTAATGGCTTCTGCTGAAGCACACGAAGTACCGAGCACGAGCCAAGCAGCAGCCTGTGGCAGGTGCGGGCACACCTTAGTGAGCCGTGCCCACGCTCAGCCTCGGCTGGGCAGCAGAGGCTGGGAAACATCTGAGATGGCTGCAGAAATGTCAGGGCAGACCTTGGAGCAGTGCCTCTGCTGAACAGAAGATGCCTTTGTACTGCACGCCTCCCCCATGCCCTGGGGCTTGGGAAGAGAAAACACTTACAGGTTCCTGATACCTGGAGGTGTCACTGGCTCTTTTGTTTCTTGGGTGGCTTATTTTCCTTAACCTGTGTGCATGTATGGTTTGAGGCCAGAACAAGTGATATTTTTAGTAGCTAGCCACAGTCACAATGACTGGGGTGCTCTCTGTTTGCTCAGTAATAGCATTATCCATTAATCTCCTCTGCCTATGGTTATCAAATTTACTTGGGCCAGAAGATGATTATTGCCTCATAAACAGAAGCATTCTCCAGTAAAACCTCTGATGAGATGTGACTGTTTATGGCAAGGATTAACGCGCAGGTACAGAGTGTGCCTCTGTGCTGCGGTGCCTTTGGCACAGCAGAACCATCCCAGGGTGACAGCCTTGTCACCAGCCAGCACTGCAGGGACTGGTCTTTGTTAATTTTCTCCTCTTCCTGCTTACATCCTCACCATGTTCCAAAATTTCCTTTCCCTGTGAACTTATAAGTTGTTTTAGTGATGTTTCTTTCCCCTCAGTGCTGCTGATATGTCATTTGCAGGTGTTTAAAAGAGCAAGTGCAGCCTCAGAATCCCACAGTTTTGTGCCAAGAGGAAGTGGAAACGTACTTGTAGTTTTATTCATTTCAGGAAAATCTTGTGGAGGGGAAAAAAAGAATACTTCCCTCTAATCTCTTTGGTTGCCTTCTTTGGTCTTTTTAAATTAAAGAATGAGCACATCCTCCCACCTACTAAATCCCAAAAGCCCACTAGAAATATTTGGAAGAGGTATTTGTTTATTTCCTATATGTCATTTTGTTTTCCTATACGTCATTATTGCATTTCTGCTTCCCATTTTTAGAGTGGATCCAGTCCTGTCTTCCAGCTCCTTCTAGTTCCTTCTGTAGTGAGGAATGGTCTCTTCCCTCCGTCACTTCCATTTCAGCTGGCTCAGGAAAAAGCAGCACTATTTGAAGAAACAGCATGCCACCCCTTGCTGTAGTGCTGGTCTGCCTCTTGTGGCCTGCCCTTTAAATTTTTATGGACATGGATGGCTGTAGAAATGCCAGGCGGATTTCATGAGAACACTTCAGTTTTGTTTGCTGCAAGGTCTGGGCTGGTGTGGCTGCCCTGGAGGGGCTCTGTTTGGAGGGGAGCTGGGGCTCTGCAGCTCCCACAAGTGTTCCCCTGCTCAGTTTGGTTGAAAACCTGCTCTGGGTTTAAACACCTTGAAATCAAAGGCCTGCATTGCTATAGGGAAACAGGAAATTCTTCTATGTGTTCTGCTTTGCCAAGCTGGGCTTCTTCCTTGCAGAAAAACAAGGTGACGGAGCATGTGCTGAGCAGCCCTCCTCCCCACGCCTGCTCAGGCAGCTCCCGTGTCACCACCGTTTGCATCAGTCAGCAGCAGGCAGGGAAGCGGGGAGCCCGTAATTTATGGTGCTTTCATTATCTTTGCTCCGGGTGGGAGGACTGCAGGGATTTGGAAGGGCCACAGGGAGCAGGAGGGAAGGATTTGGCAAGGACCAGATGATGTTAAACTATTTGCACACAACTTGACTGCACCTTTAGAAATAAGGTGTCAGCATGTGGCATAGAAAATACTTGGGGTAGGAAGAACTCAACAGAGCATCAGGGCTGGCAGCTGTACAGAGGCCTGTGGTGAATACACCTTGATGCAATCTTTCCTTGCTTGAAGAGAGAGAGGAGGAGGGCATTTAGTGTTACCTTAGTGGCAAAGAAATCTCTTGTTCACTTGCATTTTTCTCTACTCTCTACTCTTCAATTAATTTATGACTGGCTAAAAATCAGAGATATTTTGCAGGAATCTTTGATGTGAGACATCAGTTCAGTTTCTTCCACTGGAGTGAAGCTTCTTTGACAGTGCTTGTCACTTGGCATCAGTGCACTGAGTGGTTTAAATAAATAACAGTGAAGAGGGATGTGGAAACGTGACTGGTCTTACCTGGTCTGAACTGTAAGTCTAGCCTTGGAGTGTCAAGGTATTGCTGAAAAGGATGTTCTCAGATACTGTGCTACTAAGAAAATATTTTGGATCCTCTTTCTGTAGTCAACTGCTATACTTCCTCTAGACTCTGTCCAACCTGTGCTGTCAATCTAGTGAAACGTGAGACTAAGAGAACCAGCACTTACTGGATTTTCATCATGAATTTGCTAGTCATTTGTTTCCTCTTATTTTGCTTAGCCTTGACTTCTTGATCTTTCCTTCAGAAGAGCTGGCTCTTGCACACATGCTAGGAAAAAATCTGTCACGCTATACAAGCTACCAGTCAAAGTAAACGTATGGGTTTATTGTTTGTCACCTTGGTTATTGTAATCAAGTTACATGGTAGTAAATAGAAAGCCTGCGAGGACTGGAAGGATGGATTGGCTAAGACATATGTAGCAGAGAGGTCAGAAGGTCAATGGATAAAGGGAGAACTGTCAAAAGTCAAGCCAAGTTGGATTTTGCAAACAAAAGCAAAATAAATAGTAGAAGGTACTTTGGCCACACAAGAGGAGAGCGATGAAACTCTTAGGAAGTGAACATGGACTTAATTTTCTGGTTTAGTAAAAGACACTACCTTGCTCAATGTGCTCTGCTTCACTTACATGCTGAAGTAAGCATGGATACACCACCACCTCTAGAAATATTGCAGGTCTGAAGGCACTAATAACACAAAAGGAGACATTTCCTCAATGTAGTGAAAGATCAGAATAGGAAGAGACCTCACATGAGCTTGATGTTATAGGACAGAATTTCCAATCTTGTTTATAAAGAATTTATAGATGAACTTCCAGAGGTATTCTCCATAGTTCTGGTTTGCATCTCTGGTGACTTCCAAGGGAAATGAACTAAAACCAGCACAGAAGCAGAGAAGCACACTCAGAACAACTAGAACAGCAGGAGAGCTGTTTTGCACAGGTAAAGTGAAAGAACTTGGGTTGTTTGTACATTATTGCTGTATGGAGCAAAGTAAATTGGCAAAAGATGGGAGTGGACATGAATGTCTGTCCCCCTGCTTTCATTTCAAGCAGTTTTCAGAAATAGTGGGTGGCTGGAGTGATTGACCTAGCAGGTCCCTAGTTTCTAACCTTAGTGATCTTTTATATGCATGCATGTATATAATATTCTCCTTTGGAAAAAGTCCTGGTAACACCAGTATGATTTCTGCCAGGCTTTAGACTGGTCTGCAGCAATTAGGGTTTGCTGGAAACTTCTGGCATGATGTTTTGGCATGTCACTGTGGCTGACAATGTACTCCCTGCCCACTGCATGGTGCAGCGATCCCTGCCAGGTGGTGACAAGAGGGCACTGGTGTGACCATCTAAACCAGCACACTGTTGGCTACTCCCACATCTCCCTGATCTTCTCTGGTGTGTGGCTACTCAGCTGAAACTGTCTACACCAGCAAGTGATTAAGGATTTTGGGTGCCTAGCTTGACGTATGCCGTCAGGCGCCCTCATTCTTCTCCTACCAGTATTTCAAGGTAGTGACATGCCAGTAAAAATAAAATGGAGTACATGCTTATTACAGATAAAATGCCCTGATGGGATGATTACAGTGATTTCATGCCTATAAATCCACGTGTCACCTATAGAAAAGCGCCCATGATTTTGCAGTAGGAGGGATGACATGCACATTCATGTAACAGGAGGGGAAGCTGCATGGCCACGCTGCCTGAACCCCACATACCTGTCCCACTTCGGTGAGCGCTTGCCTCCGCCTCTGGCTTTGTGGGAGGTAGCTGCAGCTGAGGTTAGATGAGGACACATTTACAACCACTCATGCTTTATATACGGGTTTTCTGAGATGCAGTTTATATGTGTGAAAGGATAGCAGCCCAAACTGACGGCAATCAAAGTTATTGGCAAGTAGTATCTACTTATTGTCACTGCTGGGAGTAGTGTGCAATTAAAAGGATTTCCATAGCCACCCAGAGTCATGTTTCAAGGATCATTTCCCTTTAGCTTTCCTTGCAAGAGACTGATTGCTGATAGAAAGGACATAATTTTCAATCTGTTTGAACCAGTTTTATCTGGTTTTCCATAAAACTTACTACTGTTTTGAAACCAAGGAATGCTCTTTAGAAAAGATAGTGAGATGGGAATGGCATACATTCAAACCAACTTAGCTGAGGAAATTCTGAATATGTTAGTGCATAATGAACATTATGCATACACGTGTGCACTCATATATGTACTACTTTCATTTATATAGATCTCTGTGAATAATATTGACTCATTTTTTCAAGAGTCAAAAAAGTTATCTATAGAAAAATCACATTTTAATGTTTTGATTGGCTGTTCAGTGTTACATCCATTTTTGCTCTTTCAGTGACAAGCTGGAAATTATTCACATATGTTAATCAGAATATTCAGATATGTTAATCTGAAGTTTATTGCTGGAATTCTTCTGTTTTATTTTTTGAGTGAGTTTATGCAGTGTGCAGGTGCTGACACTGATTGGAAAATGTTGTCTTCTTTATCACAGTGCCCGTTGTACTCATGTGAGGGCACGTACTCATTTTTGAAAGATTTCAGAGTACCTACATTTGAGAATCAATGTACTCAGCAACATGCAATTGTTTTCAGAGCATAGACTTTGTGAAACAGATTTCCTCTGTCCTAGCTTGAAGTTTTTAAGCACCTGTGAACAGAATTTCATGTGTCACATTCAAAGAGCCTCAAAGCTGTTCTGAGAAGCTGTGAATAACAGCTGGTTACAGAGCTGACCACTCGTGTTTCCGATAGCTCCACAATTCACACACACATGCTCACACTTGCATGGGCTCCTCATGGCATGCGCTGTATAGAAACCATCTTTTTCCCCAGCAAAGGTGGTTGCAGTTGGTGTTCTCGACTTCGGCTCATCACTAATCCATGCTGACAGCAATTTTTACACGTAGGGATGATTACACACCAAGCCAAAGGCTGGAGTTTCCGCAGAGAGTTTCTAAAATAGTGTGTGTTTCTGCAGGTTCTTTCAGAGAAATCTTCCCTGTAATACAGTCAGATCGTCTTGTTCGGATTAGTGTGCTGTCACTCTGGTTGTTGCTTCTGCTTGCCTTTAATTTCTAATCTAGGTACAGACTGTGAGTTATTTTGATTTGGTTCCTATACCATACTCATGGAAATACCAGAATGAGTTTAGGATCATATACTGTGTGGCTGAGAGTGAAAAAAATTGCAGATTGGAAGTATGCTTTTTATGAACTCCTCAGGGATGATATGAAGCACAGACTTGAAATCTCAGCCAGAGCCATCAGAGAAATACAGATTTTATGAGATACTTTGGGAATTTGCAAAAATTTTTGAGGGTAGAACCAACAGTCATTTCAAATGTATGTATCCATGACCTAGAAAAGATTGTTCTTGGGGTTTTGTGATCTAATGCGGTTTGTGTTATAGACATCCACAACAATTTTAATTGCTGCTTCATTACCAGTGGTCCAGCTCTACCAAACTCACCAAAGACATCTTTAACAGGCACGTGAGCTCTCCGAGGGCACTTCGATTACAATGCACAAATGAGACACTGCCACATATGAAACAACTGCATGACTTGTATTTTTACTTCAGTTAAAATGTAACCAAAACATAATTTCTCGTACATGGCTGTATGAGAGATTAAATCGCATGCAGTAGCATAGACATAGTGGCACTACCATAAAGTTAAGTGCTTGTTAAAGGATTAAGAGATGGCCCTCAAAGATCAAAAAGGGCACTTCTAAACGTGGGGATATTAATCTCTGCAATTCTAGTAATTATATTGTATTATGTTATGTTATACTATATTTTATTATGCTCTTTATAGTGCTCTTATTGTCACGGCCAAAGCAACTGAAGATGTATTTGAAGTGTAGTTTTAGAGCACCAATACTGCTTTTGGAAGTTGGCTTTATTTCACTGGTGGTGAAATGCCAAGTGTGGGACTAAGATTTTAGTACATTTTTAGCTTTTATTCTTTCATGCATTTGTCTGTTCAGCTGGATTATGCTCCAGTCTAAGATTGGTACTGGCAGAATACATTCAGCTCTAGAGTGTTTTAAAGGGGGAAAAAATTATTGGGCGCTGGAAAAATGCCACCAAAATGTCACTGGGATTGTAGAAGCCTCCCTTTACAGTAAGAGATGCAAGAAACTCCCTCTGCCTTTATGACTTACGGCAGGTCAGGCTCAGGGGTGACTTCATCACCGTAAGTAGAAGTAGAAGCAAGAGCGGCATGCCATTTCTTCTGGAGAGAGCAGTGACACAAAGCGTCTGCAGCGAGCTGAGGAGAGACACTGGAACATAAAAATAAAGCATAACTTTTAATTGGGAAGGTGATTAACCAAATTATCATTGGATGTGGTTGATTATCTGCATCTTCCTAACTACTGGATAGGGTCCCTGCTGGAAGGTATATTTTAGTCAGACTGAGGCACTATTTTAAGTAGAAAAAGCCATCTGAATAAATAGAAAGAGAAGTGACGATCAGGAGGGTTCCTTTTGGCTTTAACTTCTCTGAGTTACTAAGATGTTTTTTTTCAGCCATGCCTTTTACAAAGTTCAGTATACCTTGCCCAGCCTTCAGTCCTGGGAAAAAAACCAAACACATAGTGGGCCAGATGCTTGAAGTCTGATGCTTGAAATTTACTCCTTTCTGCAATATTCTGCAGGTCTTAGGACACCATATACTTCACTATGTCTGAGCATTTCTATCCTTGGTGATCCCTTCTGATCGTCTCTGGGGAGAGAGGTGCATATGTGTGTTTTGCTTTGTTTTCCCTTCTTTTGGAGAGGGGTGTTCCTTGCAGTGAGGATGGGAATATGTGATGGAGAACTGCCCACTGAGCTTTCTATGAGACATCAGCCCATTGCAAATGCAGGGCTGAATATTTCTCAAAAATGACATCTCAGGGTATTAATGCTATAGGTGCACAGAATTTTTCTACTCCACCTCTTGGCAAACATACTCAGTAGTCTTCCTTTTGGTTTAAAAAAAAAAATCCACAAATGTGCTGGTAGGAAAAAATGAAAGGGGAAATCCTTTTGCTTAATACTCAAAACATGGGAAAAAATACATTAAAAGTACTTTTCAAACACTTGGATGAGTCACATTACATTCTTATAAAGTACTGTAAACCCTGAACTCACAAGAATGGAAACAAAATCCTAGTTTTCATCGTTCTCAGCTATTCCTGAGATGAAGAGGTAACTTTTTATTGTATGCAAATGGTGCATGCTGCTTACTGTCCCAGATGTGTCAAACAAGATTGTCTGAAACTGAACCTGAAGTGAGGAAATGAAAGTGCTTGGCCCTGCGGTGGAGTATATGGAACACAGTCTACCAGCTCTCTTGGTGGACATCAACACCTACCAGCTCATGTGATGTTAGTGCAGACTTCATCCCTGTGACGACACACAGAAACAGCTGGTGTGTAGTATTGCAGGCTGGCTCTGCCCTCAGCAAGGGGCTGCTGGCTGGCGCTCCCATCATGGACAACAGTGCTGCTATTGGAAGTGGTGCTCCCTGGGTTATAAATGCAAGCAGGGCGTGCAAAACTGATGCATCTGCAAAGATGGGGTTTTCCAAGATATTGTTCCTCTGATGTCTGAAGCCCTTTACTGGATGCCTGGGTAGCAGAAAAAAATTCACTCTAAGAGGGAATTGATGTGAGGCTTAAAAGGGTGTCAGTGGATCATACTCAGAAAACTAAACACTTTATGAAAACACTAAACACTGTTGGCTGACTTGCGAGATCCAGCACCATTTTTTCCACATGAAAGAGAAGGGCTGTGAGGTAGTCAGGTATCTGTATGGTGCAAGATGGATTATTTATCACAAACATCCATCCACAAACCTGTGTTTTCTTCAGCACAAGAAAAATGGGGGCAGTTTCTGAGCTTGCAGGTCTGAGTCTGTCTGAAAACAGTCCTTCTTGTCCATTGCCAGTGGGACCATCTCCCTCTCTCAGCTTCAAGCCCACTTTTCAGCAGCAGTCAGGGAATTTCAGTTTGTTTTTTTTTGTTGTTGTTGTTGTTTTTGTTTGTTTGTTTGTTTTTTAATAATGAAGTAAGAGTGCAGTGGAGGGCTTTCTTCCGAGGACATATCCTTGAATAGTCCATGCACTGCGCTGGTTGTTACACGTCGTTACACTTTGTGCCTTCTGTTGGACCCAATAAAAGTGTGCCACAATGCACCCTATTCCCACAGATTGATCAATTCATTAACCCATTTCTGAGCGGGACTGTTAGGTTTCCCTGTTCCTGGTCACCCTGAAGCTCTGGGTGGATGCTGTCTGTGGCTGGGTGACATCTCTGAAGCCTAAATGACCCAATGACCAGCCAGGCAGATTTTTGCCTCCAAGAATTATTTGCAAGAAGCCGCCTTGCCGGCGCACACATGGACTGCTCGGAAGGTGTTGCATTAGAGTCTCTTCTAATGAGCTGTGGGATCTGGGAGTTGTGCATTAGGCTAATCTTTCCAGGAATTTGACTTGAAAGATTACCGCATTTCCAAGTACAGGACATGCCCATGCAAACGAACAGCTGGGTGTCTGAACTTCTATTTGACTGCATTTATTCTAGATGCTTAATGGCCCTTGTTCCTGCAGTGCTTTTTAAAGTCCAGTATAATGTCAGACGTGCTGAACACCATAAAAAAAGACTCATCAATCTCGACAGATTTTTGTCTGGCACTTGTAAGTTAGCCCTGGAGACTTGGCCCTTTTATGAGCGTACTGTGTGCTGTTAAATACATATATAAGGACATCGAGGCATGAGGTTTGCATTTGCTTTGCACTGACCCGTGCCTGCAAGTGAACCAGCTGCATAAAGCACGCAGCGATGCTGTGCTTCCCTGCTCACCACGATGGTAGGGCCCCCACACCCTGCCGAGGCCACCTGCCAGCAGCCCTGTGCCCCAAATCTCTGGAGCCCGGGGCTGAACCATGCTAGCAAGGACACCAGGCTCCTGCCAAGGAAGGACAGCCCATCTCCTGCCAAGCCTTGCTGTGACATCTGCAACGCCCAGGCCCCATCCTCTCCTTGCCATCTGACTGTTTTCACCATTCCTGCCCGCCAGTGTACCGCAGCCATCAAAACAGACGTTCCTGGGGAAGTTGTGCAACTGTCACCGCTTAATCATTAACCGGGACATTCTGGCTGCTAATTTTTTAAATTTATTTCTGTATTTTGTGAGGGGAGGCACTCGCTGGACGGGGCGGGTTGGGACGCATGCAGAGATCTGGCGCTCAGGCGCGCACCGCAGGCTAATCTTTGCCTTCTGTTCGCGACACGAACCGCTCCGTGTACGCAAGGCTAGCCAGAATTGAAAGCAGGGCTTCAGTGACCAAGCAAGCGAAACCGGCTGTTACTCACAAGGAGCTCTGGCTTTGCTGTCTGGAGGTCCCGGCTGAGAGCTGCTCCGTGCTTGGCATTGCACACCATGTTGTGCGGGTCCTCAACGCAAAGAGCCTGCCCTTGCAATGGGCAATGCAAAGGCAACAGGGCCAGGACTTGGGCATCTGCATGTGGATAGTCAGGTTGTCAGAGTGTGATCCAAACCCCCACCAAGGTGTGAGGCTCCCTGGAGAAACATCTGGGCTGGGGGAGTTGCGCTGTCTCAGGGCTAACAATGTGGACAGGGTTTTCTTCCTGCGGCACACAGGTTGGTGGCTCGTGCACTCTGGCTCAGAGCCCTCCTTAAGCCCGGTCCTGGCTTACTCCTGGCTAGAAATGGCTGGTGAGGAGGTGACCCCTGCTTCCTCCACCTTTGTCCTCCACTTAGGGCCATGTCTCACTATTCAGCAGGTCTTGGTCAGCATTTCAGCCATCAGTCAGTATTCAGCCATTCAGGTCAGTATTTCAGCCATCCAGATTAGTTTCAGAGACAGCAGATTTGTAGCACTGAGATGATATGGATTCATCAGCAGAGCGGCAGTCCAAGTCCTCGCTCCTTTCATTAGACCCCATGTTCCCCATAAACACCCCTCTGTGACCCACCATCATCACCCTGCAGTAGGTGTTTTGAAAGGTGCAAGTGAAATCAACTACATTAGTCAGCTTTTCAGCTTGCACTTTCATCTGCAGCTTGCAGGACCCTACAAAGCAGTGTGAAGTTCACTCCTTCTCCCCAAGGAGAAGGTGGGAGCAGAGGTGACAGCTGTCCCCAGGGCAGGGCTGGGAGGGGAATACAGGTTCCTGGCTCATCTGCCCTGTCCTGTTATCCCTAGGACCAGGAACGGTGCAGCAAGGTTAAAGCAACTTACGTAGCACCCAAAATATACTGAGCAAAGAATAATTCAGTCTAGCAAACAATTTCATATTCCACACAGAAATATTTGGACTGTTTCTGCTGTTGGTTACAGCTGTGCCACACCATGGCTTCCCAGTGAAGTCACTGAGCCCAGCTGGGTGTAGCTGAGGGTGGTGCTCACATTGTCTGGGCTAAATGTCAGCAAGGAGCAACAGCAGTCAAACGAGAAGGATTTCTAAGCATTTCCCTTCTCCTGGTCACACACAGCCCTCATTCCTGGATGGGCAAAAGGACAAGAGCAAAGTTATTTTAGATGGAAAGTACCTAAATGTTTTGTTCTTTGTATGTAGAAGAGAGCAGAAATGAGCTCTGGGTCTTGTAAAGATCAACACCCAGTGTTCTGTGTATATAAACCAGCTGCGAGGAAAGCCTGATGAGCATTAACTCTGCTTTGAGTTTAGGGGACAAACAGGACACATTGCTTAGCCCACGGGTCTCCTGTCTGTGCTCCTTCAGATGGCTGGGGAGGTTTAGGGCATTGCAGCTCTGCTGGGGGTGGACTCCATTGCCACACCAGAGCCTGGACCTTGTGGGCACTCCTCAGCCATTTTTTGGTGCAAAGTCAGCTCTCATGGCTGAGGATGGACATCTGTCTCCTCTGGGTACCACCAGCCTAATATTGTTTGTTGAGTCACTGTTTTCTTCCACCTTCTTGGCAGCAGATGTGATTCTGCCCTCCTTCACACTGGGCAAAACTGGATGGGATAACCCACAGCCACCGCTGAAACTGTTTTATCCAAGTTAGTGGTCACGGTGTGCTTTGGCACGTGGACAGTAACATGTGCCTGAAAGTGTCAGCGGCTACTCTCTGAAGGGATTGTCTGTTTAACCTGGTGGAAGCGGTGTGCTGGTCTTGCACTGGAGCAGGTTAGGGAGCATCCATGTGCTCCAGGTAAACTCTGGCAGCACCAGCGCTGAGCCAGGGAGTGAAGACAGGCAGAGAGGCAGTAGATGTCCGCGGCCACTGCTGCTGGACCCAGCGAGGGAGAGTTGCTCTTGTACTTGAGAAGGGACCTGCATGCAGGTTAGCCACTTCTCCTACTTAACTCCTTAATCAGCTTGCAAATGAGTAACTGTCCTGCAAATCCAGATTTTGAGTCATCATTCATGACAGCTTGTAAATCTGAACCTTCATTCATGGAGGAGATGGGCTTAGTGCACTCTTCATGTCCATTGTGTCAGGTTTTCTACAGGTGCAGGCGGACTATGTGAGACCAGATTAGGTTGGGTGTCCAAGGTTTCTCAGCTGCTACATCCACTAGTGGTTAGCATAGGTGATATGAGAATTTTGGGAAAAGTGCCTAGTCCTAAGCCTTCCCAAAGACTGTGACCCTAAATTTAGGCCAGATGTGAAATCACAGACCTTTCTTTCTTCTGATGCAACTTTGTCAAGGTCACATGTAGGACACTGACTCTCCAGTAGTGGTATAGAGAGCCCTGCACATGCCCTGAGGGGAGCTGCTGTCAGATGAGGGTAGATAAGAGCAGGACTCCAAGCAGCTAAGGACTGGTATATTTACATTGAATATTTTGCTAATGTTGGTCTTCAAGAAACCAGTTATAAAATTTGCTGCAGGGCTGCTTCTGCAACTGTGTACCAGCAAGCAACTGGAGCCTTGTGTCCAGGACAGGGTTCATGAACTGCTGTCTAGGAAACTGGTCAGCACTTGGGAAAAGCTTCATTTTCCGTACTTTCTTTCTTTCTTTCTCTCTCTCTCTCTCTCTCTCATTTTGCAGTACTTGTTCTGAAATATTGTTCCTAACTAGACATGATTAAAAGTAGATTCTTTCTTACTATTCTTTTCATGGTGATCAATTAAAACTTGATTTCTCAATCTTGACTGCAAATTTGGTATGAGGACCAATGTAACCATGTCATTAGGAAAAGGAGAGAATTCTATTTTGGTCTTAACCTGTCCTACCAGTTAGCATAGATACAGTTATATTTTTATAAAAGTATGTGAAACTGGACTTAATTTATGTTCTGTTTACATAGGATTGAACTCTTCCAGCATACATGTATTTATAAACTGTAAGTACATCAGCAGAGGGAATGGAAGGGAAGAACTTGTACTGTCTTCATCAGACCAGCATGGTTATAGGCAAACAACTTGCACATGTAGGGAAAAATGCAAAGCTACAATTGCCCAGATCACAAGATGATGTTGGCGAGATTTCTTATTCTTGCAGTTGTCATATCTGTTGGGAGCCTGGCTGTGACGCACCTACAGCAAAGCCAGGCTCTGTACAGGACAACACTGTCCACAGTGCATACATTACTTGGAGCTCTTCTGCAGGTCTCTCCTGCTCCCTTCTGGTGAAGCCTTGAAATCCAAACCAGAGGCGATTTTCTCCACATCTGTTCAATATTAGTGTTGCTCTCAGAAGTTCTGCGGTCAACACAATCCTAGGCATATGGTGGTATAAGAAATGTGGGGCAGGCTGAGTGTGCCCCATCAGCAAGTTGAACCATTCATGGTTTCTATTTCTCCTTCCTTTTCAGGGGGAAATCCACAAAGCTTCATGGTAGCCAGTATTTTCTAGAGACTTTTGAGGTCCTCAGAGGATATGTCACAGTAAGGGTCACAGTTATTACAGTGTTGTAACAACGTATAGAGACAGGTTGTGTGTCACAAGACATAAGGATGTTTGAAGTGACAAAGTACTGCCCATGGCACATTCAGTACTGGCTGCTTTGTCTGCATGTCAGTGTGCTTACTCTGGACCAAAATTAAATATACTGTCAAATTAAATGAAAGAGCATTTATAACCATGATTGAATTGTGTTTGCAGATGAAGCTCTTACCCTAACCTGTTTTACATACTATTCAGCTGCTCTGAATAGTTGAAAGAGACCAGTGAGGACCTGGGTAGAATTATCATCCCCTTTGGTGGATAGGGAGCTCCGAGCTCCAACACAGAGACACAACACCGTAGGGTCTATAAGAAGCTAAGGTCACAGAGGGAGCTCCAGGTCCTCTCCGGAGTCACCACCCCATGACCCAGTCATGGGAATCCTCTAATTGTTTGTTGTACTGCTTTCAGATTCGGGGTCTCTCCCTTGTGTGGCCAGTGCCACTGTCCCAGACAGTGGCTGGGCCTGCAGGGCTGGCTGGTTGAGCGGGCTGTAAGTGCTGCCATAGGTGCACATCGTAGCACTTCTTTGCTCCAAGGATACACAGAGCTAACCCCTGGCTGGGTAGAGCTCTTCAGTTCCCTGGGTGAAAAAATCAGCTTTATTTGTAATCAAAGTTCTAACCTGCACAACTGGCAGCTCTGAACAAAAGGCAGTTAAAAAGAAGCCCAATGTTTATTACCTAACATTGTTTTAAACCCCATCATAATTAACCTAAACATACAGCTTTTGCAGGGCATGACTCACGCCTTTGATCACTGAGATTTGACAACAGCAGGTAAATTAGCAGGTTGCAATACAGGAAACCTTTCCTAGAATGTCACTTTGCTGATCTTGTTGCAGGGTTGGGACCTGGGACAGGTATATTTTGCAAGAACCTACCTATGTAGTTGACCAACAATAGGGGTTTGACAGAAGGGGTAAGATGTTCAAATCCAGTGGAGTTGTGCTGGCAAATGTTACTGTGTAAAAAGCAAGGCAGTAAAAAATCCTTTTGTTTGGTTAGGTTATATCACTCAGGCTAAACTGTCCTAGCAAGAGGGGGTTTTGTTGTTGTTGTTTGTTTTGATTTGGTAACCTGTCAGTATTAGTTTCTCCTTGCAGATATAGTTAAATCAGAGAAATTTTTTGGAGTATAGACTAATCTCATCTTCCTACAGACTCTCGTGTCTCCAGGGGTCTGTGGTGTGGAATATAGATGTGTTATTCATCATCCTTGACCACCTACAGTTAAGATTTCCTGGGAATTAAAATACCAACCTATTGGTTTTCTATTATCTTCCTGGCTACTAAACAGCTACTACTCAGCTTATGTGACATTTTTGTCTTTCCTGCTACACACATAATCTCTAACAAAATTTCACAGCTTTTTCCCCAATGAGATTTTTATTATCTTCAAAGTGCCCTCCCTCCTCCTTTTGTCATTTATCATCTTCCTGTTCCTTTTCAGCCTCCTGCTATCATTCCTTTTCTCATCTAACCTGCCACAGACTACTGCTGCTAAAGGTATGGAAGCTGGATCACCACTAGAAAGATCTGCTGACTTACAATGTTGGTGTTATGCCCATTTGCATTTCTTTCCTATTATTGCTCCTCTCTGTGTATCTGCACCAAGTGTGAGGGTCTCAGGCTTGCTTTTCAGTCCTTCACCATTTGTTTACTGCTTTTTTTTTTTTTTTGTTCTCCCCCCCTTCTTCATTACCTGGTCCTCTGCTACCTGACTCACCTGTGTCCTATCAAAAGCTTATCAGTCATTCTCAGTGTCCTCCACCTGTACTGAAGCACTTATAAGGAGCCCGTGTCCACTAGAACTCAATAGCAGGTGCCTAAAGGACAGTGTAAGAAGTGGAACATGAAAAGGGTTATTTTCTTACCAAGGTCTATGGTTGTATTAAATACTGAGATAAAGAACCAGCAGATTAGATACAGCCAAGTGGAGGTACAGAATGAGTTATTTGTAAGTAATAGCTAGCATATCTATAACTTTTTACACTGCAAACTGATATCAAATTACTTAGCTCTGCTTTTATCCTTGCCTAGTTCATCTTTACATATTGTAAGCTGAGGCAGACAATTTACACTTTTGCATAACACCTAGCAATCTTCATGAGATCTTCTGCATGTACCTATGGCATAGGTATTTAATAGTAATAATGATATTATTAAATAAAAATGAGCGTGCTGCTCATGACTCCAGTTTTTGTTGTTGTTTGTTTTTTTTCACAGCTCCTGGGTAACAATAATGAAAACCTCATGGAAGTTGAAAAGTTAGAATGTCTTGAGCCTGTTGTGTGAAACCAAGAATCTGGAAAACCTTGGAGGCTCTATCAAGAATAAGTTAAGAAATCTACTATGTTTTTGAATTTCTAGGCTTTATACTGTGCAGCTAGTCTCTTGTGAGACCTGGGTCTCTTCTTTGCTGTGGGATGCTTCAAGACTTGTGAGCTCTGTCTGAAGCAGCACTGTGGAGTGGGTTATCTTTCAGCATTGATCCACGAGTTTTCATGGTCAGGACTGGAAGCTGTCAGTTTTGAGGTTTATCCTTCCCATGTACTTGAATGGCTAAGATTTGGGCAACTCTAGTTGTGAAGATTGTTTGCCACTGACTTTATTCATTTTATTCCTGGACTTTTTTTTTTTTTTTTTTGATATAGCTAAGAGGCAATGCAGTCTGCACAGGAGGAGATAGGCAAGGCTTGATCTGACCCAGAGAGGTTGACCAGCTGAGCTGCCAGAAGAAGCATGTGGGAGCACACAGCCATTAGTGAGCCCTCATGGTTAATTAGCTCAGATTCCTGGTGGAGGTCCTGACTTTTGAAGAAGGTCTGAGCAGAGGTGTTCTGATGAGGAGACTTATGTTCAGGCAGGGCTTGCAGAGGGTTCTTCTTGTAGATGTCTTCTCCATGTGTTGGACTGTGCTGTCTCTTAATCTTGAAAAAAGAACAAGAAGGGAGTTAACATAGACAGATTTTTCCATTTTGTTTAGATTCTGATGAGTCCTATCCAAAATTTTAATAGAAATCTTTCTTCACTATTCCTATGGGCCAGATATTCAGCTGGTGTAAATGCAAATGCCATTGCTGCTGTGTTCTTTGACGTAAGGTTGGGGCTTAGCTCATGGTGGTGTTGTGTCTGGGAATATTTTTATCCTTTGGAGATATTTAGCCCCTCTCCCCCTTCGTCTCCTCAAGGATTCTTTCTTCTCTGCAAGCATATTCCACTGACTGGAACATATGGGAAAAGTATTTTCTTCCATTCCTTCACCACTCAAAAATGGTCAATTCAATTTGGCTAAAATTAAAACCTTTTGGGTTGAATCTTAGCCTAGAAAACTTCACCTCCCAAAGGAATCCTTGAAGAAAGTTGTGAGCAATTTCTGAAAAAGAAGGGGTTGGCTTGGAAAAGAAAGCTGGGGCAAAAACCAACTGGAAAAGCCCTTTGACTTCGGTGGCAGTCACACCCATTCTTTTAGTGTGCAAATCTCACTTTGATTGTCACAAGAGAAGTAATGGTGGTGGCTGTTGGCCATAACCAATTCCAGTAACCATTGCATTCCCTTCTCCACATTGTTTTTTGTCTGTGTGCCTCTGCTTCTGGCTGGAAATGCAAATGACTAAGTACTTACTACCAGGCCTTGCAGACTTAAGAAGGTCAAATAGCTTGTCCAAGCTTTCCAATTTTTGAATTGTTTAACCCAACCCTCTGAAATTCACCCAAAGTAATATAAAAAAAGCTGGCATCTTTGTGGATGAAATAGTGAAGGGCAAGCTGGTAAAGCAGATGTGAAGAAGTAAGAGGACTAATTTCTTGCAGTAGGACTTAACTGGTTTTGTCTTAATTAAGTGAATACTGTTGTGATATCTGTCCTTCCAACTCAGGAGTGATTTTCTTCTTTAATTTTCTTGAATATTGAGTTGATTCAGAGTAACCTCTACACTTGGACTTGCACCAGATACAGTAGTGGGTGAATCACTAGTAATTTGATGAGTTCAGTGTGGGAAAGAGCTAGTATGTGGTTGCAGCCAGGTGAAGAACATTATCTGATTTGGGGCGAATAATTAGGACTTTGTGTCCAGGATGATTCATCCAAAGAGAGAACACATCCAGGGAATGAGAGTTGTTGACATCAGATGAACTTTCAAGCCCTGTAGCGCATCTGACATCTGTGTTATGCACACATTTCTAGCACTTTGTATCGAGGAAATAGGACTGGCAACTTGCATAAAATGTCTGTTTCTCAACAGTACGAGTTTCTTAGTAGCACTAGAGTCTTTGGTCCATGCACTAACATAGGTAGGACTGAAGTCCGGTAAAGTCTGATTTCCTATGTGCCTTCAAAGCCTCCAGAGCAAACCTGTAGTCAGTATGAGCAATTCCTTGTAGCATATCCAGCAGGGACTTATGTAAAGAGGATTGCTTGGAGCTGAAATGAGTACATTATTTGAGTCTTCTCCACCAGTGGAATTCCTTTCAGAATATGTAGATGAAAACTTCTGATGTTTAAACATCAAACTCTACCTTTTACAGATGTCCTTGCTCCTGTTAGCTCGCGTTTTGATACCTAGTCTTTCTGAAGTGGTTCATGTGTTCATGTGGTGGCTGTTTTTAGCAGCTTCAGAAGCAACAGGTGTTACAAAGCCCAACAGGGGATGATCTTTGTGAGTACTGGGGCAGATGGTTCTGTTTATCCCAGCCTGCTCACGACAGGTATAAGTACCATCTTCATTGTGCACAGGTAAACCCATTCTGCAGCACAGCTCTGCAAGCAGACTACAGTTCTCGTAGGTTTCCTCCATCTTTGTCACTGCCTTGTGTAGAAAACCTCCAAATCTTCTTCAAACCTGGCATTGGATGTAGCTTGAAGAAGCTTGACTTCAATGAATCTTTATGAAGTAGGACTTTGGATTTTGCATGTGGCTAGTGGTATGTGTTGTATATCAATCAGAGCTCTTTAAATTCTCTTCATATCTTCTAATCTTTGCAATCCATGAGCTAAAAAGGTATGAAGTACTTGAAGCATTCTATCCTGTACTATGCCCCAGTTTTTGCCACCATGTAATGTAGCACATACCAATGTTAGATATGATATCATGAGAAAACAAGAAATAAAAGAACTTTCTCATCACATTTGGAAATGCATCAGAACATGGTAAATCCTAGTTTTTCCTCTAAGTTCTGTTGTTCCACAATACACATATTATGAGGGTTGGTTTTATAGAGGGTGAGATACCCTCTGCAGGGATTACTTACCCTCTTAGCAACCATCCCTTGCTTTGTTCTCTGCATGTCATTCAGTTGATTGGTGAAAATATCGCTATCGCAGGCACTGGATACTCTCATCCACCTCTTAGCTGATGAAGACCCATTATCTTCAGACTGAATATCAGTATCTTAAAAACACAACCACTGTAGATTAGCTGGGGGGGGGTATTTTAATAGCCTGTGAAATGGAAGACAGAAGGATACAGTCAGAACAGGGACAAGAGACTGAAGTCCATCTCTTAGCTCTGAGAACTGGCCTGTCAGATGTCTATGGGCTATCTGCTTTGCAATGTGTACCCTGAGGCCGTCTTCATTTGCTGTACATCCAGCTGGTGACCCATGCCTTAGGCATCCTCCAGGGCATGCATGTTCTCCTCCACCCAGGTACGCACAGCAGCTTATTGTGCCCTCAGGCAAGGCCAGCTGGGCTTTTTACAGATAACACAGGCAGGCAAGTGGGAGGTTGTGCTGCTCAAACTTACTCTTTCAAACCCGGATGGGCATGACCTCTGTTTCTCAGTTTTCCCATCTGTCAAGCAGTAATTGTGATACTGACATCCTATATTAGGGAATTTGACATACACTGAAGGGAGGTTTTCTTCTGACAGGAATCCTAGCCATGAAAAAAGATCTATTTGGCTCTTTTTCTGGGCTGACAGTAAAGAAAGTACTGTCAGGGGTCAAAAGGGTGGGTTCTGTCTATGCAAAAGCTTGCATTCTTAGTAGGAGATAGATAGATATGGAATGATATGGGGTCAACATGGAGTAGCTGTTGTAGACAGGGTGATGCACCTCAGAAATGTGTGTCCACACCCCACCCGCACTAGTGCTACCCAAGAGCATTGCTGTCTGGTGTATTCAAAGACTTGCAAGTTCATGCAAACTTAGATTTACTCCACATTAAAATAGAAAAAGAGATTCTCCAGGTATTGTTTTCTCATAGTACCTGTAACTAGTGCTTTTTGCATCTTTATTTTCCCTCATTTATTTTCATAACACCCACTAATACTGAATTTCTGTTACAAATATCACAAAGAAAGCAGTGCTGGAAGAAGATTATTATCAGGCACAGCAGACAGATAAGGACAGAAGTTCCTAACTTCAGGGTAAACAAGCTACAGAGCAACACGAACATGTCCCTGAGGACACAGAGCTGAGCAGAAGCTGGATGCCAACAGGAACAGTGGAGGGCTGATGCTTACATTGCAGCTGTCTTGTGTCCATGCTGGTGTTAAATAATCCTTGGTTGTGCTCATTGATATTAAGTTTATCTACTTGTCTTGTGTTTAAAATGATTTCTAAAGTTCTGTCAAGACGTTTTAGCAGCTCTTTATAATGAACCAGTCCCTGAATTCTGTGCTTTTTTCCTTTGTTCAGCTCTACATTGGCTGACACTTCTAATTCTGGGGAAGGAAGAGTAGAACCTGGGTTAGCTCTTTACTTTCAGCATTAGAAAATCCTCTTGGATTATTGCAATTTAGGAGCAACATGGGGAAAAGGCAGGACACTTCTAAGAAGCTGGAGCTAAGGGTGAAGAAACTGCATCATGAAGGAGAACTGTAAGTGACACAATGTCAATGTGAGTTAAACTGAAAGAAGTAACCATGGCACAGAATGGAACCAGTTCAAGCCAGGGTGTGAACAGTTACTAGAACTGCTGATGTTCAGGAAGAGAGGGAGCAGAATTTGGGTGTCAGCTGCCCCAAGTGAGCTAGGGCTGCCTCTTATATATGAACTGAGGAAAGGTTCCCACTAAGGATCATGGAAAGTGAATTTTGTCCTGAAGTGTCCATTGACTCATAGAATCACAGAACTGAATCATAGAACATCCTGGGTTGGAAGGGATCCACAATGAACATCCAGCCCAACTCCTGGCTCCACACAGGACCACCCAAAAATCAAACCATATGTCTGAGAGTGTCCAAATGCTTCTTGAACCCTGGCAGGCTTGGTGCCCGACCACCCTCTCGGTGAAGAACCTTTTCCTAACACCCAGCCTGACCCTCCCCTGTCACAGCTCCATGCCGTTCCCTCGGGTCCTGTTGCTGTCACCAGAGAGCAGAGATCAGCGCCTGCCCCCCCGCTCCCCTCGTGAGGAAGCTGCAGGCCGCCATGAGGCCTCCCCTCAGTCTGCTCTTCTCTGGGCGGAACAAACCAAGTGACCTCAGCCGGTCCTCATATATCTTGCCCTCTAGACCTTTCACCACCTTTGTTGCCCTCCTTTGGACACTCTCTAACAGTTTTATATTTTTCTTATGTTGTGGTGCCCAAAACTGCACACAGCGCTCGATGTGAGGCCGCAGAACCATCACTTCCCTCGACTGGGTAGCCATGCTGTATGTGACGCACCCCAGCATACGGTTGGCTCTTTTCGCTGCCAGGGCACGCTGTTGACTTGTATTGAACTTGCCATCAAATAGAACCCTCAGATCCCTTTCCATGGGGCTGCACTTATATCTGGAATGGCCGCATCCCAGGTGCAGAATCTGACACTTGCTCTTGTTAAACTTCATGCGGTTGGTGATTGCCCAGCCCTCTAATTTGTCCAGGTCTCTCTGCAAGGCCTCTCCACCCTTGAGGGAGTCAACAGCTCCTCCCAATCTAGTGTCATCTGAAAATGTACTTGGTATGCATTTGAGTCCTGCATCCAGATCATTTATAAAAACTTTGAAGCTGAATCTCAGTTGTTCTCAGACTACACCCTGCCTGAACTCAGTCCATGGATTTACAGAATTATGGTGATTTGGACCCAAAGGCTGCAGGAGGCTTGTTTGGTTGCTTCCCTTTACGGTGGTGCTGTGAGGTGCACTGAGTCAGGGTGCTGGGCAGATCCAAGGGAGATCAGCCACGTGTCCATTGCTGAACTTGAGCACCTTGTGAAGATGGGGAGAGGCAGTTTGAGTATGCAGGAAACTTGCTGAGTTTGCACTGCAGATGCAAAAGTGGAACGAAAGCTAACCTCTGCCATCACCCACACCTCTGCTTAGTGCAAAATGCCAGGTGCAAGTGATGGATTTGTTGTCTGCCAAAGTTGGCAGATGAGCAGTGTGAGGTGTGGCAGGTTTGTTGCTCAGCTTGGTTTGCGTAGCACCTGGATGACATTATGCTTCCAGTGGAAATCCAAACAATTTTCTGTAGGTGAGGACTTTGTACAGGAATCACAGATGTAGGAACATTAGAGCCACTGCCTGAATTTCCCTCCACGCCCCATTGAAGCCAAATAGCTCCACCACAACTGAGAAATGAGCCATCTGCACACAGGCTCAAAGGGATATTTGGCTCAACAGGTCTGAAAATAATCAATTTGGAACAAATTTCACAATGCAGTTTAGGTTCCTAAATAGGATTTTGAGTGCCCTGATAAAAATTAGGAGCTTGAACAGTTTCAAAATCATATTGTGAATCTGTGATGCAACTGTCCTAGGTTTCTTCAAGAGAATTAGCAATTTGATAGCACCAGCCACATTAAGGATTTCAATTTGGGGAAGGAGATAAGAGTGGAAGATTTATCATGGCTCAAGCAAAAGCACCCAAGCAGTCTCCCTCCCTCCCTCCCTCCCTCCTCTTACTTGAAGTACACAGGTGGCCACGTAGTAAGTGCACTTTAAGAGATAGAGCCACAGCCTCACTTTGCTGATCTCAGCAAGGTCTGGCCTGCTTGCTCTGTTTGCTCTGGATTTCCTCAGGCACAGCCAGCATGCGTGGCTCTGCTTCTGACCACTGCTGTGATCTGAAGTCATGTGGGATGTTTCACTTGCTGAGCCACCTCCAAATCCCAACCTTCAAACAATGCTTTGGCTGGAAATCTCATCCTTTGAACGTGGGTTGTGCTAGTTGAGAGCACGTATAGAACAGGAGGCTATTGCCAAGCATGATGCGGTCCCAGGGAATATACTGAATTGGTTAGATAGATGGATGATGTAACTGGATCTCACTGGTTTACACCAGTTGAGGACTTGGGTCTCTGCGCTTCAAGGAGAATGCAGTCAGATTAGGATGCAGTGCTTTTTCTTGGCAATTTAGCGTTTTCCTGGCTTTTACAGGTTCCCCTCCAATACCAGACAGGTTTTACCCTGTGGAGTAAATGGCTCCACACTGCAACATGACTTTCCTGCCCCAGGTTTCATTGGTGGGAGTGATTCTCCTCAGTCCTCCCATTATAGCAAAATAACCTGGATCATTCACAGAGGTACAAAACCAGGAGGGACAGGGGAATCCCAGCACCCAGCCTTGACCCAAGAGATTGAGATGTTGTCCCACCAGTAATGCCACACCAATACCTGCATCCCCATTCTCAGCAGGAGCCCCACTCTGCTACTGCAAGGGTGCTGAAAGACATGGGGGAAAGCAGAAGGGTTGTACTAGAAACAGTATTTTAGGAGAAGGGATGTTGAACATTGTCCCTTAGTCACTTTTTGGGGGCTTGTGCTGAATGTGTCTGGCTGAGTTGATGGGACATCTCTCCTCTCTGAAAGTGTGTGGGAATTGAGGCCAGGCTGTGCTGGACAGGGGTTTCTGGAGCAGACCGGTGCATCCATGCCTCTTAGCATGGCATTTTATGGAGACATTGGCTCAGGTGCCAGGAGTGGCACAAGAAGCACAGTTAATTATAAGGGGGTTAATTAAGGATGTCCTGTCCATGTGACATATCAGTTAGGATGTGGTATTCCCAGACTGGGAAAGGCTTATTGCTCTAACAACAACAGTTCCTACATAAAAATAGGTTTGACATATACTGAGAGCTATACACATCTATGACTGCTGAGAGAGATCTTCTGTGTGTTTGGGCTGCAGAGCTGAAATTTGCTGATGCCTGGAGTTGTGTAGCTGAAATGAAGGGGAAGAGGGGAAACTCACATTTTACACACAATTATTCCAATGTTCTTCGCAAACTTCATGACCAAATTCAGCAAAGATCCTCATACTCGGAATGAGCAAACCATCCACATTTAGATGACCCGCTGCTTCAGTGGGCTCAGGCATTTGAGACAAGGAAGGCTCTTGTTGTCTTTACAGACTTTTTTAAAAACAAACAAACAAAAAACTCAGATCCTCTAAAAGCAGCAAGCTTATGCCGGACCTTTGACTGCTGAACATGGTATTTACATCTGCTAACATCCACAGAAAGCTGCACATGCCTGCACTTAGCTAGAGAAAGACCTGAAAATCCCCATTCCATTCAAAGGACAGGGTGAGATTTGCTTTTCATTCCTCTGCCAGGAATTCTTAGTCAAATCCCATGGAAAATAGTCATATCTGAGTAGTAGATCTCAGATGCTTCTGCACGTTTATTCTTTATTTCCATCTCATTGGCCCGAGTTCATTTTTAACCTTCGATTAGGGCAGCTATATAGTGGAGGGAGGCTGGGTGGGGTTTTGTTCTTCCTAGCTATGCTTTTTTTTTTTTTTTTTGACCCATCTAGCAAAAGAGCAGGGCAGATGGTGATAGAAAGATTGGCTTTGCTTAGCAGTGCAAATAAGCTGTCCCTCCTTCCTCCCCTCCCCAGAGGTTTGACTGGAACCAACTGACCTGGTTCTGCCTGAGCCAGCTCCGGGGAGATAACAGCCAAGGGTAAAAACAAATGAAATACCTGCATGGTTGTAGTTTGCAACAAAGCTCTACAACTGCTTGTGTCGAATCAAGACCAGCCTGTCCCTCATCTGACTGAAGGAATTTATTGAGTTTTATGCAGCGGTGCCTCTTTGATCTTTGATCTTTAAGGTATTGGTTGAAGTTCTGGCCCTCATTCCTTTTAGGTGGGCTCCTGAGCTGGGGCCTTAGCTGACTCCCATGCAATAACTAGATGTGGGTAGGTGCCATAGAAGGATGCCTTTAAAATTCCTCCACTTTGCATTTCTGGGTCATGTGCTGGGGGCCCAGATCTGCGCTTAAAGTAACTGCCAGTGGAGATGTGACACAAGTAACCGGATTGGCGTCTCCTGCCTTCACCAGCCAACTGTCCTTGCTCTGAGCAGCCACCAACCCCCAGAGATGTCACTCAGACACTGCTAGGTGACAGGGCAGTGACAAATGGCACATCTAGTGAAGAGCTGCAAAGCTACAGTAGCAGATCCATCATGTCTTTTGGTGGTTATCATGCAGAGTATGGGAACAATGTGGCAGTCAACTTCACACCAGTTAAGTGTCAGCAAAGCAATAGCATATTACAATTTGTTGGATGGCTCTGAGGCATGGACTTTCTATTGACAGGTATTTGGTGCATTTGAGAGATATTTCATCAATGCCATCTGTTCATCAAACTGCACATCAGATGGGGGGCTAGAATTTATAGGATGTTTCAGAGAATGTCAGTGTCCCAGGCCTGGCAGCTGTGATCAGCACTGGTCTGGTGGTCTCCAAATGCAGGCAGCAGGACAAGCCTGGCAACACTTCTTTGGTGACCTAAAAGATGAAATATTGGCAACACCAAGTGAGCGTTGTTGATAAGCAGTTCTTGATGGTGCCCGGCAGTTCACATTGGAGTGTCTGTTTGCAGTGTGATGAAAATAGGCAGTATGGAAAATATGGAAATTCTGCCAGTCAGTAACCACTATGGAAGAAATACTATATCCAGACAGGGCTTTATTTGCAAGGCACGATGCTGTCACCAGCAACTTCAGAGCAGCTACAGATATCAGGGTAGTAAAGTCTCTCTGTAGAACAGACCATTCTTTATCTCAGCTGCTGAGCTAAAAATATAGCTTAGGAGTTATTGCCACACCAATTGTTTATAATTGCATTTCTCTGTATCTCCCTTGGCCTGCAGCAGGGGAACGTACACATTGAGTAGGATGAATTTTCAGCTGTCCTTCTGAACACAAATTAAAGACAGGGCCTTTAACGTGATGAAGGTGATGTACAGATGTGCACAAATGCCATCCTTTTCTTGCACCTGCATTTCCCCATTGGGCTCCATTTATCTCCCCTCATGATAATGTGGTGTCTGGGAAGAGGGTTGGGCAGATGTGTTCATTCTTTACATAACTTGCTGGTCTCCGGCTCTCATCTGCTTGCATGCATTAATATGACTTCCAGATGTTGTGACAGACCAAGAAAGCCATGCTTTTTAGCCAGCTTATTCTGTAGGCAGACAAGACAAGATGGAGAGGGGTTTTGCAATAGGATTCTTTCTAGTGCTGACAGAGGAATCCTGTGGGCTTTAGAGATGTGCAGAAATCTCATTCCTAGTCATTTGTGTGACGCAGCTGGGGGTTGGTTGGTAAAGGAAATATGCACAGGTTCTTCTTTTAGTTCACTTCTGCTGCTCTGAGTTTAGGTATAGTTTCCTTGGCAGATGATATAAGCTTTGCATATGGCAGTTTTGAAAAGGAGTCTCTTTTGCTAGCCAGACATGTACAGGAAATACATAACTTTCTGGGGTTTATTAAAAACCCTGTTTTTAATAACTTTTCTAGTGTGACTGATGAGAAGAAAAAACTCTATAGTCACACAGCAGAGGATTCCAAACTGTCTGCATTCGGGGGAAATGGGAGATTTATGTAGTAGTTAACATGGAGTTGTTTCAGCAACCATTGTGAAAAACAGTGATGAACTGCAGTCAAGATTCAGAAGCCATCAAACAAGTCTGCCCTAGTACTCAAAGGATGGCCATCAAATAATGTAGAAAGCAGTGAAAGTCAGGAGAAAAATCTCCCAATACAGAAGTTCACAGCTGGGGAAAAAAGCTTCCCCAGATTCCCTGCATGGCTATGGGGACAGGGCTGCTGTGGGAGACCATCAGAGCTTGGATTTTCTCCTTGGAGGATCTGAGATACTATGGTGAAACTGAGCTTTTAAATTGAATTTCATGTGGCCTAACACAAAAGATCAATTTTGGGAGTAATTTCAGGTTAATACATTCCATATACAGATAGCTGGCCAACTCATCCTCTGATGTGAATGAGCATAGATCAGTTATTGATGGTAATGGAGATATTCTGATGCAGTGATCTGGCACACATTTTAGAAATGTACAGATTCTGCTCTTCAACTCTAGAATGGCACCTGTGTAACTCAAATGGCCGTATTTTAGTTAACTGGGCATTAACTCCATTAAATACTTTGAATTCAATCTGTGAACAGCTTCTGGTCCTCCATCAATTCTTTCCCATGTGAGAATATTTTCATGTACACATCAGATCATAAAAACAGTGATGCAAACAACAATCAGAAGGGACACAGAGAACAAGAACTTATTAAAGGCTAAATGTTGCGGCCATTTTACTTACACTCATCTCTGTGTGGGAGACTAATCTGCACCAAAAAGTAAAATTGTCCAAATAATATTATATAAATATTTGAGCTCACATAAAAAGAGAATGTGTTTTTAATATTCAAAGAGCTATAAGACATATGTGCCAGATACTCAGCTGGAGTAACTGAGCACAGCTACACTGATTTACACCAGCTGAAGATCTGCCCAGATGTTCAGATAAGGGTGGATGGAGAAATCTTCCGGTTATACGTAATTCACATTGACAATTGCTTCCCAAGCTCAATAGTTCTTCAGAGATGCAGAAGTATCTTGTAAGCCATCCAGATATAAATGTCAGATCCCCGTTATTTTTCATGGATCCCAGGAAGTGGAAAGGATTGTAGACTTAATTCTGCAATGAAGTGGGTGAAGACCACATGAAAGCTATAAGCCTTCTGAGATACCTATATTTACAGAAAAACTATTCTGAAAACAGGATCCGAGAAGGATGCATGGGCAGGTGCGGGTCAAAAAGAGAGTTTTGTCTGGAGACATGCATTTTTGTCATGCCATGGTAAATGTTAGCAGGTAACATGCAGGGGTAAGTGAGACAGAGCAAGGTTAGAGCGTGCCTTGTCTAACTGGGCTGAGGGGAGGGAAGGGAAGGGCAGAACCGTCACTGCAGGGAAAAGGAGAGAAGAGAAAAACATACTCTGCTTGGTCATATCCTCTGTGGAGCCTCCCTTTGCCACTGCAGCAAAGCCTCCTCAGCCTTGCTGAATGGGAAATTGCATGCAATCCTGGGAAATGCAAAGGGCAAATGGAAAGAGCTAACACATACTGCTGCTCTGTGGAAATGTTTACTTAGAAAAGCTTAAGATTGGACTAAGGTACCAAGGTGACAGCAGTGTGAGATCAGATAAAAAATGAAGCCTTGAACCTCACAACTTCAGGAATTTTGATGTTCTATCATTAGCTATAGCTGAGTGAGGGCAGCACACATCCCTTGCAGGAAGGTGTCCTTCAGAAATACCACCAAATCTTCTTGCCCTGCTTTTCCCCAGGTCACTTGCCATGTAGTAGGTACTGTGTTTTTCTCTTGACAATCCCCTGTTTTAGGAAACATGACTTGTAGTCCCTTTCCCCTTTAATGAGATGAGGATTGCATAAGCAGGAGGCTCACTGCTTAAGCCCCCATTTTTCCGATGCCTTCTGCACATTTCAGGGTGAGTAACACATTCCAGGACCTGTGTGAAGCAGCAGGACTTTCCCTGCATATAGAGAACAGAGAGGGATGTCACAGTCTGTAAAATTTTATCTCAGATAACTGAAAATATGTTTAGAGTCCCAGAAGCCCTGGCAGAGTGGAAATGTGCAATGTCTTGGAGCTGAAGGCATACGGATTCTTGCAAGCTTCGAGTTGCCAGTTCAGCCTCTTCTGGGGCAAAACTTGGGCTGCCCAGTGTAACACCTGGTGGGAGAAAGCACCTAATAGTAGGACAAAAGTCTTCGCATTCTTACCCAAGTTAGCTGGTACTTCTAGGGACAATAGTTGTCCTCAACAGTTTCCAAAGGCTTCTGTGTGTGATGAATCATAAGGTTATGCTTAGAGATGGCATAGCTGATTTTATGCAGTGCCCCCAGTAACCACATGCCTGCTGGAGGACTTCTCCTTAGCTTGTACACTTCACCTCTTGACCTCGTTTTCAAGCAGGAGTTAAACTATAACTAAATCGCTTTGCAGGTTGGTACAAACGGAGCCTGAGGCACTCTCTGCATTTTCCTCAATTAAAACAGAGAGTAGAAGCACTTTGGACAGTGGGCCAAATCTCAGAGAGTTGTGTGGCCAGAGAAGCAGCACTGCTGGGTGGATCTTTATGCTCTGGCTATGCATGGCCCCGTTATGGATTAGCGATGAGGAATAAGGGTTATTTAGGACTGTGCTCCATAGGAACTGGGGTGGCCCTCCAGAACCTTTAGTGTTAGATAGCTTTTACTTTAGAAGAGGTTAGGAACTAGTCTTCGCTTCTGTATTTCCACAGTGCTGATCCCAGAGAGGACGCTGTCTGTGGTGGTGGACTCCTAGATTCTAGCACAGTATGTAGACTGAAAACCTGAATATTTACATCAAGATATAGGGTCTGACCAAGGGCAACTGAGGATGAGAAGGAAAGAAAAGCACAGAGAGACAGTGGTCTCCAGGTACAAGGTGTAGGTCCGGGTCGCTGTGTCACTGTCCCATGGACTCAGCCAATCTCCAGTTTTTCTTGTCTGCAAGACAGACTTAATTACAAAACAAGAAAAAACAAAAGAACTTTGGTTCTGCTAATACTGTGTGGTTGGAGGAAAGTTCTTTTGGGTCTTGATTCATTTCAGCAATTATGTTGATCTTGGCAAGCCTTTGTCTTTGTGATGAAGAGAGGTAGACTGTGTGTGAAAACAACATTAACACTTGCAGAATAGTTTTGCTGCTTGTGAGTGTCTGTGATTGTAAATCATGTACAATGGGCTCCACTTCCTGGGCTTCCCGGTTGGATTCTGACTCCAACAGCTCCACCACTCTGGATGGCGGAGGGCCCACCATGGGCTACGGACCTCCCGATACCAAGTAACCGCAGTGGGCATTGGTGGGAAGGGGTTCTGCTCTGCTCAGAAATAGCATCTGCCTTTGTGCCCCTTACTGAAATAACTTTTCATGCTGGAATGCTGGCAGCTCAGCTCAGGCCCCAGCTCTTCCTTTTCTTCTTCATTACAGTCTGCTGTGACGTTACCATGCAAAAGCCTGTCCAGCTGTTGGTAGCAGTGAAAACATCCTGCAAGACTTTGGAAAGCAGATGTGCTTTTCTTCACTCCAGCTTCTAAAATGGTTGTGCAGCACTGACACTGTGTTATACAGATGCAGCAGCCTGGACCAGTGGTTAATGTATAGACAGAGACTAGCCTGGGGGATGTATGTGTTTAATGTGCTATATGCACATATTCACCTGCTGGTGTGCAGTCACCTCTAGGGATCTGGGATTGTAGCTGTTAAATACTGCACAGCAACAGTTAATAACACATAGGAGAGGAAGAGAAGAAAGCAGAGTCCTGCTGAAGTCTGTACAAGCACATAGTAAATAACTGCTGTCACCTAGACCTGTCTCCACAGTTCTTGCTGAATCTCACTTTGAATTTATTGGCGGGTCCTTCCCTTTGGAAGCAGTCTCTAATCCCTCTTTTGGCTGGAGCAGGGTTGTTCATCTCTCACTAACTGATCTCCTTTAGACTCATAGGAGGAAAGACACTTTATTACTCAGTCCCTCAGGCAATCCCTTTCCTTCCTCTTTCAGGGCCTTTCAGAGCTTGGATTTTCCTGTATTTGCAGGTCCTTCCCATCACCCCACATTCCAAATAAATCAGTTTTGGGCTGTGTGTGCTCCCTCTCTTCCTGAAGTTTGCATCTGCACCAAGGACCAGTTTGGTCTGATGTGCCAGAGGCAGCTGACAGTGGAGCAGGATCCTCAGTGGTGTGTGACAATGTGGGAGAGGGGCAGGTGCAGAGTCCTGCTGGCATACAGCTACTTGTGCCCTTTTGCCTTTGCTGTCACTCCAGGCTGCAAGCTGCATTAGGGAGCAGACACATATTGGCCAAACTTCCCCTCCAGCCTAAAATACCCTAGCTATTTAGGGTAGCTGAAAGAAATGGCACTGTCAGAAATCTAGTCTTAGGCAAGAAGTGCAGCATGTATTATTGCACCTGTTTGGAAGTGGGAATTATGTCCAATTTTGGAAGTGCTCAGAAAACTTTGCAATAGTTAATGTGATTTTAATGAACTGGAAACCTGCAGATTATCCCGATTAATTGGGGATAAAGGAGTTGATTCAGGAGTTAGAGGCACGGACTCATGTGGTTTCCTTCTGTCACTGGATACTGGTTATATATATTTGTGCAACAGTTTTTCCGTGACTTTTTTAATGTTTATTTATTTTACCCCACTGAATGTGTTGCTGAATGCCTTTTCACCTGAGGCTGTTAGTTGTGATTCTCAAGGTATGAGATTATGGGCACTGCTTTGTGTCTGGGAGCGTCCTTCCCAGGTGGACACAGATGGCTATGGCAGAGTGGCATTCTCTCCTTCGCAGTGCTCTAGCAGTCTTGGCTTATTACTGGGCTCTCTGTCTCATTTGAATGTTTCTTGAGCTGAATGTTTCAAACCTGGGCAGTGTTCATCGCAGATTGTCTCCAGCCTTGACCACTTCCCACAGGTGGGGCTCAGGACATGTTTTATGGGCTCAGCCTGCAGCCCAGAAAACTCGAAGCACATCCAGGGAAGTGACAGAGGGAAAATTTTCCCTTCCCTTATAGCAAGCTTTCTTACACTTATATTTCCTGTATTGCATTTATATTTCCCTATACTGGGCTTGCTTTCCTCCTTGCATTAGGCTTTCTTTCTTTATATTCTATTATTCAACTATCCCCATCAGGTCCAGCTTTTGCCTAAAACCTTCCCGGATGTAAACCAACACAACAGCACTAGGCTAGCCATTAAGTTATACATTAATTCAAAGCTATAGTAGGACTCCATTACTTGCCAGTAACAGATTACTTATAAATAGTAAAATATTTATTGGTTTTAGTTTTCTTATTCCAAAAAAGCTCCAATGTCTTAGAGCCAGAATGTACTAACAGTCTATTACTGGGAACGAAAAGGTGTTAATAATAAAGAGGAACCAATTTCTCCTTGTCCATGAAGATTTGGATTCATCTTAGAAACTGTTTTATCTTCAGTGAAGGCTTTAAGTGACAAAATCTGCTTTCTTCAGAGTTGTTTGCACTGATTTCAGGTCAACTAGCCAAACACCCAGGTCAAACAACAAATAGGAAACCCTGCCGACTTATCTGGGGGATCAGCCTCGTGGTTTTGTGCATAGAATAAGCCTTTTTATAGTTTTCCACAAAAAAAAAGTATAGCACCATCCTGGGCTGCACCAGGGAGCAGTCCGTGCTCTGCCTGGCTGTGGGGATCAGTGGCAGGGACCTGGCAGGAAGGGACCAGAGGAGGCTGGACAGACTGACAGACGTCCATGTTGCCTCCAGCCCCATCTCCCAGGAATGCTCGGCCACTCATGAAAGTGCCATTTACCTTAGCAAGCCACGACTCAGAAGCAGTAAAATTGTCATATTGTTCCTGTTTCCCAGTTCCTTATTTATAATGTAAATAGACATCCTTTTGGGAACCTGACCTTTTTCTGTGTTTGCATTTGATTATAATTGAACTATTTGCATAAGAGACCAATTTTCCTTCTCAGTTCTTGTGGTGAGTACACCATGTTTTCTATTAAAGGAGTTGGTTTTCTGATTACTGAGGAAACTAAGAAGGTTTACAGACAATAATGTCATAAAACATGCAAAGTTATTAAATGTACAGCCTATTCTTTCTTTTTATGGGCAACCAGGATATTAAAGGACTCTTTCTGCAGTCTCCCAATTCCTGCCTGGTTATTTACCAAAGGGACCAAAGTTCCCAGGCTTAAAGTTCTGCTTTACCTCTTGGGGCTGCCATGAAAAGGGTTTTGCTCTCTATTCCCTCAGGCTCCAGCCCTGTGAACTTAACAGAGCTTCAGGAGCTGAGTGCTGGGCTTTCTGCATCAGCTTGGTTAATTGTAGCAAATCCCTGGTGGAAGACATGAGTTTGTTCTGCTGAAATGGCACAAATGGGAGAAACAAAACTGGGAAGGCTGGGCTTGTGTCAGTTGTGATGTGTTGCATGGGCTCATCTAGGTCCTGCGCCAACTCAGAAAACGATCTGCTGTGGAGGTGGCAGGGCACCACGGGACATCCCCTCTGCCAGCTCGTGCACTCTGAGGTGGCTCTCCTTCAAGCAAATGTCTTAATGTCTGTTCCTTGACATGTGGGAGCTGGGCTGTGGTGGGGCTGGCTGTCCCAGGCCAGGTGGCACCAGCACACAGTGGGGCAGAGGTCTGGAAGGATGGGTTTTGTAAGACACCACACCAAGGTCTCAGGTGCCATTTCCCACCTTGTCCTGATGCTTGGCCCTGTGGTGGGGCAGACAGCACCAAGCTGCGTCTTCCCCTGTAAAAGCCTGTTTTGCAGGCTACAATGTCATGTGCCACCAAGTGATCTGGGGACAGTGTCACCCAGGACAGATCTCAGAGGGTATTGTGCTTAGATCTTTCTTTTCTTTTTTCTTTTTTTTCCCCCCAAATGCAAGAAACCACAAAGACTTCAACTCCCTCAGAAATTGCCGTGAGATGAAAATCCTGCTGAAGAACAATAGCTGAAACATGGTTTGAACATGCTTTTATTTTTGTTCCTACGTGTTTCGTGCGATGTTGGGCTGTGGTTATGCTTGTGGAGCAAATAGCTCATTCCCTACTGTTACCATGTGGCAGAAGCACTCCAGAGATGTGAAAGCAAGGAGAAGCCGTTGCAGTTGTATGTTGGCTCCCATGTGCCTTAAGCAAAAAGCTCCTCCTGTTTTGGCTGCCCTGAGCCCGTAAATGAGATGATAATTGGGATAATCTGGACCTGGCTTGCAGAATGGCATTATCCAAACTTCTCAGGGTCTGAAGGGCTGCTGAGACTTCAGAGCAGGTCTAGCCCTGTGCTGAGCACTGGCACAGGCTCTCGGGATGGTGTAATAGCTCAGCTGCAACATGCGTGGAACGGCACTGCGGCTATTGCAGAAGCAATAAGTTAAATCTAACGGCATTAATACAGCTTTTCCTTAAATGTGTTTCTTTGAAAACTCTTCTGAGCATGCCCATGTCAGATGCCAGGGTGTCAGGCAGTCCTGCCCCAGAAAGGCAGTTTGCCACCACTGCAAAGCCCCATAGGAGGACACAGCTATGATCTGTTGAGGATGGCGCATCTGCTCGCTCCCTACGGAAGTTGTTCTGCTGGTTGGTTGTCACCCTCACAGTTAAAAATTAAGCTGTGGAGCATTGTGTTGAGAGCTCGTTATCCTGAAGTTATTGCTTTATTTCTTCTATAAAATCTCATGCAACCTGAGGCACCGGTGCGCTGAGCATGTGGTGGGGAGCTGGAGGAGCTCCCCCATCTGCCACAAGGTCAGCCCAGTGCTTCTCTCCTCGCTCCTTCCTGTGACCGAAATGCTGTCAAAGAGCACTCCATGTCAGTAAATCTGATGTTAACCATAATCACTGACTTTGTATGAGAGTTTTATAATGTGTGAAGCGCTAGCTCTGGGGACAGTGCCAGCTCCCTGCACTGTGGTGGCTTCGGGCTGAAAAAAACCATCTTTGCCCTGGAAGATGACCCCAGGAATCCCACAAATCCTTAGATAAGCTGTGGCTCATCCTTTTGGCTACAAACAGGAGAAGAATGTTAGCCACCTGTGAAAGCTTTTGCAGGAGGCTTTAGGACAAGAGGGTATTTCAGGGGGCTGCCAGGAAAAGAGGGAGGACAGGGACTGAAGGATGCTCCTGAGTCCGTTTGCTTGGAAATCACCTAAATTCCCTGGAAAATAGTGAAACACCATTTCAGATGTGTCCCCAAGCAATACAGGCAAGGCTGCACGTGAAGCCTGCGGTGGCCCTGGGGCTGGGAGCCGAATGCCACTCAACATCACTGCCTCGAGCATCCCTCTTCTCCCACGCTTGAAACAAACGTTTCCTATCCCTAATTTGTGGCGGTGAGGGGAGCTTCAGAAGGCCAAGACTTTGCAGCTCGCCTTCAAAACCGGACGTTTCCTTCCCATCTAAGTGCACCAAGGCACCTCCCGTCCCCACTCGTGATCCCGCAGCTCCACCTGCTGGTGCCGCGCGTGTCCCTGCGCGGGCGCGGATTCCTTTCTGGGGTAGGGATCGGGGTCGGATTCACTCGCTCGCCACAGGGGGCTTACACGCTTGTGGATAAATATTCATGGTTTTGTGCCGCACCGAGAAAAAATGGTTCGGTTCCTGATCCAGCGGGAAGGAGAAGCCCAACTCTTGCTCCCACCCGACCCGCTTCCCTCCAGGTTGATGCTGGCAGCAGTTTGGTGGCTCTGAGGAAGGCTGGAGGTGAGGAGGTCCAGGGCATCCCACAGAGCCCTCGGACAGCTGGACGTTGTCCTGGGAATTTGCACAGGACCTCGGCACTCCCTGGTTTGTCCTAGGTGCAGATGTGGGGAGGGAAGATCCCACCACCCCTCTTTGTCCATGAGTAGCCTCAAAAGGGGGCAGCTGCTTGCAGGGACTGGTGTAGAGGCTGGAATCAGACCTTCTTCCCCAACGTGCAATTTTTATTGCTTTTAATCAAATAGAAAAAAGCCCTCACAAGCCCTTCGCCCTCCAACTTTTCAGGTTGTTTCCCTGCTAGATAATGGGAGACTTTCAATATTCTCTCTCTAATTCTCAGTCTTTATTATCTTGAAACTTGAAGAGGTAATGATGAAAAGGTTATAAAATTAAAATTTTTTAAGCCTATTAAAATTAACCCTCTCCATGCTCTAAGCTAGGTTATGAAGCTATTTTAACTTCTAAAAAATACATTCTTTTCCACTGATTCTGAGTAAATTCCTCTGTGCCAGTGCTAAAACACCCTTAAAGCTAGCCCTTTCTGCCTCTGTTTCCCATCACTGGAATGGGGCTAATATCCCCTAATCTCAAGAGGGTTTGGTCAGGATAAAAACAACAAAGATGTGGAGCAGCTCAGGTACTGCAGCATTCCCTCTGCAAGCAGCAAAAAATCAGTGTCTTGAACAGAAACCTCACAAACTCCTTTGGACAACTAATGGGAAATACTACACCTTTTACTCGAGACTAACCTGGGCAGAGGACATTCACACCAGTCTGCAGCCTGCTGCTCCCCTAGCTAACGTTTGCTGTTTTTCCCTGCATCCCTAACGCCTGCCTACCTCCGCAGCTGTGTTTTATCCCGGCTGCCCCATCGCTGCTCCAGATGCTCCGGTAACATCTGCATGCTGCTCCACTCCTCCCTTCGCAGGCTGCCACTAGAGAGCACCACCAGCACCTCTCCTGCTTTGTACTGGCAGCATATAAAGTTGCCGGTCTCCGCCGAGAGGCCAAGGACGAAGAGCCCTAAAAATCTTTCCAGCTCCTAAAGCATCTGTCAGTTCTGTCAGAGGTTAAACCAAGCCCTAATCCTGCAGGAACTTTGAAGGTTAAAAAAAAAAAAATCAATCTGCTCAGAAACTTGGGGAATGTGGGAGTCGTCTTTTGGCAACCAAGCATTAAGAAGAGACACTGCACAGGAGCCTGCTGAGTGTTCAGGCTTGGTTTCATCTGCTCAGATGCTGCACAAGTGCCAAAACCATTCGGCCAGAGAGGGAGTGGGAGGAACAGCTCTTGCAGCCCTCCCTTGCACACAGGCCAAAGGACCAAGCTTTCCTCCGTCCTGTCCTCGGGTGCGTCGGGGCAGTTAGCTGGGTGGTTGTGCACATGGCCATCTGGTAGGGCTTGTCTCCTGATTCACTCCAGGCTAAATCCCACTGCTGTGGAATAAGCCCCTGTAGAAATCTCTGAGTAGCTCGCTCACTGTATGAGGACCATAGGATACGATACTGCCCTTTTTTCTTGGTGTGACGTTAGTCACCTTGTGGATGGTAACACCGTCTGGTACTGGTGCTGTTTCTTTCTACTGATGAGGAACTCCTCATCTCTCTTGATGGGAAGCTGAGCAAAAGTCTTCTCAGCAACCCACTTGCTGAATCCGAGTAGCAGCTATTAGCCCCTGGGGGCCTCCTGTCTGCTCATTCACCCACCTCTTAGTCTGTGTCTCCACTCGGGCTGATGCTCTGTGCTTTGCAAAGGTAGGAAAGCTGCAAAGTAGGAAATCGGAGGTCTGGTCCACTCCAAAAAAATTAAACTCTGGTCAGGCTCCAGAGTGGTTTGTGGTTGATGCAACAGCCTGAAACGTAGGAGAGCTCCTGGCTATGCCCCAGCCTTCGTGAGTTACAGGGAGCTAGTTGTTTGGGGTGGGTTTAGGTGGATTCAGCCCAGGTGAAAGAGTGGGGGTGCCTGGGGTGGCTGTGCTGGCACATGCCTGTGTTTCCACGAAGTCCTGCCTCGGACCAAATAATTTTCTGGGTGGGATCCAGGCTCTTCCAGGAGCAAGGGGACAGGACATCTGTCAGGAGATAGTGGGGAAAGCAGGGCTGGAAGGGTTTGTTGTTGTTGCTCCAAATGTACCTGCTAATTTTAAGCTCTGCACACCAAGCTGAAAGCTTGACAGTTTCCTCGAAGCTGTGGAAGTTCCCCTGGAGCTGCTCAGCTCAGCCCCATTCTCTGGCCTCGCACCTCCAGCGAGTCCTCAGTGTTTTGTGTCAAGAAATGATTTGATTAATGAAGCCCAGCCCAGGCAGAAATCTGTTCAAAGGCAGCCTTTCCACCAGAAAATGTCTCCAAAGGCCATGGAAAGGAGCTGATATTAGTGGCTGGGAAAGCAGGAACATATGTCCTGACATCTGTGGAGTGTCCTCACGCTGAGGTGGGCGAGCTGAGTCCGTGCCTCAGCAAGAAGGGTCAGCTCGATCGCTGCTGGAGGCACAGCCCCCATGGCGGGACCCTCTTGGTTCTGGGCAGGTGCTGGGGGACAAGCGCAGGACGGGCATCCTAGGAGGGACAAGGCTGCTGCGGCCGTGGAGGTTTCCAGCTCTGCCTGTCACTGGTGGGCAGGACAAGAAACTCAAACACCGGTGAGGAAGAGTCAAAAACTTTCTAAATGGACTACTGGTGTGGAGGGAGAAGGTGTAATCTCCAGCGCTGGAGGCTCATCGTGACAGGTCAGACCATGCACAAACACGTTTGGTCCTACCTTAGGGATGGGACACACCAGAGACCTCCTGAGCTGCATTTCTGCAGTTTGGTGATGCATACTTCAGGGACAGAGAAGTGGGGGCAGATCTAAGGCAACATTTCTTTTTATTTTATTTTATTTTTTTTTGCACCCAGGCAGTTGGCCTCTCAGATCAGCAGCTACAGGATTTTCTGGGTCACCCTGAGCTCTCTGCATGCCCCACATCCTGGGCCACAGCAGCACAGGTATGCTGGTCCTGGGGTGGGGGGACGAAGGGTCATATCTCTGGGACCCACTCACTGAAACTAGGTCACCTCACCTGCTGCAGCAACAGAAGTGACGCCCAGCACAAGGCCGGCAGCATGTGGGAACGACCTTGCCTTTTGCTCGTGTTCTCCTGCCCAGGTGTAGCCCACATGCTGCACCAAGGGCAGTTCCTCCAGCTGTGGGGATGTGCAGGGCCATGCGGAGGAGAGGGACATAACAGGGATGCGTGTGACCCTCCTTGCTCTCCAGGGCTTTCGGGATGTGCCCAGGCATTGCCACATCCCATGGCAAGGTGTCTGCCTTGTGTCACCATGTCCCCCCCACCCAGGGCATGGAGGTGTCATGCTACAGCTCACCCCAGGAAGAAAGAGGGTCCCTTTGCCCTCTTCTGCCCTCCTCTCTCTCCCTGTCACATACCCATTTCTTGGGAGGACATCCCTTGGAAAGGACGCAGTCCTCTCCACCTCTTGGTCATCAAATTCATGTCAAAAATTTGAAAGAAAGATTAAAAAACAAAAAAAAAACACATCCCTGACTTCACAATGGCTGCCTAAAACTTACCAATTTTACTCACGATGCCTCTGTTTCACTATTTCTGGAAAAAGCTCGGATAATGCAAATAATGAAGGAGCGTACCTCAAATCCGGCCTTGGTGGGGTGTTTTAAATACCTTAACCAAACTTAAACGTGGTGCTGTTTCTCTCATTTGAAAGTGCACTCAAAAGACATTATACACATTTGAGGACTTTGCCGATTGACTACAGGTTTTAAAAAAAAAAAAAAAAAGCACAAGCTCCTATTACATTGTTATGCCGTATAAGCACCTTGCATAATTACCTTAGCCCCAACATAATTTTAATTATGTTAGAATTAGTGCAAAGAATTTTATCTGAGACTGATGTAAATATTTTTTGCTCTCACTACTTTGATGTGCCTGGAAAGAGATTAAGGTTTGCTTTGATAATTAGTCTGTTGCATGTGGCCAAAAAATTCATTACAAACACAGTTAATTAAGTTGTCAACAAAGCTTTGGTCTCTGGTGGGTGAGAATAACTCAATAATTTTGTTTGGCTTGACGGGGGATTTTCGTTTTATTGCTATCAGCCTTGGCTGTCCTTAGGGGCCCATGTCAGAAAGGCATTTTCCAGGAGGTTACGCAGTCGTACACAGTGCACGTGGTGCCGCCCGGGGCCGTATCGCAAGGAAAGGAAATGTCAGATTTATGCCCAGAAGTTCGGTGCTCCTCAGCTCAGGTCCCATGAGCCCCAAGACCTCCCGGGGCTGCTCGCAGCCACAGAAATTTATCAAATGCAGCCAGAAGCCAGCAGGGACGCAAAGCAGTGTGCTGCCCCAGCTGGCGGCATTGCAGCTCTGTGCTGGGGGCTGTCCTGTCCTGCCCGCCACAGCAGGGCTCCTGTCCTGGGGTCGGGGGAGCAAGAGATGCTGATGCTCAGCCCCACAACTATTTCCTCCTGCTGGAGGATGAGGCAGCCAGGGCTGGTCCTCCTGCTCAGAGCTGCCAGAAATGGTGTGGGGAGCCCACCTCGTACCTGGGGAGATGGGCTGGAGCACTTCTACTGACCTCATGTCATGGGTCCAGGCAGACTGAACACCTACCGATGCTCTGGGAACATGACTCATGTCATAGGAAATCAAGGTCTTTTCCCTAAATATCCTTCCAGTTGCAAGATCCCTGCTGGTGTGCTCCAGCTGGGCACAAGCACTTCTTCCTATCTTGGTGCCACCACCGTGGTTCAGTGGGAGCATGGACCTTGCTGGTAACAGGGACTTCTCAGCACCACGACCACACTTTGAGCTGGTGCCCCGTACCCCATCCTTTGTGTCCAGGAGCTGCAGCCACTGCTGGGCTTGGTCCCAGGTAGGTGATGGGGAGCCACAGGGGGAGCGTGGATTTAAGGCTTCATGCAAGTACCAAACACCGAGCACCTCCAAGTGACTCATTTCCATTTCAAAGAGCCCATTTGTTTTATCTGGCAATTAGCTTGCACCCTCTGTAGAAAATGACTCCGTAAAAACAACTGAGCTCCCAGCCAATCTCCCCTTTTAAATATTTTTTAAGTGCATGATTAATACACTTTCCCAGCCCCTGTCTGGGACTGCGCAGGGAGGTCAGGGAGCAGGTAAATGAAAGAAAATGGCTTCACTCGGCATTGACTGGGCTATTAATCACTGCCCATTTTCTATAAATCATGGCAGATGGCAGAAACAGGCAGGTACTCATGGGAAATGACACACTGTGCATGACGGGAATCACGGATCGCAGCAGACACCAGGAGAGGAAGAGGTCGCTCCTCGCCACGCGCTCCCTGCCAGGGGATGGCTGCTTGCACCACACCTGCGCTTCCCCTCCGCAGGAGAGCTCTGCCCCCTAAATCTGGCTGCACAAGCTTGCAGGAGCCCTGGAAGCTTCCCTGCGGGGCTGGGTGTGTGCGGCTGGGGATGTCTCTGGTTCTCACCAGCGGCAGGGACAGCACCAGGGAGGGTTTGCGGCAAGCCTGGGCCCAGGGCTTTTAGCCGCTATGTGAGGGATGCTTTTAATCAGAGCAAGGAGTTTGCGTGTAACAGACAATGAAACCTAACGCCAAATGCTCATCGTTGCTTTGCCTGAGAGCACACGCAGCCGCAGATGGCAAATGTGCAGGAGGAACTTGCATCGACAGAGCAAGGAGGACAGATAAATCCCCAAATGAGCTTGCAGCAGCGCTCATCCAGGTGCTTTAAGTGCTGTGCTCCTGATGGACCCCCTGTGCATGCCTGGGAGACGCGGGTGCTGCCGCCCTGCAGTGGGTGACCTCCTCTGGTACCCATGCTGCTGGGGAAGGTGTGCTCCAAAAAGTTTTGTCTACAGTGAATCCATGGCAGCAGTTTAGGGTGGTGGAAAGCAGCTATTTTTTATTTTTATTTTTTTGGAGGGCACACAGCGGTATACATATAAATGAATAAAAGGAATATTTTATATGGAATTGGTATGAAAGATCAGGGAAATACAATTCATGGGCTCTCCTCTCCTGTATGTTGCCCGTGAGTACCAGTGAAACCAGTTAGAATAAACCCCTGGTGCATTTGGTATTTCTTCCCTGCGAAGGGGCTTTTTCCTCTCACCATTCTTTTCCACCATATGGGACAAAGGACTGCATTTTTCCCTCCATGAGATGCAAGGAGAGCTCATGTTGAGCTAATCAGCTCTGCTTTCCCTTCCTCTCATGCTGCCCTCAGCCAGCACCGCTGCCTGCAGTGATGCCTGTGCGGTCCCGGCCTCCAGACCCAGCACACAACAGCAACAAATCCCTCCTCGCTGGCAAAACAGCTGAAAGAGCAAACGGTGCCTGTGCCAGGCAGCTTGAACTGGGGCTCCCAGCTGGGGTACCACCAGGTGAGGGAAAATGGTCCAGAGTGGGGATAAACGGGGTCCTCTGCTGCAGGCCAACGTCTGTCCTGCCAGTGAGGTAGGGGATGGACAAAGCTGTGACCCAGAAAGTGGGATGGGAAGATGACAGCCCTGAGAGCGTGACCTGCAAAGGGAGAAACAGCCCCAAAAGAGGCTAAAAAGTCCCAGAGTGAGTGGGAGATGCAGTGCAGAAGACATGAGATGCGGCGAGAGGAGATGACTGTGCCTTAGCCAGGAAAGCTTCATGTTACAAGAGCAGGCTGGGTGATGGAGAGGATGGCACGGGAACTTCAAACACCAGCTGGGTGGCCCTGGCAGTCACCGAAGTCATCGTTCCCGGCCCAGGAGCTGCTGGGGGACGTCGCGTGGCTCCCGCTGGCGCAGCTGGCTCGGGTGGGGAGGAGGAAACTGGTGGCTCCAGCGGGAGCCGCGTGTGGATATTTCCAGCAAGGGAAGAGTGGCGAGGGCGTAGCTTGGAAGGAAAGAGGGAAAAATCACAGCAGGATCCAAAGGAAAAACACTGCTGGAGGGGACTCCTTCCTTGCTTGCATCAAGGCCCCCACAGCCTCCAAGCGGGGTGAAAGCCCTTCTTTTTGGCATCGAGGGCCCTTCCTTCCACTCAAAGTGTTATTTAAACCGGATGTTTTTCACCCCAAAGTGGTCCCAGGCAGGGCGGCCGTGCAGTGGTGGCCGTCCCAGCGCCCGTGTCCCTGCTGCACTCCTCGGGCTGGAAAATCTGAGCCGATGCTTTGGGGGGAGGGCTGGGCCCGGGTCCCCCAC
>VXAA01005781.1:654869-790184 GCA_013399115.1 Anseranas semipalmata
CCCCCCCCCCCCCACCTCTTCCTGCCCCCCCGCCAGCCTCACGGGGGCCTAATATTTGTGCGTGTGTGTTTTAACACGGCATATGGTCTTCATTACACGCAGACTTCTCACTTCCATAATTATACCATGATGGGAGTTCCTGTCAAAGCCATAAAGCAAATTCNAGCAGCTTTCCCCGGCTGCGAGGAGGGGATGGAGGGGTTGTCCAGATTTTGGCCATGTGAGAAAGAGCGTGGCAAGGTGGTGATGCCCAAATTGTGCCATGGCAGGCAGAGAGGCAAGCCGTAGCCTGACCCAGTGCCCTTCTTGCTGGCTTTCTCGCCCTACCGGAAGCGTGCTGAACCCACCCGTCTCCAAAACGCAAGCCCCTCTGGGTAGCACACGGCAGCTGTTTAACAGCATGCAGTAACGCTACCCTGCAGTTTAGGACAGGAAATGAAGGCGGCTGTATCTGCGGGGGGATTTAGGCCAGCAGATGGCAATTACCTGCCCGGGAGTTTGGCCAGAGCCCCGCTCCTCCAAGCGCTGCCGTGGGGCCGGACGCTGATGGCCACCGTGCAGGTGCCCCAGCCACAGCTGGGGTGGTTGGTGGCAGGCAGAGATGGAGAGGTTATGCATGAGGGGGAAATTCAGCTTGTTTTTTTGTTTTTTGTTTTTTCAGGGGTGCTGCATGGAGAGGGATTGAGATGCTGAGAGTTTAGGTGCCCTCTTGCTTTGTGATGTGTCGGAAAACAGGCTTGGGTTGTCCCTGCGTGCACTAGAAAGTGTGCATATTGGAAGGGGCAAATTCACCCAACCGTGTCTTGGTGCAAGGGGCAGGAAGGGACCCATCGCCCAGTGCAGGTCTGCCCTTTGGGGGACATCGGGGATGCCCACTGGACGGGCTGCACAGGGCTTGTCCAGGCACCACACAAGTGGTCCTGCTCATCTCAGCGCTCACCACGCTGGGAAAAATCTGGTTTCCCACTAGGTGGTAGAGGAGAGCTTGGCTGAAAACTCTCCCGCTTCCCACAACTGAGCACGAAGAAAGGGGGCTCGCGTGAAAATAAATCCAGCTGTTTTATCCCAAATTCCAGCCGAGCCAAGTCCGCCCCGGGTGCTGTGCAGCGGGGCCGGAGGGCAGGCAGTGGCAGGGCTGTGTGGGGCGCGGGTGCCAGCACCAGGGGTCATGGTACATTGTTTTTGTCACCTGCAGGTGTTTCATGACTCTTTAATGAGTGGTCTTTGGAAATATGGTTTGGAAAGTGTTAATGCTGATTGTGAGAGGGCTTAGCATCTCCACATCCCATCAAGGAGCTGGCAAGCTTCGTCCCATGTCTGTGCTGCCTGCTCACGGCACTTCAGCATCTTTAATGTTTTCCACTGATATTAATGCCCTGTATCTCCCCTTTCTCCTCTCCCGCAGGTCAGACTCATCTTCATTGGCAGCTCTTCTAATCAGCTCTTCTAATCCAAGGTAGGACTCATACCCAGCACGAACAACGAGGGTTGGCAGCAGGAGCCCTGCACCCCGGAAGGTGATATTTCCCACCGAGTCTGGGAAGGTGACATTTCCCACCGAGACCTCCAGTGCCCCCAGGGACAGCGCAGGGCTGGGGCTCACGGCCGCCCAGGTGACCGGTGTGCCTGGGCTGTGCAGAGACAGAGACCTGAAGAGGTCCCACCTAACCCATCCCTCAGCCTGAAGGCAGGACCAAATCCGCCCATCCCTTGCCTGACACGTACTTATTTGTCTAACCGGTTCTTAGAGCTCTCTAATGGGGGGAATACTGCAGCTTCCCCACCACCTGCATTATCCTTATCATGAGAGAGATTTTTCTGCTGTCTAACCTGAATCTTTTTTTTGCTGCACTTGAAGTGTTTGACTTCTTGTGCAATTCACTCTGGGCATGGAAAACCGTGTTTGTCCTTTTCACTGCAGTTTATTGACTATCTGAAGCCTAATACCTCACCTCCACTTGGAAGTCTGTATTTTCTGATCAATCCTGTGTTCTGATCCCTCAGACTCATCCTCCATGTGCCCTTCCCCGTCACCCAAATCTTCCCTGAAGTGCAGGCTCGGCAGGGATGGGCAAAGTAGGAGATCTCACCATGGGTCAGTGCTGAGGGCCGTTGGCTCCTACCAGACCAAAGACCAGCTGGAGCTTTCTCGCCGGGCTCCTTTGTGGGGATGCAGAGCCAGGCCCTGGTGAGATGCTCAGGCAGGGAGCGAGGCCCCCGCAGCCCCCCACCCCCCCGCCTCTGCTGTATCACATTTCACTGTAGGAATTTTTTGTGCTATCTGAAATGGAAGTTCAAAGGAGGAAGGGTGACAGGTGCTGCGGACTGGGGCTATGTCAGGAGCCCATCACTCAAACCTCATGCCTGGACTTATTTTTGCACACTTCCATAATTCAGAGGAGGGTGGAAGCACTGGCTCTGGTTCTTTGAATGATCTGAAGATAATTCAAAGCCGAAATGGATGGGCGGCACATGATGGCACAAAACGTGGGACTCTCTGAAGTTTCCCTGGGCAAACTGGATGAACAGGAGCTGTGCAGCTGAGCAGTCAGGGCTGGCCTCATCCTGGAGAGCTCATGGTCCCAGCACCAGGCTGGGATCCCTATGTTTCCTATCCAGCAAATTTCCTAGGCACGATATCTAGGTTGGGATGGGGTGTGATGATGGTCTAACCCAGCTGAGAGGATGTTCCAGTGATGTGTTTGAAACTGAAGGTATCTGCAGTTACTTTGGAAGGTCCCTGCAGCTCTGAGGTGGTTGTTTCCATGACATGAGGATTCAGAGGCAATGTGTCCTGCTCTTAGATGTCATGGGTGCTTGAGTAGAAACAGCTTCATTTTCTTTGGAGAGTCTCATGGTTATGGTAGACATTTCATAATAGAGATAGTGGACCTGAAATTTAGGCTTTTTTTTTTTTTTTTTTTTTAAGAGGCGTGAATTCATGCTATTAACTTCCCCAGAATGAAAGGTCGTCTCTCAGGAATATGAATCTCATGGGTCCAGAAGAAAAACCAGAGTTGTGGTGTGCGGCTGCAGGCTGAGCTGGAGGGCGTTCAGCTCCCAGCTGGCTCCACACTTCTTACACAGCGGCTGTGTCATGTGAAAAGGGAAGGCCCTGGAAGCCCCATTGCCTTGTGCTAAAATCCGATCCCACAGTCCCCATGTGGTGTGACTCCGGCCAGCACGTACCGTGCCAAAACACACTGTTAGAGTGAGATTTCCTCCAGGAGAGGCAGAGCTACAAGCCTTCGGGTTTGAAGGACAATAAAGTGGAAGGAAGGAGGGTTGTGTGCTTGAGGAGCTGGCTTATACTGCAGAGGTCTCTAACCCTGGTCCTGCAGGAGCTTTGTGCCAAGAGGTGCCTGCTGGTGGCTGGGAGCCCTCCATGAGTCACCCTGAAGCCGCAGCACAGGGAGGGTAGCAGAGGCAGAGGAGGGACAGCTTTGGCACCTGGTGGCTGAGCCCCGTCAGGCTGTGCAGCTCTAGGCTTCACTTTTGGGTCAAAGAGCTGGGGAGCGTCCATCCAGTGGCCTCTGCCCATGAGGAGATCACTGAGTGGTTGGCAGTAAAGGTGCTTTGGGGATTTCAGTAGGTTTCACTCCTTCGTGACCTCTGTTTTCACAATAGTTTCCAAGCCTCCTATTGCTGAGAGCTTTCCTGTGTGCCCACACGCTGCACTTCCCTCAGCACAGTGGGATGCATTTATTCTGCTCTGGTTTTAGCCTCCAAATCTCACTTGGACAGGAACAATACAGAATAAACAAAACTTGCGTCAAAACACACTTCTTCTCAGTGCTGTGTTGACCTTCTAACTTGCTTTTCTTTTGAACCATCTCAAAGCACTTTGTTCTTTAACGTATTAATCTTCGCAACAGCCCAGCAATGCCAGGAAATGCTGTCAATTCTCTCCCCCTCCTGTTTGTATGGGTAGGGAACTGAGGCACAGATCAATTACACAAATTACCCATGGTCAACAGCAAACCCATGGCAAAGCAGGACAGAGGTCCTAGGTGTCCCACAGCTTCCAAAGTGCTTTTTTTGTACCTTTTTAGAAGACCCAGAGGCTGACCACAGATGGGTGTAAGCCAGGGTAGAGTGGGGCTCTGGAGGAGTGCGATGTGTGTTGGTTTTCTCAGATGGTTTCTTCGTGTGTGCTACAGAGATGGATTAGATATAGAGTCAACTAGAGTGAGTGGTTTGGGTTGGTCTGAGGGTTTCTGGGGAGACTGCTGCTTTATGACCTTGAAGCAGTGCCCCAAAACCTGCCACTTCGCGCTGACACAGCGGAGCTTCTCTTTTCCATTTTTTTCTTTTTCAAGAAGTAAGGAGTTTTCCAGACAGTTGTGACATCAAGTGTCCACGTTGGTGGGAAGGGAGCGAGATGGGACTTTACATCACTGCGAGTGCTACCGGACCCCCCAAAAGGCTGAGAGTTTGGAAAGCGTCCGCACGGTCGGTCACTTCCCTGAACTATCTGTGCTTCATTGGCCTCCAGCTCATGAATCTTGGAAGGAAAGACCTTCTCATGAGATTTGTGGTGTGTCCAGTCCCAGCCAGAAATACCACAAGAAAAGCCTCTCTTGGGGAGATCCCGGCTCTAACCAGGAAATGCAGAGTGATGTGAGAGCAAGAAAAATCCAGATGTGGCCACTATCTGCTTTATTTTTCTCTGGGAAACCAAGTTCTCCTTTGTGGAGTATAGTTTTGTCAAGCATCATTCTCAAGGATATCTAACCTTCGTGTTTGCCAGCTATACTTAAGTCAGCCCCACATATCAAAGCTGTGTGTGTGTCTGTGTGCCTGCATGTCTGTGTGTATGGAGAAAGTTGCCAGCAGATCACTTTCAGTTATTTTTCTGCTAACAGATGAGGAACTGAACTGAGCTGCTCACTCCCACATTCAGCGAGAGCTCTGGCCCAGACAGCTGCCTTGGGAGAAGCATTGGCTTTTCTCCTGGTGGGCAAGTGTTGCATTTCTGAATTACTTTAGCAAGAAGTGCTTAAACATTTGAGTTTTGCAAATTGAAGCAATTTCTCCACAACCAAGCCATGTGTTGTCTTCGCTATCTTGCACAGTTCGGGAGTTTTCTTGGCAGTGTTACCTTGCTCACCATCCCAGGTCAGCCTGGGAAACGTGCAGCTCAGCTTAATGCCGAGGAAAGTCTCTCTTTCCTTTTAAGAGGGGCTAGTTGGTGTGAGCAACAGCTACACAGAGGGTAGGAGATGTCTGCTCGATTTTGGAGGGAATGGTGGTGGACTCAGGCACTGGAGGGGTATTTACAGGGAAGGAAGACTGAGTATGCTAGATAAGTGCAAGGCAGAGGCTGGGGATGGGAGGTGTCTTGTTATCTCAAGTGACGGTGCTCGTGCTCCAGCTCTGCTTTTCTTCTCTGTTGGACTTCAATGTTCAGGCTCTCATGCCACCAGGGAGCAGGAGGACATCACAGGTCCACGAGCAGCCAGGTGCCTGAGCTGCTTTGCACGGTGTGCACAAGATTTGCAGGGATTTTGATGTAGGTGCTCCGAGGAGACCCACAGCAAACTCCTGACCTGAAGTCTCTTGGCAGGTTTCCCAGTGAGCACAGGAGATACTGTGCCAGGCCTTGCAAAAACAAACTGGAGTGTGTGATGGTATCAACAGCCTTGGTTATCAAGTGTTACTTGGATTCATCAGGGCTCAAAACGTGGTAGTTCCTGGGGAAGACCCATCCCTGGCAAGTTTGTGGGCTGAGGGTCAGGGATGCTCGGAGCACCAAGGGATGGAGGTGCACGCCCATGTATGTGCGGGTGCTCCAGGAAAGGGAGCAGCTATAGGACACCATCTACCATTTTCCATCATCAAATCTGTATTAAACCTCCAAAAATCATTAATCTCACCCAAATATTTGCTATTTGTTATGTTTAGGCAGGGGGTAGGTACCCTCAGGTTTTTGGCAGCTCACACTTATAATTAAATTAATAATAAAAGGAACAATTGAGCCAAACTGCTGGCCACAACTCCCCCTGCCCCTCACACACATTTTTGACTGCGTCCACTTGGCCCCAGACCAAAAGTGCTATTCCCTAGCAGAAACTCTCCAACATTTATTCGTCACATACGGACTCGACAAGTGCCTCCAATTCTCTAGTTACCAATGCACTAATGAACATCTGCTAGTGTTTCTTGCAAGTTCAAGGACTTGGGCAGGCAGTAGACCGGGGACTGAATTTCTGTGTGTGCCTGAATAAGGTAAAAAATGGATTTTACATGATGGCAGAGTCTCAGTCAGGGGTTCCTAATGCTTCTCAGATAATGACTGGCAAAGCCCAAACCCTTTGGTTTACAGCTCCTTCTGGCAAGGGGGGCTTTGAGTGAAGAAGTGAATGTATCTTGGACTATCTCAAGAGCAAGAGATGGGAATCATTTTTAATTTATAAATTAAACTATTCCAAGTAGGCAGCCTTTGCTGTTGCTGGTGCTAGTCCTGGAGAGCTTGAAAGCTTCTGGCTGCCATGCAAGATTTTGCTTGTCTACTTCTTGCTAGTGAAGATGCAAAAATTGCCCAGCAATTAACATACAGTCAATGCAGCTGTTAAGCCCCCACAATGAAGATCTCTGAAAGTACTTATTGGGATGACAGCTAATTACTTCTCCAAAACATGGGAATTTTTGCTCTGGGGAAGCATCAAATAGTGAGGTCTCTGTATAGCAGTAGTTGCTACAGAGTTTCTGCAATGTCACTTCAGTCCTAGCAGTGCTGTATTGCTGGATGTTACAGACGAGGCAAATTCAGCTTTGGCTTTAACCCCTTGTGTTAACAGCAGGTACAAATTGGGGTGGCATTTAACCCCGTCTTCTAAAAAGTCGTTTTGTTTGATGATTTCCATTTGTTTTCCTTCCCACTGGCCTTTTAACTCCCCCATTCTGTGCTGTATCCCCCACCACCCCCCACCCTCTTGCTTCCCAGAGTGGGGCTGGGCAGGGATGTGGAAATGGCTGGAAGTAAGGAATCCAGCTTAAAGGACCACGTGCTACCTATCGGGCAGAGTTCAGCCATGCAAGGAAACCTAACAGCTCTGAAAAAGAGGAAAACCGCATGTGAAAGTTTGGTACTTGAGCATCTCTTCTAGGAGGTCACGGGCCGTGCTGTTCTTGGAGGATGGAGCAGTCTGTAGGTGGCTGGCCACAGGTGCCCGAGCACTGCAGGGTGGTGGTGTCAGTATGAATGGCTGTGCAACACACAAGTCATTTCCAACGAAAATTAAATACCCAAAAAAGACATTCCACTACCAATGGTGGGAGCAAATCATGCACAAAAGGCTAATAAATAGCACCGCAATCTCTCCTTAGGCTGTGATTTATCTGTCTGGAGACTTATTAAAGGAATGCTCCTGCTGTTTGCACATTTTTTATCATGGTGCTGCCTTTTTGACACACTCCAGCATCAGAAACCTCTTTCCTCATTCCAGCAGTCCTAGCAAAAGCCCCGCTCGCCGCTGCCCCCAGCTCACCCCTGCTGCCATCCCCACAGCCGAGGGGCTTCACTTGGGTGTTCGCTCTGTTCTTCTCCCTGCACACCTCTGGGTGAGAGGGATGTCTTGTCCCTGGCCAAGCAGCCAAGCAGGCAGGTGTTCTAGTTTTCCTGTGACAGGTTGGCTGCTATGAGTAAGATAATATAATAATAATAATAATAATAATAATAATAATAATAATAATAATAATAATAAGAAGAAGAAGAAGAAGAAGAAGAAGAAGAAGTAAGAAGCTGACTGGGATGGCAGGAAACAAGTTATTTTAGAAATTAGAAGTATTTGCACTTCCCAGCTCTCCTCCTGGGAGGTTTGTAACACTGGCCCTATCCCTCACCTTGCCCAACATGGCAGAGGGATTCAGGCTGGCTGCCCTGGTACCCAAAGAAAACAAGCCAGGCATTTTCTCTGAAAATACCACATGTTTTCTTGCCACTTGCCCTGTGTTTTGCATGCTGGCGGGCTGTGAGCAGAGGACAGGCAGCAGTGCTGTTGACAGCCAGCCCGGGGCTGTTTCTGCCCCAGAGCAAGGGGAGGGAAGCCAGAGCCCCCCTGCTGGCAGCACCCCGTGGCCGTGCTGGACCTGGGGGTGGTGGGGGGAATGGGCCCTGCCCAGCCTCCATCCCGGTCACGGCCTTTTTTGCCAAGCTCTGCCTGTGAATACAGAGCCGAGGCCAGGTATAGGAAAATCTCAAATTTTTGACTTTAAAACTACATCTTTTTCCTTTTTTCTTTCTTTTAACTAAGCACCTGCACTTTGCATGCTGGCTCACCAGTCTGGCACACTTGTGGTCGGCGATACTTTGAGGATGCTGACATCTCACTGACATTGTTGGATGACGGGACCCTGCGTGTCCCTTTGATGGACATGACAGAAACAGCTATTGCCATTCTTACTCAGTCCTCAGACACTTCTGCCACCCAAGTGCGAGCACAGGCAGCACTGGGTGACCAGGACTTTGTGCTGCATCTTTAAACACTGCTGTCTGGGGAAAAAAGTCTTTAGCTGCCAGTGAGGTTAATTTTCTTTCTGACAATAGTTCAGCCTGGAGAGTATAGAGTGTCAAGGGAGCTGCAAAATTTGAGTATGATGTAATTTTGCAGTTTCTGCCCTCTCTGTGAAGTGCATATCCTATCCACATATCCCCCCTTTTAACAGACAGTGGAGTATTTAGAAAATCTCAGTGCTCAGAGTAGGAAATGGGGAGGAGAGAAAGGGAGATGGGGTAGGAGCTCTCCTTGCCCTTGCAGGGGTAGGGGAGGAGGTACTGGCACTCATGTATCTCTCTTTCCTGATCCACTGAGCAGAAGTATCTCCAACTTTGAATCCCCCTGCACAGTCCCCAGTGAACAAGCAGATCCAGCTGCCCATCTTCCTTCTCTTCCAGCAGAGCCCAGGAGGCAAGTTTGGTCAAGGTGAGAGGGAATCTGATAGGGAGATGCACATCCCAAATGGAACAAATGGCCCCCATCCCAAGGGACAGAATTATTTCTGGAAATAACGGTGATGGCCTGGCTGAAGGACCATCCCAGGAGCCCACCACATCTGTTGGCTTCACGCTGGACAGGTCCCAGCTCTGCACACAGGAGCCATGCTGCAAGCTGGGCCATCGTGTTGTGATTGCAGGCAGGGCTGCAGAGGGTGAAAACTTCTAACAGCAATGCTGTGAACTGACAGACACAGTAGAAATAAGATTTATTTCATAAAAGAATTAATGCTAGCAATGCTCTTCAATAAAGTGAGCCAATTCTCCATATCATCTATATTTACTTACCCTATATTGCTTGCAAAATCATTATTCTATCTCTGTTGGGACTTTCAGGAATGCCGCCACCCTTCCAGCATCAGCGGGGCAGGAGCTGGGACTGTTGGAAACCATCAGCTGGGCCGTGATCAGAGCTGCCACTGCCCAACCTGGGCCACGGTCATCAGCTCCCAGTCCCTGCAGGGTCCTGCCCTGCAGCACCACAGACGCACGCATGTGCAGATGAACACGCAGCACTGAGAAAGACTGAACATTTCCTGCTTAATGTCTGCTGTCAGAAAGTGCTGCTCTGCCAAAATTGAACTATCCCATGGGACTGTGTCAGTTCGGACAGACTGAAGTTTAGGGCAACAAAAATCAGAATAACTCATTTCAGTAAACTCACAGCAGTCAGCAGCCAGCTGTCAGAACGGGGCATTGCAACTTTTCAGTCTGAAGTGACTTCTCTTTGGCACCGCTGTGCATTAATGTATACCACAGTATAAATTCCTGTATGAAAAAATACAAAATGAATTATGAAACAGAATACTACTATACTGATTTGGACTGGAATAGAAACAAGGCGTACTCTAAATATGAAATATATACTAAATATAAACATAATGGAATAGAAAACCTATAAAGGAAATAATCCCAAAATGCAAGCAAATGTTTCAATTGACCCGAAACAAAGTGTTTCCAGAATACTGTTTTTTGAGGAATTGTTCATGAGCTCCATTTTCCCTTTTCTCTTCAGATTTTATTTCAGCTGAAGGGAAATACTCGTGCCTGACCAACTCTCCACAGGGCAATAGATGCATGAATATTTGTATAAATGTATGTAAGTATAACTGTGCTCTCCTTTGTTCTGTTTGCCTGTCTTTCCTTCTTCCCACATTAGCTATCCCATTCTGAAAGCTGAAAAAGTTTTTTCTTTCTGTTACAGATAGGTCAGGGAGGTTAACCTCTTGCCGTTTTGAATGCTTCAAGGGGGCTCTGGTGACGGCAGTCTTTTTGCTTTTTGCTGGTCCTTGTGGGTGGTGGTGGAGCTGACCTGTATTGCAGGCATGAGCAACAACTTCAGCAGCGATGTCCCTTGGTATGACTTGGGCATTACACCTGCATGGAGGAGGCCGCTGAGCTTTAGCTCTGTAACGCTTTACAAGGCTCAGGAGACACAGGATGCTTTACTGTTGTCCTGAAAAGAGGAAATGTTACTTTACCACGAGTGAACGAAAGTAAGCCTGGCCAAAAACTGCATCCAGCAGTGACCCCCCAGCATGCCCACAGGTCAAGGGCAGGGCGTCTGTTTGAAGGTGGATGGGATGTTTCCTAATGCGCAGCCGTCGGTAACCTAAAGCAGGTTTATGACAGAGCCAAGATCAGGCATTAATGTAATAGACTGGTAATTCAATCACTTTATAGAAGTTGATCTGTCCTTTTTATTACAATTATTGTCAGCCCGGGTGTTTCGTTCCATCACTGAAAATAAACATCATTTATCATACTTGTAAAGATTAGCCCCTGACAGCTCCAGCTCTGCTTTGCATAAATGTGTATTAATGTCGGCTCTGTCTGAAGTGGCGAGAGAAGTCTATATTTCACAAGAATGATTAGACAGTGTCACCACTGCTTTAAGTAATGTCTTATCATGACGGATAATCAAACTGTGTAAAAAAAAAAATAACAACAAAAAAAGGCAGTTTCCTGCATATGCATTTTTTCGCGTTACTGGGCTCAGGCCTAGCGGTAGTTTTGCAGCCGCAACACCGAGGCTCGTGGTGCCGGGGCTCTGGGCTGGCGAAGCCACCCTGGGTTTCAGGAGGTGCGTGCGGCTCATCGCCAGGGCTGGGGCTGCCACCCCTCCACAAGGCTGCCTGAGTGTTCCCATCGGAAGACCCCGCAGTCTGCGTCTCTGCCAGACTTGTAACTGCTGGAGCAGGATATTTTCCGTGCCTTGGGCTGAATTTGATTCGGAACGTTACAGCTAAAATGATGGCGTCATTTCTGAGAGTGAGATTAAGGGAAAATGTGATGCCCAGGCTAAAATATTCTGACAGACATTTTCCAGAGAAGCTCTAGGGTTTCTGGACCTTGGGGCAAGACCCCTACAGGTGGCATGTGCCTGCCCTGAGGTGAGGGATGAGTCTTTTGCTGCTCCCATCAATGTGCACCCACGTGGAGCCAAGCTATTAATTGCAGGGAAATATATTTATATATATTTCCAGGGAAATATATAATATATACATTATATATATTTTATATTATATATATTATATATTATATACATAATATATATAATACATATAAAATACATTATAATTATATATTATAATAATATATTATATCATATTGTATATATTATATATTTCCCTGGAAATATATATATATATATAATATATGTTTGTCAGCACGTACGTTACAGATGTTAGAACTCAGCAGCCCAACTCTGCATCTCCATGAGCTCGGTGCCTGCTCCAACCCCTACACAGGTGTGCATGTACCACCTCCCCGGCCCGACCAAGCCTGCATCCCTGGGCTGTGGGGGTAAGCAGGATGCTTCTTGCCATGTTCCTCCTGGTGACAGTGTGTCCAGAGTATCAGCTGACAGCAGGGACTCTGTGCTGGGGGCTGTGTGTCCTTGCAGCCAGCATGGAGGACAGCTGCCTGGCATTAAAGGGATGAAGAATGACTGGAGACATGAGCTGAAGTCTTACAGCTCTTTGGTTGTGCCAGGGCAATGCCAAGAACATCTCCTTGTTTGCTGCTCTGTGCATTTGTCGGTTTTCAGGAGAGAAATGCACAGGCACCGATGTCCATCACATACCAACTACAACAGTTTCCTGCCATGTTGAAGAAGAACTCTACAATTCTCATGCAAGAACATCAGAGCTGAAGAAAAGCCCTTGGTATTGGGTCTAATTCCACTGGTTTTAGAAACTGAGAAAATGAAACCAAACCCCATATGTGTTTTCAGTTGCTGGTTTTGGTGAGCTGGAGATGTTCAGTGATTGTGATTTCTGGGCATCTCATCTGGGTTTCACAAAAGCCCCAGGTTGTGGAGCAGGGGTGCTTGTGTCAGAGTATCTGCTTTCATTGTTGCTGGCTTGTAAAAGTTATTTCCAATTCTTATGCCTTCAAGGGAAAAAAAAAAAAGAACACAACAACTTGGAGGCATGGAGCCTTAAAAGCAAATGTCAAATAAAACATTTGATTAATAATCTTATCATCTCTAACCCAGCCACCTTATTTTGGGAGGCTTGTGATTGAGATCAGTGTTAATTGAAGATGACGCCTTAAAATTAGCCCACTGCGGAGGTATCTTATTGAATCAGGTCCTAAAGGAGCGATAATACATCAAATATCGTATATGAAAATAAATAAACCTCTTCCTTGCATAACTAAGAGCTACTTCTGCTATTAAAGCTAAAGCGTTAAAAGTGTTGGAACTAGACTGAGTGCTTATATTGCTGTTTTCTCATTTTTTTGCATGGCAGCCCCAGCTTTTCCCTGTTCAGGTTGTGGTCACCACTGGTTTCACCTGCACCGCTCTCAGCGTGGGCTGGTGCGGGGCTGGTGGCTGTGCCCCAAGCCCTGCAGTGCAGCCTCCCCTTTGCTGAAGAACCTGAAACTGAAACTTTGCCATAGAATAAAACAGATTTTAACAAAATACCAAGCATCTGCCTCAAAGTAGGCCGGGTGAAGGAGCCAGGTGTCAGTGGTGGAGGGAAGGAGGGGGTGAGGAAGGCACTGGGACCATCAGCCATCCAAGCAGTGCTGGCTTTAGCCAGTGGTATTAGCAACTGGCACTTTTTGAAGTGCTAAAAGCTTTGGACACAGATTACCATGCGCATATTTCAATTTCCCTTAAATCCATGGAGATTTCCTCTTAGAGCACACTCTCTCCCTCACTTTTTTTTTTTTTTTTTATTCAGCTAGATTGTGCTTGATGGGGACCGTTAACTGAATGCAGCATATTATATATTACTTCAATAAATCACCGCCAGCCGAAGCATTCAATATCATGCAGAGCAGTAATCAGGGGAAGTCTTAATCACTCTTTAAATGGTTTGAATTTATGCTCTGCTTTCCACAGGCTCCCGTTGCTGCTGGGAAGATGCGGTGGAGGCCCACCAGGACCTGGTCCTCCAGCCGGGTGCCCTGCTAAGGGCATGGGGCCCGTGGGGTGAGGAGGTGCCGCTGTATGGCAGCGTTAACAGCTGCTCTTACCGGGCTGAGGCTGCACAGATGTGCGGCAGGGCCTGGCTTGGTTTCAGCTGGAAAATACGTTTTAATGTAGACTGTTCTTTTCAAAGAAATTGTCAGAAAAGAGTAAATCCAGCTGCTGTAATCCTCACTGTTCACTGCTCCGTCCGTTTGCATTTGGTCCGGGAGATTAAAAACGCCTCCTGGATTTTTGTGGGAGAGTGGGAGAAGGGAAGAGGGAGGGCTGACTTAAAAAAAAATAGCAAACCACGAAACGCTAAGTCTGATTTTTAAACAAATCGCTTTATGATTGATGGCCTGACCCACCAGACTTTCCATGAAGGCAAAGCTTTCCAACCGCGGGTCTGGCGGGGTGGGTGCCCGGTGTCAGCCCACCGGCAGGGAGGATGGGAGCCTTATGCAGATGTGCATGATGTCACCTCTCCCAGCAATGGGGAGAAAAAGAGAGAGAAAAAAAAAACATAGCAGGAAACAAAAGCCCATTTTTGGGCGGAAGTTAACTGTTTTGGGTGCCCTGGTGCCCATGAGCACAGCCACTGGGCATGGAGGCTCGCCGGGGCCGTCTGGAGGCCGGGCGGTGAGGTTAATGGGCTCGTTAACCGCATCTGGCGGGGAGAGCCCCGCGCGGGCTGCGCCGGTTCCTCCAGCTCGGAAATACTTTGCGGGCCCCTCCAGCTGGAGAGCACGAGCCTCCCCCCGCCTTCAAAGCGATCCCACCACCAGGGCCGTAAATCACTGCTCTCGCAGTGGAAATTGGAACGAGACCCGAGCGGAGCTGAGATGCAGCCGCTGAGACCCTTAAACAATAGTCCTACACACAGGAAACTCTCCCATAATAATGATTTCGCGTTCCAAGGAACTTTGGTATCTGACTGTTGGGTTTTTCTCCCCCCAGCCCCGTTTGGCTTTTCATTCAATTCCATGTTGTTCGTGTCTCTTAATAGGGCATCCTTCATTATCATTATCCCTAATAGTGGTTTATTGTATTAGTTACAGTTAATTTAAATGTTACCGAAGCATTGAAAACAGATTGCAGATGTTTTGAAACAGATGTTATTTTAATGTTAAAACAAAATCATGAATATTTATAGGTCATTATTGCCTGGGTTGAATTAGACTCTTTAAATAGTAATGTATGGGCTTAACATCTTTTGAAGGAAACACTCCAAAAAAGGTGAATGGAAAAACACTGTCATATGAAGATGTGTAAATCATTTCTTCTGGCTTACTGGATTTTCCTTTATGAATGGTCAGAATTAATTATGGTTTTATTACTAAACCAGGTACTATTCCTGCTCTGTAACTGCAGTTAACCCAAGACAAAGTTTTCAGCTCAGAAACACCTTTCCAGCTCTCTGTTTCATAGAAAAGAGGCCCACCAGCTCCCTGCAAGCAGACCTAAAGCTGTAGGAATATTCTGAGGTGGCGTCACCAGTATTAAAGGAAAAATAAGGTGAAGATGATGCAAGCACACAACTCACTTGGTGTCAGTCTTTCCTATAGAAACACAAAGAGGGTTTGTTAATGCCACATGCAGGCTGCCTCTGTTCAAGTCATATTTCTTTCTTTATGGAGATGAAGTTAGTCTTTAAGGCATCAGCTCAAAATGGCCTTTCATTCATTACAAAGTTATTTAGTTACGGGTAGGTAACTCTAAATGACATTTCTACATACCGCACTTTATTAGTTGATCCTAGCTGCTAAATGACATGTTTAGCTCAGCAAAGTATGGCAGGGGAGTTCAGTGTGTTTTGGCTAATTTTGGATGGGGTCCAACCTTCTGGAGTTGGAAATTTGCCTCTGAGATGATGAGCTGTGCACCTCCCCCTGGGAGAGCTGTGAAGTCAGAAAGTAAAAAAACGTTGGTGAAAAATTAAAAACAAGAAGAGTGCAAACACTGGGCTATTTCCCTGCTCCCCAGAGAGACGTTCGAGCACTTCTGCCACCTTAGATGAGTCGTGTCCTATTGAGGAGAGGAAGGGGCAGACCGCCAGCTGGGCAGCACTGCTTGGGGTGGTGCTGGGGACAGAGAGGCTGGTGGCAAGGGGACAGGCTATCAGGCAGCCACCCACCCTTCTTACTGCACTTTGCTTGTGTCTGCGGGGATGATGTGCTCTAACCTGCAGCACTGAGCTTTTTTTTTTTTTGACTCCAAATTTACTATTTTGGAGGAAAGCCTGAGTCCTCCTGAAGCTGGCAGGACTCCTTGTCTACGGGCACAAAACCCCAGAGCAGATGGGCACATGTTTCGGCTAAGCGCAGCGGCTGTTGTTGAGCATTAGGGGCTGCAATCTCATCCAGGAACATCCCAACAGCCGCCTTTGCTTCTCCCTCAGCCAAGGGGTGCAAGTGTCACCCCTCGCCACTCGGGCTGCCTCCCATTGCACGCAGCTTCGCGCTGCTGCTGCTGCCTTGTGCTTCAAAAACTCAGGAACTGCATTTTCTGGAAAGGACAGCAGTAATAAACACGACATTTCAGCTTCCATGGTGTGATCTGGATATGAGGGTCGCAGGAAAAGTGCTAAAAAGATGCACACTGTATTTTCCTACTGACCTGAGATTAGGGATGGCCAGGCTGCAGGGCTTGGTTGCAGTTGAGGGCCATGGAGCTCTGATTGACTGCACTGAGGGACCTGGCTGTAGAGCCCTTGCACCAAGGCTCACAGAAACATTAGAATTCATTTTGATTTCTAGAAATTGGCCAGGAATGTTTTCTACTGTGATCTTACATCTTGATTTTAAAAGCCGTACTGAGAAATGACATACATCCAAGTGAAGGCATGTTCCTTCAACAGCTTGGACTTGCCCTTCCACCACTTTCATGTCCCAAGGATCACGGAAAGCCTGGTATAGTACATTACATTCAGTAGGCTGCCAGAAAGAGAGTTCATTTAGTTTGATGACAGATTAATACTGATTCACAAATTAATTTTGTCTCTTTGTATATCAAGGGTGTCCGCAACTTATTTAATTTGTAATAAATATAATTATAGAAATGAATGAGCTATCAAGATTTTTAAAGTATGATCCATCAACGTTGGCATGACTTGTAATCCTGGTCATTATAAATAAAATGGGTCTTTTGCAATATGGAATGCAATTTTCCCTGTAGTTTGTCTCATTATTTTCTGACATGTGGGTTAATATTAAATTACAATGCCTTAATTTTCAAATCAGGGCTCAATTTGTAAATAAGAGGTTAATAAATAACCTTTCCAGCTGGAGGCCTTCATTAAAATAAACTTTTAAATGAGATATTTGCCTGTTGGTTGCAGCATCGATGGTACCACCATTGTCTCATCCTGTATATTGCAAACAAAAAAAAAACAAAAAAGCTTGTATGGCTGCCAGAAAACCCTATCCAAGGAGTCATTGTGCCTCCAGTGTTTTCATATGGTCTTTCAGATGTCCCACATAACTGGATTATGCCCTGACCTACTCCATCTCCTGCTTCCTGACACGTGCAGCGCAGACCGAGCTGTCTTCGTTTTATGTGACCTTGAGCGTGCTGCGAAGGCTGCAGGTGGCTGGAGCCTGCTGTCACGTATGATGCTGTACATCCTAGTGGTCTTTGAGTTGTCCATCCTACCTGGGCAATGAAGCTTATTGCTTCTGAGTCACTAAGCTCAGACCTACTCCTGCTTCTTAGTCTCCTTACTGCTGTGCTTCATGTGATGCTTGTGATGGTGTCTCCCACCACGACTTTCAGGAAAAAATACTTTTCTCATAACTGTCACACAGTTCTTCACAGAAAATTCATGTCCTAAGCTGTAGAGCTGAATTTTCTCAGTTCGCACAGATGAAAAGCTCTGGTTTCTCCACTGAAGGCACCTCTGACTGGTAATGTTTGGGCCCTGAACCTAAACTGCATTGGTTTGGGCTTTTTCCATTGCTGGATGACCAGCTTGGACAAAGGCTACTTTCTTAGTAGCTGAAAGGAAAGCAACATTATGTGCAATTTTAACAACAACAACAACAAAAAAAAACAGGATACAATACAAAAACTCAAAAAACACTAACACTCTTCACTGAAGCAGCAAGTTGCTCTACGAGACATGTCTAAGTAAGGCAGCTTGTAAGAGCAAATAGGCTGTTTGAAACATCAAAATTTCAGGCCTAAGCATTGGAGGAACCATTTTCAAAAGACAGGAGCCTGTTCATGTCACTGACCAGCTCAGCCCCATGTCCTTCAGCACAGGCCTACAATGAGCAGCCTCATGCCTGCCTTGTGGCTGGGAATTGCAAATACTGGCAATGGCATAGGGCCAGGGCTAGTTTTTTCTAAAAAGTGGCATGTCCTGTCCAGAGGAAACACCCCCAAAGCCCCAGGAACATGGGGCAGCTGTGCCCAGAGGGGTCCCAGGGTTTGCCCTCCTCTCGCAATGCTGGATCAACATCTCCATGCTTTCTCCTCCCTGCTGCTTGTCTACAGGAGTGTTTTGGCTTCCATACTGCTGGCCACACTTAGGTAAACTGCAACATGGCCTCATCTTGGAGCTCTACTAAACTGCTATGCTCATCTGCCTCCAGCAAAAATCCCCCCGAGGACAGGATCAGCTCAAATTCTTTCTGGAGGTCAGTGAGATATTTCTTGGCCATGGTTTCCACCTTCTGGCTAGTTTTGCCTGTGAGTGCCAGATCTTTGTGCTTTCTGTGACTATGAGAAATGGTAGGCTCAAAATTCAGTGTCTTAATAAAAAACAAACCACCACTACTAAAAGAAACACACAGATCAAGCCCAACCTCGAGACCTTTTCTGGCTTAATTGTATGGACTAGAGGTGACAAATGCTTTGAGCGTGGTGACAAAACCCCAAAGGACCACAGTTTTGCTGACAGGACAGTTTTGTTAAAGGGATGCAGAAGCTGTTGGCACTGGCCAGGGCTCCATTAGGGCTCTGCCAGTATAGCCACAGAGGCCAAATATCTTTGAACAGGAAGCCCAGAGCTCCTCCAATGGGCCAAAGCTTTCCTGCATTACAGACGTCTGGAAAAGGAAAGGTCTCTGAGCTCAGGCAGTTCTCACCTGCAGTGAGGCTGCTCTGGGGCTGGAGGGTTCAGGAAACGCTGGGCCCAGGGGTCCAGTCTGGATATCGAGATCTTGTGGTGTCTCTAGCAGCACGAGGAGCAGACGGTGAAAGAAGGGAGAGCGAGAGGCAGCAGGAGGAGCTCAACCTGTGACAGGCCACTGCCCACCCTGGAGAAGACAGGGAGGGAAAGGTGCCTGCACAGGGAATGCGGGCCTCAGTGTAATGGTTCTGCTGGGAGAGTGTCTCAGCAGTTGGAGCTCTAACCCCATCCTTGTACTCACATGCCTCCTTCCTAATGCTATTAAAATATGGTCTCTCCACATTTCACATATTTTCCCATTCCTCACACAGCCAAAGCACTCTCCCTGGGTCCTCGCATGTCACAGGATGGGCCTATGGTTACCTACCTAGCAAGATAAGTTATGCTGGGCCCCACTTGCACTGTTTATGCTAGAGGACAATATTCTTCAGCGTGGTACCCAGCTGGGTTCATTTGGGGATTGTTTTTTCTAATTTGAGTAGTTTTCATTCAGCCTAATAGGGAGCACTGATGCATGTACACAAGACCAAGTTTACAATTACAGACCTCTGATGGTTCTGCAGTTATTTTTATTCAAGAAACAGCAGATGCCTTTTTTAATAGTAGTAAAGGAGTTTGAAATATCTTTAAATAAATAAACCTCCTCCTGTCCACCTATCTATTTTACTCTGAGGGGAGAAAAGACCTCCCTTTGTTCACCATTTGCATTACCAAATGAACCATTTCTGAGCCCCGCTGAACCTGCTGAAACATCTGTGGGCCAGCACTTTGCCTGAGGTATCTTGTGTCAGCACTGAAATGAGGGCTGGGAAAGATGTTTTACTTTAGCTAATCTAATCGTACCAAGACACAATACTTTGTGTGTTAGCTGGAATAATTTTAAACAGTATTAACAATGTGGTTTTTCCTGTTATAAGGAAGGACGATACAAATCTAAAAGGCCCTCAGTCCCTGACTTTATTTTGCACCTTCTTCTGTGAGGTCTGCTTGTTCCCAACTTCTCACAAGTGGAAGAACTTCATTGGAAGAGCAGGGGTGGAAAACAGCTTCTCATGGGCCCCCTGAGACATGACTTTTCCTGGTACTGATTCACCCATGATGAAGCCAGCCCAGCTCTCTACATACTATTTTTTTTAACGTAAATGACAGACAGCTAAAATGTTAATGGAAAAATGTAATGATAATATTTTAGCTGAAAATCCTTTTGATATCACTTTTACAAGACTACTTGGAAGTCACGTCTCAGCCTCATACTCTCCTAAATCCAAGGTTTAGATTTAGAAGGTGTTTAGGCTAAACTTATTAACGTACTGTTGGTAAGTGTTGAATTTTGGTAAGAGTTTATGAGTTGGATCAGATTTTAAATTTACCTTTTAATTTGTGCATTTACAGTCCATTTTTTGCAAGTGTTCAGTGGCCACAAAGCTGGCTCTCATCTCTAAGAAAAGTCTTCTCAAGTACTTAGGTCTCATTGGTGCTTTCAACACCTAGACCACTGATGATCTGTTCAAAATGCTCCCACTTACTTCCAGTTAGTGATGGAAATGCTGGGATCTATTTTTTTTTTTTTCAATTAAGTAGAAATGTTCACCTGGCTCAGCCCCAGTTTCTTTTCCCTGAAAACATTTTTCATTTTCATTGACAAGCCTCCAGACATTGCTAAGACAAGCGATCATTTCCTGAGCGTTCCTCAATCAAGGTGAGACCTGTTTGGTTCCTGGATGGCTGCTAACTAGGGATAGTCACTGGCCTGCAGGAAGCAATGAGGATCACCACTTGGAGCACCCTCCTCAGTGGGTGCTGGTGTTACATGGGTGCAGCCTCTTGGCCTGCAGAGCAAAACCCATTTTCTCACCCCTCCTTAAGATCTCCCAGATACAGTAATGCCGCCCACTTTCAGTGTGCCTGGAGTGATGTCTAATCCTCTGTGCATTTCATGTAACGCAATCAAATTTCACTTATTGTCATTATTGATGAGTGACACAGAGGTTAAACGATTTGCATCAAGACATTTTGCTCAAAAAAAAAAAAAAAAAAATTAACACATCACTTTTCAGTCAGCTGAGACACTTTGCTCAGAAGCCAGATAGCTGGGTAAGTGCAGCAGACAGGTACCCCCTTGCAGGGCTCCATTGCCAGCTGGGAAATGGGGCCAATAAAGCCACCTGGAGACTATCAGGTTCCTGCTATACAGTAACAGTGGGCAGAACCGGAGGAGCACGTGTGTTTCCTGCAGCTTGGCTGGGCCGCTGGGGCTGGGAGCGCCTTCGCTCCGAGGTCTGCAGCCAAGGGCAGGACGCTGGCGTTGCCAAAGGGCGGGGCAGGCCACCTACAGACTCGAGGCCTGGGCCTGCTTCGCCTTTCCAAGCCTGCTGTGAATCAGTCCCAGCTGTGCTCCTCGGTCGCCATCAGGGCTGCGCCGTTTCCACCTGAGCGGCTGGCTGGAGCCCCCCCAGGCACGGGACGGGGCCTGTGCCACCAGCCACACTGCATGACTGGCCGAGTAGTGGGCCCAAGGGGTAGCAGAGCCAAAGGAGGTGTTTTTGTTCCCCAAAGCCCTTTATGTAAAGCTCTACAGATGCAAACTTTGTCTTCAAAAACAGCTCTCTCTTACACCCACAAATATGTCTAAGCTTCACTTCCTTGTTTTTCCTTTGTTATGGCCAGTAACTCTTCATAGCCCCTGACATTTTGCAAGTGAGATAAACTCTGGGAGACAGAAAGCCATGAAGAAAATTATCCCTGCTTTGACATGAGTTTTTCTTTCTTCCATGCTGCTCTCCTCATTTCATTTGATCTATTTTAACCACTACCACCACACTGTAGCACAAACCTGGTGCTCTGGCCAGCATTCAGCTGTGCAATATGTGCTCTTCTTCTGCATGATTCCCTCTGCAGGTGTCAGGAAAGCTGTTCCTCATGCTCCTGAGTCAAAAAATGCAACTGTCTGCCTGCCAGACACTGGCAGAGAGGATGTTTGTATGGGCAGAGCACTCGGGGGTCCTTCCTGGAGAGGAAGAGAAAAGGCATAGCGATGGGGGAATGGGAGGGGTATACGTGAAGATTGTCTTTAGCTGTAGTCTTTCTGTATAGTCAGTGGAGAGAGAAAGGGAGAAAGAGAGGAAGGAAGAAAAGGAAAGAGGTAGGAAAAGGGAAAGGGAATGGGAGAGAGAGAGAGACACCTTTAGGCGGTGTTCAGAGCATCAGACCAAGGTTCTGCTTTGAGTCTTTCCTTATAAGTCATTTCTTTATGGAGATTGCCCTGGGCTGTACTTAATAAGAGTTAAGACTAGCTGAAGCAACCTAGACCAAACATTTATGTAGCTCCATGCCCTGTTTCCTGATGCAGGAGCTGCCTGTTGGCATTTGTTGCCGTGTCCGCCGCTCCACCATACAAATGATCATAGAGATACGATTGCAAAATGGCCTCTCTGATGGACAAAAGTGTCCACAGGGCCCTTGGGAGTAGTGGCCACAGAGTTTGCTTTTCAGTAAGACGTTGATACTTAGAGACATTTCCAGCAAGTGCACTGTAGTTGAGTGCAGCAGTTTTTTCAAAGTTGACAGCAGGCAGGCCACTGTGCCCCCTACATATCTGCCTGACAGGCCAGTGTGGGGAAAATGGAAATAGGGAGGGCAAGGGACCTGTGCAATGAATCACAGGTGCTAGTGCAATTGGCGGGAGCTACAGTAGTCACAAACCTTCAGCATGTGTGAAAGCATCACTTAGCTCTTTTTTTTTTTTTTTTTAATTTTGTTTTTACAGCAAACATATTTAATATAGCCATTTCAAGTTTTACATGAAGCATAAATCAAGGGTGAGAAATAAGTATATTGGCCACAACATAGGTTGTTTTGTAGCTTCTAAATTTCTTAAGTGTTAGGTCATTTTACTTACAAGTTAAATAGCTGTCTGCAAGAGGCCTTGGTTGGTTATAAATTGTTCTTCCAATAATATAAACCACACCATTTATTTACAACACGTATGCTCTTCCAAGTAGATCCAACAGCTCATAAAGAACAAGAGCTCCTATGTCATCCCTACTGAGACCACTGCAATAAAGAGCCATTGGAATGACTCCGTATGTGCAATCAGATCCAGCAACAGTAGCTTTTACAGGCTTTTTCTCCCCTCCAGGAAAACTTTCAATATTAGTGCAATTTCAAAGAGCTGTGATGGTCTTACTCCTCGTGTGCCCCCAGTGGTTTTGGGAGTGGAGTGAAGTAACACTCACCAAAGAGGGTCAGAATCAGCCCTGTTAGGATAGTTCATTTTCATAAGGGAGATGAGTGATTAAAAAGAGGGTTAATTGAATATTATGATGTTCTCACTATTGTATAAACTCCAAAGGTCTGGCTTATAAACAACAGTTGTTGCAGAAGGTTTATTACCTTCTCACAACTGGACAAATGAGCCTTTCGATCTCTGTTTATTCCAGGATGGCTGGGCAGTAAAAATGTGCATGCTGGTACATGACCTCAGGTGTATTCCTAGGAAATATTGGCCCAGTTTAAGTAATAAAGATGTTCTTACACAGGCAGAGGTGTGCCCCGATCAAACTCTAAAGTGAAATACCAGCTAGAAGCAGCATTTGATCTAGATTAGAAACCTACTTTAAGTGTTTGAAGTAGAAAAGCAGTAGGAGCTGATCTGAGTCTCCAAAGCCTTTTGTCAATAGAAAAGCTCTGAACAATTTCCCTTTAATAATATTACTGCATTTTTAAAAATGTGATTTCTGTAGTTCTTGGACAGTACAGAAGGGTGTGATATTTATCCAATGGATTTGCAGACTAACAGGATCATTAACATGTTAATCAACATCTTGTTCCCTGGCTCAACCTCAGACTGTGCTCAGATTGGTGTAAGAGTCACAGGAGCATGGGATTCACCTCATCCTACTCTGTAATAAATGAGGAGAATGACAGATGCCTTCCAGAGTTCGATCCACCCCATCCTATGTGTCTAAAACAGGCAAGATTAATTGTGTTTTAGGGTATGCCAATCTCTTGCCACTGATTATGAGGGAACCCAGATTACGGGGTGAGGGTTTGTCCCAAATTTACCAATCAGCTCAGCAAGGATCCTGCCTGAAGGAAAATGAGGACGTCCCTTCAGTCACATGAAACTTCTGATTCATGTGCACAAAGTGCCGTGGCTGATTAACAGACCAACTGCTTTGCTCAAGAGCTGACTTTATTCAAAGCAACTCATTGCTGTGCCCATAATGCTCACCTATGAACAGCTTCCCCACCTTCCCTTAAAGCTTTAGCCCTGTTTACATCCACCCACCTCTATGAAATCAAATTGAAAATCAGTCTCTTGAGTAGCTGAGCTAACTCCTGCTGCAGTCAAATGAAAGCTTTTCATCAATGGGCCGGACCAGGCACTAACTGGATCACGACTGATATATCTGTTGCTTACCACAACACTTCCCATCACGTACGTAGTGGACAAATTAATTTCTCCTTACTCCAAACCCAAATTTCAACTACTTACTGTCTTTGCCCATCACGGCTTTGCTGATCTGTCCCGTTTCTGTCTCCTTTTGGACACTAATCAAGATAGCCAACGAGCCATTTTGCCATGAATCTTCAGGTTGGTGAATTTCTCCAGTGCTTACCCTGAGCCCTTCTCTAAGGGCTGCACTACCTCGGCCTCCTTCAAATCCCCTCTGCTGAGAGCCAGGCAGCGCGGCTATACTTGCAGCAGCTCCCCAGCCTCACTGCCCCTCTTTCTGCCACCTCATCTCATTGTGGACTGGAAGCTCGTCAAGGCAGGACCAGTGCACATCCATGCAGTGGCTCACACACCAGGCCCATCCAGCTCCTCACCACCCACTCCTTGGCACCACCCGAGTCCAACTGACTGTGTTGGTGTGGCAATGATAGACCAATGCCAACCACCATTATCAATAAAAGGCAGTAACAAAAGGCACAAGGAATTATGAAAAAAATTACTTTTTAATGTACAAAAGGTTTATATACAGTTTCAGCATGTTACCTCTGTTCTTATGATGTAGAAAACAGCTAAAAATGTTCTTAAGATATAAATTTGACAGAACAATTCACCTACCATACTTTTAGTAATGATGTCTTCTATACATAATATATACAGTGCTGGAATGGTTATTATAATACTATTTCAGTAAATGAAGGAAGACCACCTCTGGAAAGTCTGAGAAATCTCAAGTCATCGGAGATTTGGTTTTGCTTTTGTGTTTGATCTTTTGCTAATGAGATATCTGTGAAGAGGGACTCAGTAGCCACCATTGCCCTATGCAGCTGTTGAAAAAAATCAGATTAGCAGTCAAAGGACACACAAAGGCCTGATCCATCTCAGCAAAATGGATGCCCAGTTGCACTCCAAGCATCCAGGACAACATACAACATCCTAAAATACGTACTGCCCTCTTTTCATAAATGCAAAGGCAAGGGCAAGGTCAGTAACTGCAGGAGAATATATACAGCAGACTATAAAACAATCCCTTTACACACACCTTTCACGGGAGACACAAATAAAGCCAGGCACCTTGCTTTGCTTTCCTGTCCTCATGCACCTAGGACATCAGTGGGAGTCACGGGGGCTCGAGGTGTGAAGGCCAGGGGTGAGAGCATCCTGTGCACACCCTTTGCATTTGGGATGAGGATGGTGAGATCGCAGGATGCTGAGCAGCACCTCCCTGCACCAGCCGTGCCCCACCTGGCAGCAGGGCTGTCCCAACCCACCACTGCCAACCACGGCTGCTGGGGTATGAAATATTGCAAAGTTTGCCTGGAGGTAACACGTGGCATTTTCACACCAGCTCCTGGTCTTGCTGGGAACAGTGAGCCTGATACATCTGCTTGTGCAAAAGGAAAGCAGGGATGTTAGGACACCAGAAAGTACCTCTACAGAGCTGCCCCTGTCCCATGCAGGGGACAGAGTCAGATGCAAGTGAGAACATCACATCTGTATGAAGGGGAGAGGGGAGATGGGAAGGAGAGAGCGAGGCCCTGAAGATGCGTTTGGTCAAGCTGTGAGAACCTGGGGAGGATGTCACACTTCTTCCCTTCCCTTCAACATACAGAGCACAAAGTATTTGATGCTATGAGAGCAGGATGAGGAGAATTGTCCTTGTCCTACACAGTCAGAAGTTAAGCAAGCCCTCCTGCCCAAGTACATGCACCCCACCACTTCCACCCTTCTGTCTAACGACAACAAAAATAAATAATGCAACTGGGACTGACTTCAGTGCCAGGTGAGCCTGGCCTTGGAAACAGCTAATCATTACTATAAGCAGTTATATTTTGGTGGAGAATTTGGCTTTGGGAGGCCCTGTTCCTCCCATCTGTTCCCCAAGAATGTTTGCAAGATATTTTCACAGACAGAGCCGCTATTTTGATTCAAATACCTGTTTTGAGACTATCCAGATGTTTGCCTACACTGCAGACTGCAGGTGCAGTGCTGAACTGAACCAGCCTGGGTACAAAGAGCAGTTTGTGGGTTGTCCAGGGTATACTTTTTGGATACAGCAGCTCTTTTCATGCTGACCAAAGCAGTGGGACACGTTAATGCAGCACTGGGCCCGTGCCAAGAAGCCTCCTTGTGGGGCAGGGTTTATTAGCTCATGCTTGGCCTCCCATTAGTGCAGTCACACACCTGGTGTGTACACGGAACCCGGGCAGAGCCCTGCATGGAGTACCTCACCCAGGTGAACCCTGGCCAGACAAACCAGCTCCCACAAAGCTGCCACAGTGCAGACTGGGCTGAAACGATCAAAACTACTCTCCATCACTATCACTTTTCTATATGAGCACCTCAGCTTGGAAAATGCAAAAGAAAGTGAAGCTGTTGCAAAGCTGCAGAGGGATATGGTAATGCACGCTTCACGAATCTGACATTAAAAAGGTATTCAGGGCCCCTGCAGAAAGTCCCCGCGCCGTGCCGCTGCCGCTCAGAGGGCGCAGCTATGCGCGTGTGTCACTCTGCACGCTGCAGCCTTCCTGCCACGGGAGATTATTTCCCAGTGATTGCTGTTCCCAGGCCTCTGCTCCACTCTGCACTTGATATAAACCACGTTGTAAACACATCTGATCAAAGTGTGCATTCACCTTTCAAGTGTCTCATCAATGTGTCTTTCCAATGTTTTCTCAGAAACACCACTATGTTTTTATAAATGTACATTTTATATACGCTTCTGGCAATACACTATATTTGATTTTTAAAGGAAGAGAGGCCTTGGCTATTTAACATGAAAGCATGGTAAGGCACTTTGCTGAGAAGCCGTTTGGAATCGATGCTCTTTGCAAGGTACAAAGGTATTTACGGTATAAAACAATACTGCTGGCAGAGGGCTTGTTTGGAGACAACTAAACACTGCTCTCATCTGAGCAGAGTACATAGTATGGCTTTTATTCTGATCAAAACCACGTCCTCCCATTTCTTTCTGGGGCGGGTTGAAAATTGAATTTTTGCAAACGTAACTAATGGAAAATGATGGGGAGCGCTATCTGCAGGGCTGCCAAGGAGGGAGGGTTTCGTCTTTAACCACGCTCATGCAGTCTCCTAGCTTGGTGGCAATACCATTCAGTGCTCTGGGAAACCAAGCCAAAAATAATACTAGAGGTGCACCCTTGCGGTGCTGAACTGCCTCGATGTAGTTTACATAACTCTGTACAGAGACTTTAAAAAATTTTTTACTTTGAATCCCTTTAATGTATTTAATACTTATCAAAAAAAACCTACTCTATTGAAACAGATTATTTTTCAAAAGCACATTCATAAAACTGCTTCACACAGACCCCTTGGATAGCGCTCAGGCCTTGTGCTTTACTGTTAGGACATCATGTTGAGAAATTTACTCTCTTCCGCCAGCGTGGTCAGCATGGAGCTCATGTCACCTATTGCCATATTGCTTATTCCTGTGGGTATGGTGGGCAGTGTCAGAGAGTTTCGTGGAGTCGTCAGGCGAGAGGAGTTCTGGGAGAGGTTCTGCAGGATGCTGGGGCTCAGGGTTCCTGACATCAGGCTCGAGTGGTCCCCATCATCCATGATGGCATCAAAATCTATCTGGGGTGGCTCAAGACCTTGCGAGTCCACCGTGCTGGACACCTGGTTCGCGCCTGGGGAAGGCAGAGCAGCCGGCTTGCCGTTCAGCGCGCACTGCTGCTGTCTGACCCTGCAGTCCGCGTGATTATCAAAGCTGCTGTTTTGTTCATACATGTGGATTTGGCCATAATAGTACATCAAATTGTTTTCCCTCGTGCCGTCCGCACACTGCTGGGCCAGTGTGGGCAACATGTCGCTGGTTCTTTTATGCACAGCCTCCGCCGCCTCCTGGCCTGGGCTCATGGTGTTTGTAGGGTGGGGAGTTCTCATGTAGCCCAGCTGCTGCACCGTGCGGAGGCCTCGGGGTCTGCTGGCCGGGCTCGGCTCAGGTGGGGGACGAGGCTGGACCATGCCGGCTGGATACGCCTGCGCCGCCAAGCCCATCATGCTCTGCTGGGGCTCAAAGCTGGGCTGGCTGGAGGGCATGATGGGCTGATGGAAGGCCTCCTGAGCCATGGGGAAGTTCAGGTGTGTCGGCTGAGATGAGTAGTTCTGCTGACTCGGTTCATGCATGACCTGGTTCAGCATTGTGCGCTCGCTGTTGCTGCTGACCATTAAAGAAGGGTCGGTTGCCATGTCCATTTGCTGAGGGTGAAGGTGGGGTCCGGACTTTGCTGCCATGCTGCTACAAGAAGGAGAGATCTGATTTGGGTTGCCGCTGATTGCACTGGGGCTCAGCATCTGATGAGGTTGGTTATACCCTGTGTGCGAGCCCAGATCGGGGTTCATACCAGGGCCTAGGCTCATCTGCTGCTGCCGCAGTTGCATACAGTTTAGCCTCTGACTGTCCATGCCCACATTTCTTTGCATAAAGCTCTGCTGCTGTGTTACATTCAAGCTGTTCTCTGGTAGCTGCATCTGCTGCTGGTTGTAGCTCTGGTACTGACCAAAGTTCTGCTTCTGCTGGACCACTGCTAAGTTCCCTTGTGAAAACTGCTGCTTTGACTGATTGGACATGATATCAACCGTACCTGAGCTGACTTCATTCCACTGGACAGGCATGTTATTTTTATTCATGTCTGAGGAAGTGTCAAAGCTCATGGGACACTCTGCCATCACGGGCCCCAAATGGCTCATGGTCGCCTCAGCCACCGCCATCCTGCGCTGGCCAGGAAAGGCTGGGGCCTGCAGCTTCCCACTTCCCTGGAAGCTCTGCATCTCGTTGCTGTACCCCATGGAAGTGCTCTCAGCCGCCGTCCCGTTGTTCTGAGACTTGATGTACTGCACCACGTCATCTGGCAGCACAATGTCGTCATCTCCGACGGGTGCCTCCCCCTCCCCAGACATGGCCTCCATGGCGATGTTTTCGCTGATGCTCAGCGGCCGGGGCGAGTAGGTGTGCCGGGGGAGGCTCCCGTCAGAGCGCCCGTAGCTCTGGAGGCTGAAATTCCTCCTGTCTGCGGGGTGTGGAGGATGGAAGGGGTTCATGCTGTTGGTGCTGTTGAAGCGGTGAACTCGTGGGAGGGCCTGGGGTTCTCCAGCAGGTCTCCTCACTGGGTCACTCGCCCGTCTCGTGCAGTTACCCGGCACCTCATGGGGAAATGCCGCGGCTGACGTGTAGCCATAGGTGTTGCCATCGCTGCAACGCCTGGGGCCTGGTGGGAGGCGGATGGAGGGCAGGGTGGGCTCTGGTCCATCCATAAGTGAGATCCTGTTCTTCAAGGTCATCCTCTCCATGTTCGGCAGAGGAGTCGGAGGAGGGCCCCCTGTGGCAGCAGCATACTTGGCTTTCAGCCTGTAGTGCTGAGCGGGGGTGAGGTTCAGCAGACCTGGCATCCCGCTGCACTGGCTCGCCTCGCTTGAACGACGGGAAGCATCCGTTGAAATCGGGTCATAGGAGTCGGCAGAGCTCGTGTTATTGGGACGGTGCCCGAGCTGCGAAGCCTCGCTGGAGCGGCGGCTGGAGAAGTACGGGGAAATCCCTGACGATCTGCGGCTCACAGTGTAGGCAGAGCTGATGGTGCTTGTCGTACTATCACGGCGCTCGTTGAGTTGGTTCAGCATTGTAACCTCATTGACAGACAGCTCCATTATTCTTGGATTAGGCAGTGTAGCAGAAGAACCACCACCGTTTTCTAGAACAGAGCCTGAGAGAAAGGTTGTGAGGAAGGAGAAGGTTTAGTTACTTGAGAAATTCTGCTTGGTAATGTTCTTGGTGCCAAAATAAAGACACAGTAAGCCACCCCCAAACATTTTATAGGAATGATAGTGAATTTCATTTGCTGCTAGTGAATTCAAAGCTTCATCTCCAGCTCTACGCCCACGCACGAAGAGCAAGAAGGCTAGGAAGAGAGGACAAGACAGCCCAGCTGCAGAGTATTTCCAACGTGTACCCCACTGATGCTCAGTTGCTGAGGAAGTGCCTCCACATGAGCTTTTGTTAGTGGGAAAAAAAGGACTGGTGTGAACAGTGTCATTGGGACAGCATGTAGCTACGACCACAGCTGCTCACTGGAACAGGTGCACAGCAGTCAAGGATAGGAGGCTGACAGCCCAAAAGTTGACGCTCAAGGACTCTTGCCAGAGCAAACCAAGAAACTCCAATATATGAAGCCCTGAGGCTTAATATAAACCAGGTCCTATCCCTTAGGACTTCTTGGCAAAGAAGTTAGAGGAGCACAAAAGGGATCATAAAGACACCTTTATCAGGAACCCCCAGCCAGTGGAAAACTAGCATATGAAGCTGTAGGCAATAGCCAGGAGCTCTCGAAGTGACAAAAGGCCTGCTGGAGCAAGATCAAGGATGGAGGGCTTGGCTGTATTGCTGCTGTGCTCCGGCAGTCTCCCAGGAGCCCTTGGGGAGCTGTTACTGCTGGAACAAATCCAAGCAGGATTGTAGCTGCCACTGGGATGCTGAAGACACCTACAGTTGGGTTCTGGGCAAGCCCAGGAACAAGACACCTCTGCCTCCCTTCATAGCTCTGCAGTCCGGATTTCTGTTGCACATACTCAGATGGCTGTGTTTCCACCCACACTCACCATTTTACCTGACATCTCTATCCAGCAGGTACTGAGTCAGAGGCCATAAGAAATGAACCTCCTCCAGGGCAGACTCTTAGTTATGAGATCCGAGACAAGCTCTGGAGCGTTCCTACAGGACAAGGCCCAGGCCCACAGCTTACCGTTTCCTGAGATGGGAGGCAGCTTGGTGTTTCTGGCTTGTGGAGCTGGGCTCACCCATGAGCAGGAATCCTTAACTGTCTTGAGTTTCTCTTTCTTGAGCTGTTCAAGTCGTTGCATTGTCGTCATGTGTTTCCTTAGCTGCAGGCTGACTGTCGAATTACCAGATGAGACCGTTGAGTCCACAACAGGAGCGTTGTCATCCAACGCCGTCAGATCTCCCAGACTTCCCCCGCTGTGCATGTTCATTTCTACTCCACTGTCATTGTTGTTGGTGCTGCCAAGGGGTGACGGTTCACTGCTGCACGACGACTGGCCACCAGGACTGGACTGACACATCTTGGGGGAGGAAAAGAGGAGGAGTTGGACAGGTGGAAAGAAACCAGGAGCCCAGTCCCCAGTGGGCTCCACATTTGGCCCTATCCCAGATGTTCCCTCTTGTTACCCTTCCCTGCCATAGGATCCTTGGACCAGAGGACAGGGACACCTTCCCTTGGGGAGGAGAGCAGGGCAGCACCCTGCAGCTGGAAAAACTATGGTGTATTCAAGTGGAGGACAGAGAGGAACCAAATGATGTTCCACCAAAGGATTAAGGGACAGATGCTTCTTGAAGAAAAGCAGCACACTACCTGGTTGTGCAAGGTATGTTGCAGCAAGCACTGGCTTATCTAACACAGGATCAAGGCCTAAGTATTTCAGGCACAACATATTTGTCTTTAAAATACCCTAACATATAATTAGGTTAGCTGACAAACTTCCCAGCCAGGTAAAAATCTGGTTCACTGTTTGCAAACTCCCACTTGCAGATAAGACAGATAAGCAACATAACTACTTATTTTATTTACATTAGAAATTGCATTTCACATTGAGTAGTTTATTTGCAGCATGCACTAAATGGTCTGAACTTGCTCCAAGGTAGCAGTTGCTGCTACCTGACAGGATGCCTGGCTTTTCTGCTCAAGGCCCATGCTCCAGCAACTGTCAGAAAATGGGAGTGCTGAAAAAGCAACATACTTTGCCCCAGGCCAAGGTGGGAGTGCAGGGTGATGTTCCACTTTGCTCCGCAGCAGCCCTCATGGGGAGGGCTGACTGGCTCTGATGGCCTCATAGCCCTTCCATCAGGATGACAGATTGCAATCCCACAATTTAATGGCGAGTTGTGATGCTGGGAACAATGTGACAGGGGAAGTCCTCAGGCACTGTGCCCTCCCCTTTTTGCAAATATCCCCTGTCCCTCCCCATCGCTCTGCTCCGCACCCCTCCACCCCCTCCCCATGGGGTTTGCTGGAGACAGGAGGTCTGCTGGAGACCATGCTTTATGCAGCAATTTTAATACAAAGGATTTCTTTGCTCACCTTAGTACCGACTGTCCTTAGGAAGGTAGATTAAGGAAGGGTAAGTGGGAATAAAGAACAGGTTGTTAGGACAAAGACAGCATTGACAGAAAAGACCATGTTAATAAAAGGAGGAAGAGGGGAGTGCAGAATACAACACAAATTGCCAGCATCTCCTCCTCCCATACCCTGCCTTTCCTTCCACAGAATCATAGCACAGTTTGGGCTGGAAGAGAACTCTAAAGATCATCTAGTCCAACCCCCCTGCTGTGGGCAGGGACACCTTCTACTAGATCAGGTTGCTGAAGGCCCATCCAACCTGGCCTTGAACACCTCCAGGGATGGAGCATCCACAGCTTCTCTGGGCAGCCTGTGCCAGGGCCTCACCACCCTCATAGTAAACAATTTCTTCCTTATGTCTAATCTAAATCTACCCTCTTTTAGTTTAAAACCATTACCCCTTGTCCTGTCACTACAGGCTAGGTAAAACATCTCTCTCTGTCTTTCTTATAAACACATTTTCAGTTTGTGGGCCCAGATAAAAACCCCTACAAGAGACTTCCCACCAGTCTCTGTGGGTTTGGGATTAGACCCAAAACTGGGTCAAAACAAGGGGCCTTGGAGTGATGGGAACCAGTGAAGCATCTCACCCCTCCCACCACCCTGACCTTAACCATGAAAGAGGAGATGGAAGTGATCTCCAGGTCAGATGCTGCCTGTTATATATGCAAGAGTGAAGCATTGGACAGGGAGAGTGTAGAGGAACATCTGACCCACAGACCCTGTTGCCATTGAGATGCCTTGGCTGCAACCCTGGGAGAGCAGAGCTGGGAAAACAAGCTCACACCTTCAGGAGAAACCGGGTGGGGAACCATGATTGTGTCCATGTTTTCATAATAAAAAAAAAACACACAGAGGAAGAATACCAGAGAGAGGTCATTCTGTCCAGTGGTTCTCACAATCCATTCTAATAACCCAGTGCTCAGTGTCATTAAGGTAAAACTGTTCCTTTAGTCAGTTAGAGACAACTTGGATGTGAAAATACTCAATTCCATCCTACTGAAAACATGAAACTCATTACTAGTTTGTCCAAAACCACACCCCTTAGCCTTTTTCAAAAAAATCTTTGTACCTTCAGGGCATGTTGTTTGATTGGAATAACAATCTTTTAGCCTGGATTCAAATCAAGAAAATATATATTTTGGAGCTCAAAGTCCTTTCAGCTCTAGTGAGAAGTCTGGGGACTGTATTTACACCCTCCTGCACAGGTGAAGGCCATTTCTACTATACCCAGCCCATACCCTGCCCCACTCTGAGCTGGTACAGAACTTTGGGTATGAATGTGAAGAGAATTATCAAAAGGTAGAAGTGTGCTCGCGTATTCAGTGCCCCATCTCCTTCACCAGCAGCACCATGCTGAGGAGCAGGCAGGCTCCCTGCATAGGCTGGAAGAGGCTTGAATGCATTTGGGGCCATCACTGTACATACTTTGTTTTAACAGAAGGCTGTTAAATGGCCTTTGTTTCAGCTAGTGGCAACTCATGGGGCTGTAAAGCATGATTATGGTTGACTGCAAGCCCATACTCTGTGGGGCCACAGAAGGACTATTTGTTCTAGCTCTCTTGTTTATTCCTGGCTTCACTTCCCCACCCTGCCATCCCACTACAATTTTCTCTGGCAGCTGGGGGTCCTGCAGTGAACTTGTGTACTCCTGAGCAATCTGCCCTAGCTGACCCTGCTTGAACAGGGGGTTGGACTAGATGATCTCAAGAAGCTCCTGTCAACCCCAGTGATTCTGGGCTTCTCTGTGTGGTGTACAGGCCTGAGGAACTTAACTTGCTTCAAGATATCCAGCAAAAATAAAACAGCTACTTTTATCCCCATCAGCTTTATCAGACATGCCACAACAGCATTGTGCCAGCAAAATTGTGCTGCAGCAGCCTGGAAAGAAAAACAGTGAAGAGGGTGGGGGGGGACGAGGAGGAGGTGGAGGAGGAGAAAAGGGATGGACTTCTGTTTCAAGACACATTCATTGATCTGTGTCCTTTGTCTGTTGCTCAATTTAAATTGGAGAGGAGGGTAAAGCTCATTTGACCACAAGTTTGTGATATTTATGTATGTGATATCTGCCATGTTTTACCCATGTGAACAGCATGGGCAGGCCAAGCTCGATACTGGGCATCATGTGGCCCCCATGACTCCAAGGGTGGGAATTTGTGATGCTGGGTAGGAAGGTGCAAAATGTACTGGACTGGGCCCTGACTGGCAGTCTCATCTCTGGACTTGAACTCTAGAGTGCTGGCAGGTGAAGGGCAACTGCCTACAGAGGTAAATGGCATGCAAATGCTTCATGCCCCCATGGCATTGGAGAAATTAGGGGCCATGTGATTTCTGCCAAGAGCAACTGCTCTTACCACAGAATTCTCTGTTTTTATCGTTTTGACTTGTAAGCAATCCTCCATGCTCCTCGTGGTGCTGTTGGCCTCGGGGCTCTCCTCTGAAACCTTGCTGCTCTGCTTGGCGCTGGCCTCATTGTCCCCATTTTCCTTGAGTGGAGGTGGCCTTGGGTGAACATCATTGCGCTGCTTCTTTGTGACGTGGGCATCAGGCCCATGTACGGTCTTGACGTGTTTCCTGAGGGAACTAGGGTCTGTGTACCTCTTCGTGCAGCCAGGGATTTTACAGACGTAGGGTTTCTGTAAATACAAGCAGATATTGTGTTATATTTAGAATAAGTCCAAATATTCCAGGTACATTCTATGGGCCAAGAGAATATAGTGAACATGGCTGCTGGCAGCAGCAAAATGTGGAGCATCTGCTCCACAGGGTTTTGTAAGACCAAGATCTCCAAGATGTAATATATGGGCTGATGATGATCCACACAGACATGGCCAGCCATTTGATGATGGCTAAACTCCTTGTTTTCAGTTGCTGGATTAAAAGACAGCTAAGATTCATGAAATACTTTCCTAATATTACTTTCCCATGTATGTATTTGCTCGGGTGGCCACAGGAATGTTTCCTGATTATGGATGGGAGGGAGGTGATGTAGGGGACTGGCCATAACACATTCTCTCTGCTAAGGTGGGGTCTACACCATGAAAATGTCTGAGACCTTCTGGCTGATGGAATTCCAGTGAAACCAAGCCAGACTGGATTCACCCTACCCAATCTATCATAACACTCCAGCACCTGTCACCTTGAAATCTGTTATTGTGCAAAACAAACCACAGGCATGCAATGTTTTTTTCTGATGATAGCACTCTAGTCCTGAATTCATGAATCATTGATTGCCACAGGAAAACAAGACTGAAGCCATGCTTCTGAAAACAGAAGTCAGCAAGCAGATACTTTTCTTCTTTTAACTTTTTTTTTTTTTTATTATTATTGAGTTTCCAATTCCAAGTGCATTAGCACCGCAGTTGTTTGAGCTGGTGCTGCTGTGCTGGAAGCTCTGAATTCATCACAAGTTCTGCTTACAGCCTTACGGCTACTCTAAGTATTTTTCTGCCAATGCACTGGAATAGATCCACAAAAAAAAAAAAAACAGATAGATGTTGTTTGAAGGCTACCCAAAATGACCATTCCTATTCATTTTTTTATCTGTTTTCTAATTTCATCCAGAATCTTGAGAGAAAAAATACAAAGGAGTGTATATTCTTTGCAGAAAGCCACCATCATCACATGAAAAACACTGAAAGTCTGTTTTTTATTCAAAAGCATGCTTCCTGGCTGATCTTGGCAGATCACTTGAACAAACTAAATCCTCGTAACACCACACTGAGGTAAATATTTAATATATTTTAAAGCTGGGTAAACCAAAGCACAAAAAGTAAAATAGTTTGTTTATAAATCTCATGCAACCCTTTGGAGAAGACATTATAGAAATATTAATGCTATTAAAACCTATCCTAAAGAACAGACACCCCCCCAGTGCTAAAAAAAATACATTAATCAGTTCAACAATGTTTTATGAAGTTCCTTTAAGCCCAATAGTTCTGATTTTCAGACACCAGTAATTTGAGTAACGTGATCACTCTTGCTTTGAAGGGCAGACATTCCACCTAATGGGGTACAACCATCCACTTCATCAGGCCATACCTCCTGCAGCTGAGGGGAGCACAACTGCTGATACGTTGGCATGCCTTCATACACCCTCTGGGTTATTCAAACACTGATGCAGTGGATGCTCCAGTGAAGTCAACAACTTAGATATCTCAGATGCCTCCCTCCTACTCTCATACACATAATATATGATTCTCCTTAAGGTGGAAGAACTGGAGACCTCCCCAGGAACTCAGCATCACCAAATTTCTGCATGTTACCCCTGTTTAGCTTGAATTTGAGAAAATGTCACTCTGAGTCTTTGGCTGATGGTGGGCTCATGCCACTCTTTCATGCATGCACTAGAGAGTGGTCGCAGGATGAAAGCCCCTCCTCTAGCAGTTATTTTGAAGGTATGCTCTGGTGAGTCAAATAGTCACTGAAAGTTTAAAATGAAATACTGCATGTGACATCTCAACAATCAAACAAAAGGCAGTGCAGTAACATATACCCATATATATGTTTGAACCATACACCTATGTCCTGTCGCACAATGATGAAGACAAATACAGGGAACCTGGAAATCCCCCCTGAGAGGAGACATGGGTGACTAATTCTGAAACTGTGGTGTATCCCATGTAAACACTGCAAGCAGAGGAAAATATTTAGTAGGTAGCTAGGAACCACCATAGAGTTACCAATGGGTAATGGGAAATATTCATAGCCACAAACTCCTGCTTTGCATCCGTGTGGTTTTGTGAGCCAGGGTGTCAGTGTATTTTGCTAACCCACTGGTTACGTCCAAAGCTCCTTGCAGGATCCTCACCTGGGTGTGCTGCCCAGTGCAATGAGCTTTGCCATGAGGGATATCATCTGTTGCAAAGGGTCATGTTATATGTTCCTCAAAAAGAGAGTATCAAATATATGGCCCAGAGAGCCATTATATGCAGCCTACAGATCTCCCACAAGTCTCTGGGCATGCATCTACTGCATCTAGGAGGGCTGAACAGCAGTCAGGAGTGAGCGTGACCTTAAAAGTTAAGATCACGCAGTGCCATGTAGTTCCCTTGGTAAGGCTCAGCTGGCCTGGTACAAACCCTCCACTAGTGGCTATCATGTTTCTGCACCTGAGAAGGCTTTGGCATCCTCCATGGGAAGCAACAGCAGAGGAAAGAATTCATATCTGTTATCTGAGTCTGTAATTTATGTTGTTGGATGCAGCCTGTGTCAAGCATCATCATATTAGATCAGGATCCACAAGAAGTTGGATGCTTCTTCCCTACAGCTTCTTCCCCTTTGTACACAACAGGAACCCAGAGGAGCAGACCTTCAAATGTGTCCAAACTCTGCTCAGATGAAGGGAGGAGCCATCACAGACCTGATGCAGCTACTGATCTGCATCACTTGGGAAACTGAACCCATTTGAAGAAATGGAATTTAATAATACAACCAAAGACAAAATTCCACATGTGGGAATGTGGGACACCAGTTGGACAAACAGAAGGAGAGACTGTGGCCTGTCTAGGAGGAATCCTGGAAAAGCTTTAGAGATCAGAGTTCATGTGATCTATAGACAAAAATTAATTCACATACTGCTTTTAGTGTGCACAAACTGGGCAGAGAGAGTCTGTATCCAGCACTGAAAATTGTATGAGAAGTCTTGATCTATCCACATCAGGATCCTTAGGGATGGAAGAGACATACAAAATTGATTTAAGACAAGAAAAAATGCTGTAGTAGTGGGAGACTTCAGTGGCTTTATTGACTGACTTAGTTTATGAGAAAGAAGATGAAGAGTGACTTAGCACTGTAGTGTGTGGAAGGGAAATAGCAACAACAAAAGGGACATTGGATCCAACACTGGAGAAAGGCAGGGAAGGCATCCACGGCTGGAAAACAAGCAATTTCTAATACCTGAAACTTTATCAGCGAGATTAAATCAAGACTACCTACATTCCAGTAGAAGAAGCTTTAACAGAAAGCAAATTATGTTTTAATCAAACACCAGTTATTGGGAATGCAGGCTGCTCAGCAGGCGAGAGGTTGAACGTCCTGTTGGTCACTCCTGACCTCAAGGTCTGCACAGCCTTGAACCAACCCCAGCACAGATACAGGTTAATTTTAACCTATATCCTGCTGGGGAAATGGCTCACTGACAAATGATAATCCTGACATTTGGGTTTATACCCAAACAAAGTAAAATAATACTGGGATTCAGGTCATTTATCGGGTTCATTTCAGCATCACACAACACAGAAGGGCATCCTAGAGTTTGAATCCTTATTCTGACTCCAACAGAAGAGCTTCAATCTACAGAGCTCTGGTTATCACTGACAGATATTATGCCAGAGATAGAAATACTCCCCTTTGTAGACACAGCATCGCTTTAAAAAGCTGTCATCCATGGCAATTGTGTTCCATTCTCCAATAGTCTATATTTAACTGTTGCAAATTAGGCTACAGACTGAATTCTTCATAGCTGCAAACATTATTAGAACTTTGGAGTGTTGTTTTTTCTCCCCCTGTCAGCTAATTAGTGGTAATATAAATTTCAATCGTTGGCCATGGTTGATTGCAACAGACCATCACATGCGTTACAATAAAGGCAATTTCCTCTGCTCCCCTACTACTAATAGTGGGTCTTAATTAGCCAAGGTTAACAAAGCATTGCATTGTGCTCTATCATTGTACATCAAACGATGCAGGGAGTATTACTTCCAGAGCATCAGGATCCAGGGTAGCTGTAATACTAGTGCAAGTCTGTGCCACGGTAATATTAAACACCACATGCACAAATGTACAATCCTATTCACACTATTAAAAATTATAAATTTGGAAAATGCTCACTTTAATTTCCAAAGCCGATTAAAAAGTTTGCATACTTTAACATCTGTTTATGATTTCAAACATGGCTTTCACAAATATTAAGCTAATGTGGTCTGGCTCTCCAGCAAAATAAATCCCATTAAAAAATAAGAAAAACCTCTCATTACAGTAGGTTTCTTTTTACATGAGTCCAGCGTGTAAAATGTATGTTTATTGTCAGCAAAATTAAAAAAAAAGCCCTCCGTTGAGCTGTGGTGAGCCCAGGCTTACCTCATTGGAATGCGTCCTGTTCTGGTGCTTGGCTCTATCTGAGGCATTGGAAAAGGCTTTATTGCAGCCTTCATGTTCACAGACGTAGGGTTTTTCTCCAGTGTGGGACCTCAGGTGTGTCTTTAAGTTCTCCAGGCGGGAATAGGCTTTGGAGCAACCCTCAAACTAAAGTAAAAAAACACAAGAGGACTGATTAATTAACCAGAAAAATTTGATTTTCCCCCTGCCTAAACCCTTCTCATCTGTTTCTCATTCTTTCTTTTTTTCTTCCCTTTAAAGGGCTTGTGTTTTAGGGAACAACATCCACTTTGTTGGGAGAATTCCCCTCCCTAGGCAGGCTGAGAGTTTGAGCAGTGACTCATATTTAAGGTGCTGCTCCTTGTTGGGTACCCACCTGACATTTCAACAAGAGGCTGCTTTTTCCAGCGGGGTTGAACAGCCGTCTGTTCCTCCCAGGGCTCTCTTAGCCATCCCTTTGCAGCTAACATACTCAGAAGTGGAGGCCCTCTCCTTCCCACCCAGAGAACTGACAGCTTCTCAACAGTTTGACAAGCCTTGCAGCTTCCCCAGCTCCAGAGGTGGAAAGACCAGACCGTTCTCTAATACACAAGCAGAAATCTAGCAACCTTTGAAGTTTCCCAAATTACAGCTTGGGTCTACTCTTGGAGGATGCTGTGGTCAGGCTGTCTGACATTACCAGTTTAAAAAACAAGACTCTCAGTCTTGAAGACAGATGGATTTTTGGATGACACTACAGGCCAGAAGCCTTTCTCCTGGAAGGAAACCAGCTGCCCACACAACGAGAAGGAGCAGCTTGGGAGATATGGTCAGGCTTCAGGCGATTTAAGTCCTGCTGCCTTCTGCTTGGGCTGGGCTGGAGATTTCTCCCTGCACCTGCCCTGTCTGCAGCATGGGAGGATCTCACCAGTCACTCAAACCCAGGAGGCTGTCTTAAATGTTTTTTGACGAAGCAAGTGGGAACTTACACTGAAAGAGGTTTTAAGAAATGCAAGGCTCCCTTCCAAATTCTGGCTAAATGTGGCACTCACTGTTCAGCTGGGAGAACTGCAAATCCCGTGCTGCAATTCATGTGCAAGCAACTTATAACACACCTTAAATTTCAACAAGCAGTCCCTCCTGTTGTAATGTACAAAAGCCACAAGGCATATTTTAGTCAGACCACTTAAATATGTTTGCAAGTCCAGTCCAGCTGTGGCAGGACTTCACTTTGTCATGTTTAAGTCTCGGCCAGTGAAAAAAAAAGTGCCATAGCAGGGCAGGTCATGCTACAGCTCAGTGTCTGATTTCCCTGTGGGCAGATGAGTGGTCCTACACATCTGTGGAACTGGTCCTTCTGGGCAGAGGCCAAAAGCAGCTGCATGCAATAATAGCAGCTGTACCTGTTTCCTTGCACTCCAAGGGCATAGGCGTAGCCTGCCCTAACTGGAGCAAGGCAAATGTGCAGCCCAAGAAACCGTTACTCCTTTTGGAAAGCCCAGAGTGAATGCACTTTTTTGGGCTGGGGTGGGGTTGTTTTTTTTTGACTCCCCTTGCCCATCAGCCCTGCTGAGAGCAGTGACTGCAAAGAGCTGGACACTTGGGGTATAGCTGAAGTAATGGCCACCATACTTCCCACTGCTGCAAGAGGCAACACTGGAGCTATCGCTGTATCATTCTGCTGCCTAACCAACCAAGGGGTGAATTTATTGCCTTTAACATGTGCAGTAATTTAAGTGCCACTGGCCTGGCTCTGCCCAGACAGGGCTCCTCTAACTAGGTTCTCCCATTCCTCGCCACCTGGGACCCCAAGATGTAGGCACAGGTTGATTTCATATATGTTGATTATGCTGGGAAAGAAATAGGGTTACTTGGGGTTCCCTTTACAATCTGGCATAAGGATGGTACACATGAGGCAAACTTGCTCTGCCTCTTCTGATACCCAGGTCTCCTCAAGGACAGTAGAAGCATCCTTCAAGAGCTGATTCCTTCTGTAGATATGTCGGGGTGGGATAAATCCAATTCCCCTTCCTCAGACAACTTTCATGAGCCCATTAGGCCCACAGAACATGCCACAACTTTGAAGTAACACAGTATAGCCTTTTCTTCTCTTGGCCTGGGCAAACGGTCCTTTACAACTGGAGCCACTTACGGTTACTGAAATACATCATTCCACTCACTGGAAAACAAAGGGAACTCAGCACGAGGCAACTCATGTGTCCATTCTGGTTTTGCTGGATACTGACACAAAAATGCAGTTACTAAGAGGAAAAGTTGTGAGGCCCCATTTTCAAATAAAGGCTTCTCAGCAAAGCATCCTGTGCGTGTTCAAAGCAGTTGTTCCCGCTCTGATGCGTGGATTTGATTATGTCAGTGGGAGTTCTGGCTGTCATCTGTTGAAATAATTCTTGACCAGATCCCAGGCTGCAACTGGGCTCATCTGTAGCTTTATGTACACCACAAACTTCTCGTCTGAAACAAATGGCACTTTGAAAAATCACTGCCAGACTTGGGCAAGGAATGCTCTGCCAAAGAAGGGCACCATCTGCAGAGCTCCCATGTATCCCAGGCAATTGGAAACCGTCAGTGCTCCAGTTCAGGGACAGTTGCTGTGACATACTGCACTGCAGTTCTCCTGCAGGCAGAGGATGACTTGAGACTGCAAACTCCCACAGCCTTGCCATTGCTCCAGTGAGATACAACCGAGGCTGGAAAGAGGCAGGATTGAGCAGTGGTGCTTCTTGCTGCTCCATTTCAGTACTGAAGAGGATTCAGTCCCTTGCTGCTTTTCACCTCCTGTGTACCTCTACCTGGAAAGGCAGGGCTAGTCTTCCATTGCTGCTCACTTTGCAGCACACTGCCGATCAATATTCCTTGATACTTTTAAGGAAGATTGGTAAAGTGCTAGAGCTGGGCAAAGTGCTTTAGAAGATTAAAACAAAGGACATGGCCCCATGCCCTGGGGAGCTAATGTTTTAAATTAAATGAACACAGGGCTGGAAGATTGATAAAGGAGTCATGCAGCAAGCAAATCATACATATCATAATATTTGTAAGCAGGAGCTGGGGCAGAGCCAGAGAGGGAGCAGTGCTGGAAGTGACTAATGGAGCAGAAGAAGAGGGAGATACCGGAGGAGGGCTCAGACATCTGCCAAGCAGAAAGTGAGACTCATCCCTGAGACCCTGGAGAGAGGAACGGCATAATGCTGATAGTGGAGGAGGTATGAAGAACTGGCAGGAGGAAAAGGGAGGGAGCAGAGGATATCAAAAGACATGGGTGGACCCTGGGGCTGAAGCATATGTGGGAAAAGATGATGAGCATCTCTCCTCTCCTACCAGCTAGCCACAGCCACTGAACTCTATGGCTCACTTCTCTCCCAAGCCCCCTGTCAAGTGTCCTTTGCTGCCCCACATCAGGCAGTGGCACGGTGGGAGACTCCACGTGGGATGGGAGATACAGGCTTTAATCCCTCAAGGTTGAGGAAGAGATGAGCCCAGCTTTCCTGTGTGCTGGGTAAGCCTCTACCCACAGGATACCCACAGGACTGAGATAAAAAAACGTCACCCTATGCTCTTCCTCAGGCAGTGTTTAACACTAGGTGCCATGCTACGTGCATGCAGAAGGTGTTGGCCCAGCTCCCCAGGCAGGAAGGAGGCTTGTGTGCATGCTTGGGTACATGGGGGAGGGCAACTTGTAGCCCCCAGCAGCAGTACTGGGTGATGCTGAATTACACTCAAGCAGGGTTGGGTGCTTCCCCACGGTGTGGTGTTTCTGGGTTTCCTTCTTGGGAGTAAGCATTAAATTGCCTGTTTTTCACTTTAAGTGACTTGTCCCACTTGCCAAGCTGAGATGTGCCACATGTCCCTGCCAGCTCACCGTGCACTTGTGTGGCTTCTCTCCAGTGTGCCTTCGCATGTGCACCACCAGCATGTACTGAGCCTTGAAGGGCTTCTGCTCCCGCGTGCAGTCCTGCCAGCGGCAGACAAACTCCTTCTTCTCCCCGTGGATGTGATCATTGTTGATGTGCTGGTGGGAGAGAAGGGAGAAGCAGGTCACTCCTGGAAGAGCTGATGCCAGCAAAGCACATACGGTGTTCTCCAAACCAGCCATTCCCTCCCCAGTGCTTGTGGTCGGGCATTGCACCTGGGTGCCAGGTGCACAGATAACACCAATGACCCCTCTGTCCGCAGGGACACAGGAGCCAGTGCCGTGGTCTGGTGTGTCCTGCAGGAGAAGGTGCACAGCAAACACCTGGGTGCTGGGTCCAAAGCAACTATAAATCATAGCTTTGCCCTAAATGCTGCAAAGGCAATGGGGACCCGCAGTGGCAGGGAGCAAGGAGCCCTGTAGGTGCCTCCTGGGGTGCCCAATGCCAGTGTTGATGGGTGAAGGGAAAATGAGGCTAGTGGACATTTCACCACCATTGTTAACAGAGACGTTTCTGTCTACCAAACCCTCCCGCACCTCACCAGGCAGCTTCCAGGGGTGCAGCTGAAGGAGGTGGCAGAGGAGGAGACGACTTACCAGTGCAGTGCCAGCCCCAAAACATCCACCTGCCCCAGCGCTGGGGCTGGCAGGAAATGACAGCATCTGTGAGGTATATGCTAGGGAAAGCTCCCTGGCCTCAACTACTGCTAATTAGTCGGGTCCCCAGAATCCCACTTCTGGGTGCTGAAAACTCAGCCCCAGAACAGTGCCTTCATCTTCCCTGGGAGGAAAACGAGGGTTGCTTTTCACCAGCCACAGGCAGATGAAGCCTTGATGAAAATAAACAGAGCCAGAGACCAGCCCATCGGCAGTGCTGCTCCCGCGGCAGCCTTGTCTCTCTGAATGGGGTCTTGCTGCCAAAAATAATGCCTGTCCTCGCTCCTGTGTTTTTAGCAGACATTCACTGACAGGAAATCCTAAAATAAACTACTTTGGGTTTGGGTTTTGTTTTTTTGCACTGGGATTTTTTTTTCCAGCCCCCGTCTCCACCCCCTGGTCAAGGCCAGGCACACATGTTGCGGCTTGGGATGAGACTTTGTCAGGGTGGCGGGGCAGCGTGAGGACACAGAAACTCAGGAAAACAGAGTAATCTGCCTTCATGGCCCCACTTGACTCCAGCCCCAGCATTTTGTGTGCCATGACCCAGCCCTGGGGACAGGGACCTGCTGCCTGGGGACACAGGGTCTGCCCAGGGGCCGGAGGAGGTGTGTGGAGCTTGACCAGTCCCTTGAGCACCACGGGTGAACACCGAGAACCAAAGCCATATGCCAGGACAATGAGGAGAGGCTGCAGCATGCAGGTTTGGGTTAGGTTTCAGGTGGGTTTGGAGCACAACTGCCCATGGTTCTGATTTTATAACATGGTATTGGTGTGAGATTTTGGCAGAGACCTAGTAAGCTCCTTGGGAAACCTATGGACACAATAAACCACGTCCAGCCCAGACTGGAAAGATATGTCTCCTGGCTCTGTTTGTGTGGGAATCTGACTTACAACCAAGACTATGCACGGCAGTGCTAGCAGGGAGCGTATGGGCTCGCCTGTTGGGTCCCCCTTGGGCCAGAGGAAGACACATTTATCGTAGGGGGACTGTAGCCCCCCTTCGGGCGTATGAACTCACTGTCTGGGCAACATCTGCTTCCCATCACGCAGTGGAGGAACAGTCACACAACTCACCACACTTCAACTACGCTGCTCCACAGCCCCCATCGAACCCCCATCTGGCCTGAGGCTTTCCTTGGGCTTCTCTCAAATGTCAAAAAGCCTTTGAGGCTGGGACCAGTGGTGGTGCTTGCAAAAATACGTTCCCATTCCTGCTGCTCCTCTTTGACATGCTCTCCTCCCACAAGCACGTTGCCTACGCCCTGCATGCCCAGGTACTTTGCTCTGCACACAAACAAGAGTTTTTCCATGCATGGTGGGATGCCACCTTCTCAGAAGTTGGCCCATGACATCTGTATTTCATTTACATGTGTATTTTGGGCATCCCAAATCCACAACCCCACGTTGCTAGTAATCATAGTACAGAAGCCTCTGTTTTTATAACCATCCAAATTTAGGAAAATCTTGGACATTCTGTCAAATATTTTTCTTTGGGTTTTCTCTGGAAATAAATTGTGCTGAGCTGCCTGGATATGCCCTGCACTTTGCTCTGGGCAGAGTTAAAGGGTTTGTCTTACATCTGAGAGGGAAATGCATAACTACTGCTGGACAAATGTGAGACCAGCCCATCCGACAGGGCTGCTGCAGTGTAACTCCAGTAAAGCAACATCCTGTGGCCTGCAATGTGCAACCCATTAAACAGAAACCCCTATTGCTCATTTGGCCCTGAAAATAATTTCCCGATCTGTCTATCCTCAAGGAGTTGTTGCTCTGAACCAGTGACTTCTGGCAGGGGTGGGCAGGTGCTAACCTTAGGTTGAAGAAGAGCAAATGCCCAAAATGATCATTTGGAGTGCAGTCTCTCTGGGCTAAGGTAACGTTTGTGTGAAGAGCGTGGGGGATGGAGACCGAGGCAAACTTGGTGGCATCTAAACGTGACTATAGTAAAATGAAGATCTATAATAAATGGTGAGAGCAGATGTGAGCTTTGTAGTGTTTTGGAAAGAGGACTGCAAGTGAATCGCACATGTGTGGCCCTGGCAGGCTTGGAGCCACGCTGAGGCGAGCAGCAAAATGCTGAAGGGGAAGCAGAAGACAGTGGCTCCTGATGCAAAATGTGCTCAATCCATCATTTTGCTGCAAGCAGCATGGTTGCTGCGGTTGATGAATTCCCAGCAGCTCTGGGCTGGCTTCAAACAAGCAGGGCTTACACCACAGACCCAAATGAGAACTGGAAGGGTACTGGGCTGAGGGCAGAATGGGATTCAGGCACAGATCGTGTCTGATTTCTCAGGGACCTGCTTTGAGTTTGAGGGATTTGTCAACCCCAGAAGCCAAAGGAAAACCAAACGGCAGATTCCCAGGTGAAGCAAAGCACACAAAAGGTTCTTGGAATTAATTAGAGCTGAAAATCCGATTAATGACTTGGTTTGGGGATACTTCAGAGAGCAGTTTTGACATTGGTTTAGGGACATCACTGTGATTATGGAAGCCTTATTTCCCAAATTTTAAAAAATCAACCCACTTTCTCTATTTCAGGCCCTGATGGAGACACTGGAGCGTGTCTCCGAACTCTGGAAGTGCCCTATTTTTGACTCTGGGGGCAGGGAGGTGGCAGGGATGAGCTGGGCAGGTCAACAGCCCCTAAGTGATATGGCCCCCCCAGCTCATGCCACAGGATCATGAAATGCTCTCATGGCTTGGCCAAGGACTGAGGACAGCATAGACTGTCCTTGGTCCACAGCTGGTGTAGGTGTGTGGGGAGGCTCAGTAAACAGGTCCAGAGAAAAGGGAAGGGCTCAGTCCCCCTCCCCATTTTCTGATCAGGTCCTCTGCATGGAGTCTTCTTTTATTGGGTTGTGCACAAGAGAGACCAAAACTGCAGCCTCAGCAGCTGGGAAGAGAGCAATATCAAATAATCTATGAGAAGCTTCCTGCAGCTAAACTCCTCAGGGAGCAGCGACCTGCTTTGGCAGTGTTTACACACTGTATCTCTGATTTGCACCTTTAGTAGCTCCCAGAGTGAGCTCTGGCTGTACAACTGCTAGTGATAAAAAATGAGGACAAGCGCACAGAAACCCAAATTTATCGCTGGGGTTTCCTCCCAGCCATTACTCACATGGACGAGCTGCTCTTGAGTGTCATATTCCTTTGTGCACCCTTCCCAGTGACAGTTCGTCTCATAAATAACCTCAGGCTCCTGTTTACATTCATCCTTATCTAGATCTTCTTTCAGGTCTGTCAGATGCTCCTGCAACACACAACAGTGCATTGTATAAGGTGAACTTCTTTCATCTGAATTCCTCTGTCACTCATAGATTACAGGGCAGGTACCAACTGATCACTAAAATGTGCTCGTTGTAGTAACACAACATCCTTGATTAGAGAGAAATAATGAGTTACAGAGTTTTGGCAGAAATGGATCAGAGTTAATGACAAGACATGAAACACCCCAAAGCCATGGCTGCAGTGGTGCTTGGCTCCAGCCAGGTCATAAGCAGCTGCAGAAAAGGCTGGAGAAAGGAAAAGGCTGGCTTTTGATGTTTGGTTTTGTCCTTTGCTGGAGCAAAACTTCTGATCTGTGGGGAGCAGAAAAATATGAGCATGAAGAAATCACAGAACAGCCAAAACTTTTGGTTACCACACTCACCTGATATGTGCTGGGGAGAGGCATCCTATTTTCAGCATCTTTCAATAGATGAGAAAATGATGCCTAACCCCTACCCAAAGATTTATGCCTCCAGGGCACTCCACAGGGACAAAGCATTGAGCCCACAAAGCACTCCTCTAGAATCGGCAAATCTGGGAAGCTTGAGCAAGATCCCATGACGAGTGGATTGCAGAGCAGAGCTCCAGGGGTTCTGGCTCCAGTCTGGGGCCCATTGGGATCTTCACAAATGAGTTAGTTTAATGCTGGGCATGTTGTGAGCTCTCTCCTGAACTTCTCTGTCTACTCAGCTCCTCAGTGCTAAATGAATTACAGAATATAGTTTTTTTTTATGGCTGCTCTGAGGATTAAAGCATTGACACCTACACAATAGTGTTACATACAACATAAATGCCAATTAGTATAATTCAGAGATAAGGACAATGGTCACTCAGGGTATGTCACAGCTGCTTGCACTACAGACAAAGCAACCATCAGCCAATACTGACCTGGGAATTTAGCAATACCAAACTGTGCTGGTTTTGACCCCCTTCATTCCCTTTCCTCCCAATTACTACCAGTGCCCGGTACAAAGCATCCCACCTCTAGGGCAGCTTTAGACAGGAGTGCCTGGGGTGACTGACCCCATCAGATGCTGTTCCTCGTCATCTGATGCTCCAGTTGGCCCCGTAAGTATTTAGCCACAGCCAGACCCGTCTCAAACTGTCTCTGACCTGCCCAGATGGATCTATTTGGCTGCCATCTCCTTCCCCATCAACACCTTCCCAACGCCTACTGAGGGGCTGCAATGATTAATGACTTAATGGCATTCTATGGCTTGGAAAGTGAGATGTGCTGTATGAGAGTTCAACAATTTTCATTAACTAGCTCATGACATACATGCCAGCTGTGACTTTTCAATTCAACAGTTTAGATATGGAGAGGAAGAGATTTGTTTTAATTAGCTATTCATCTAAAAAAAAATTATTGCAGGGTGGCTCTTGGGACAGGAAATTGTAGTAATTCACAGGAAGATTTCTGGAGATTCAGAGTATATCACAGCCCAGAGCAACAGTCTGAGAAAGTTCAAACAGCAGGTTCTTTTTCCTGCAATTCCTATGTGGTTGAGTTGTGAACACTACCTTTGTTAAAATGTTTCTATCCACACAAAGTGGTCTCTGAAAAAGTGAAATTTTCTACTAAAAATCTTATTTTGCCAAAATGCTTCTACTTTCTACTGGAAAAACTGAATTGAAACCACTTTAATTTGTTGAAGAGGATTGACATGTTTCACTTCTGGCTTGTTCAACATTAATCTGAATCTACATTGGAGCTACTGTGGTATCATAAGAGCACAGTAACTCAGGTCCCTCATGCCTGGCAATCTACCGTGTACCACAAATCTTGTCTGGATTACACTTTTTATAGTGCACGCCATTGTGGGAGATACTGTCTGGCCAAGGATTTTAGACACCCAAACCACAACTCACATGAGGCGTTTCCAATGCAGCATTTCCAAAACGAAACACACATGCATGTTTTTTTGGGGATTGCTGAGCTTCTCACTCTGCAAAAAATGTATCAGTCAGTAATCACGTTTCTAGCAGAGTCTCCTGCAGAATGGGAATCCCCAAATTTAACAAGTGGCTGTCACTTAGACCAGCTGAAAAGGAGACACCCGGGACATCCAGTCTTTTAACCTGTTCTCCCTGCCAGGAATGGACTGTCTCTTACAAGGCACTTTCCAGTAATTTCCCAGTCAATACTGAAATGCTGCAAGACGTGAAGTCTACGTTTCCCTTGGGGCATTACTCCACACATCTCCTCATTAGGAACCAGCAGACAACCAGCGCACATTTTCCTTCTCTTAATTTCACCTTGTTATTCTAATCAAGCCTCCTTGCACTACTTTAAACAATTCCCCCCCTTCTTTCGGTGCTTATTTCACATGGGACTCAGAGGATGAAACACTGAGGCAGGGTTGCAGGGGAGAGCCAGGCTGGTGCTCTATGAGCACTCCTTGCTGTTGGGCACACACCTCTCCAAATCGGAGCAGAGAAAAGGTGGATGACAGCCGTCGAGGAAGCAGCTGTCTGTCCCACAGCTCCTCTGCTACAGATGCTTGAGAAAGCAGGTGATAGCGTTCAGATCTTTTTTCATTTGCTGCAGGAAATAAACACGTGGCCCTATTAGCCCGGGTGGTGGCCAGATTGGTTTTTCGGGGCATGTGCTTTTGCAGCAGTGTGTGGATGCACTCCTCAACTCAAAGCTCCAGAGAGATGCCTCTTTGCCCTAATCGTGCTGACTACAGCATGTTTATCTTTCCCTGATATGCTATCTTCATCAATTTTACCAGCCCCCTGATGACTGCACACATTGCTGTCCCCATGCATCATGCTGAGACCTGCTCCTGAACCAGGGCAGAAAGAGAAATTTGTCATCAACTCTTCCATTCGCTTGACAATAACATGGCCTAATATTTCATGAAAATGAAGTGCCCAGAGCACTCCTGATAGTTTACAGTTGTGATAAAGGACGGTCAGATGGATACTGTCAGCCATTAAACAGTTTGCAATCACAGTGCTCTGGAAAGAAAGCAAAGGGCTTTGGGCCCTTCTTGGTGTCAAATGTTGTGTCACCGGCGTAAAGGATGTTGCTAGCAGCAATTCCTTGTTGAATCAAGAAGTCCTTTTTTTTTGCAAGCTTTCTACCTACATGCAAGATTCCCTTGTAATCTATGTTTGCTCTGAGACACCAATACTGCTTGCTTTGCAGCACAGAAAACTCAAACATCATTTTTAAAGTTATCATGCTTCAAATATTCCCTCCCTCCTTTATTTGTATCCAACCACAGCAACAGCATGCTGAGTCCCAAGCACCCATCGAATGCTTCACTCAGTCAATGCAGCTCTGCCCTGTACCTTGCTGTGCTTTCTGCTTCATGAGACACCCAGCACACTTGGATGCTTTGCTCCCAGATGCAGCAAAACATGCCAAGAGTATTGTTCCCAAAGACAACAAGACCCAGCAGCTTTGCTGCCTCGGGCCCACAACACATCTTGCACCAAGAAGGTTACCTGCGTGGTTGGGGATGCTGGAGGCAAGCCCTCAACTTCGGTCTTGACTTTGCTGCGCTTGTTAATAACTGGGTTGACGGTGCTGCTCACGGCCGACTCGCTGCTCTGCTTGCTCTAGGAAGGAAAACCAGGCAAGATGTGGCACTGGGGTTTGGGATGAGAGACTCACTGCAGCCCACAGTGTTGTTAAAAGTTAACTGAAAAATTAGTCAAGGCTGAACTTTGAGAGTGGCTGGGGACAACGGCGTACTGGCCTGCTGGCATGGGTTTCATGTGAAAACTAGCCCGTGTGGGTCTGTGTAAGGCAGACAGAGGGGAAAATAAAGGGCATCATCAGCTTCTGTGAGCTCAACAGTGAGCTTGGCTCTTTCGGAACAATCCAGTCCCTGTCAAATCCATCAAAATGTTATGCAACCCCCACCCAAGCCATGATTTTATTTCTCAGTGCGATGAAATGATTTGTTGAGAAAATGAATTCCTGGGGGGAGTGAGGGGCTCTGGTTACATGTGAGGGCTCCATCATGCTGGGTGCATGAAAGGCTATGTGTATATTTTGCTAAGCTCTCAAAAAATGAGAACAACTTCAAGAGAAAAAAACATCCCATTGTATGTGCATAAAATTGGAACATTAACATTTTAAATACACTCTTGCTAATTGCTCAAGATTGGCCCTGCAAGTTATTAAACAGAGGCATAACTCCTGCCAGCCAGATTATTTTGGTAGCCAGTTTGTAAGAAAACAAAACCAATCAATCAAATAACCTTCAATAACAAACAGAGTTTGCAGTGCAGCAGCCATGAGAAACCCTAAAACAATAAACCAGTCTGAAAAGTTCAGTATAACACAACTAAAACAACAATTTGAAATGGGTGTGAAATGAGGTGAAATAAGTCTCTGGGGAGAAAACCAATTGCAATTTAAACTTCCAAGGAATGAAAATAGGAAGGAAAAATGATTAAAAATGTGCTAGACTTATTCACTAACCGTATGCATGGGGAGAGTGTGTGCACACATGGAGGTACGTGTGAGTGCGCAGGTATTTGCATGGACCAGGTGAGGTGTATGATTTCATACACATTGTGGCATTCCAAATCTTCAAAAAATCGCTCTTGATTTTGCAAAAGTTATGAGTAAAGATTAACAGCAGAGACACAATGAGAGAGAAAGCCACCTGATAAAGTGACTACTGAAAAAGAAGGAACAATATGTAAAACAGCTAGAGGTCCTACATAGGATGCACTTATTTGCTAGTGAGAAAAGGAATAAAGTGCTTTAAAACTATCAGCGTGACTCACGTCAGTAGAAAAAAGGAGGGAGGGACTGGTGAAAGAACTGACAAAGCTTGATTCACAGCATTCATGTGCTTATCTGGCATAACACTTGAGCATGTACCGAATCCCATTGATTTCAACAACACGTAACACATGTTCAAGGAGATTTGCTGCCTGAGACCGTCCTGCATATCACGTTTAGTGCTTTGATGGATCAAGGCCTTTGGCTCCTGCATAGGTATGCGCGTGGGTGGGTGTGCAAGGAAGGGAGGTGGGCGCAGTATTTGGCTGTGACAAGTCCAGAAATGCTCTGTCAGGAGGAAGAAAAAGTGATGTAAGGAGAGAGCCGCCCCTACCTGACTGGAGTCGGAGATGCAGTTGCTGTTGCTGCTGATCTGTGCCGGAGGCGGGTTGACGGAGATGACCGCCATGTGCTGCCGCGGGGGAAAGGTGGGAGACGGCTGGATCAGGGGAGGAGTGTGCCCAAAGGCTGAGCTCAGGCCTCGCTGCTGGGTCAAGATCTGCTGGTACGTCACGGGGTTGATGGGGTGGGGGAAGCTGAATGCGGGGCTGCAGCAGTGGGAGGAGGAAAGATGGTGAGGAGTCATTTTAAACAGTGTTTATCACTTTGGCTAGCGACTGATTCAAGTCTGGCCAGGACTTCTTGGAGACTCCAGGAAACCAGCTGCAGTGTCCCGGCTAGATGCTTTAATGCCACAATAAGCCTGGCAGTCTGCTTTACTGCAAAGACAAGCATTGTCTCATGTGTGTCTCAACAAACTTTTTGACCCATGTATCAGACTGACCGTAATTTCTTTGCTTCCTATGTTTAGAAATGGCGAAAGCCCTTGGCAGGGAGCGCAGGACACATCTGGCTTTGCAGCCCTGGGGCTCCCAGCTTTTCCCAGGCAGACCTATTCTGCATGCTTGCAAGCTCGGGGTTAAGCTGCCCAGGCTGCGAAACCCCAGCATCACCTGGCTCACCTGGCAGAGATCACAGCCGGGGTGAATAACAAGCCATTTAGCATAGTCCAAAACATGTAGTTTACTCTGCATTCAGGTGAGGGGCATGCTGGCTCAGGGGACTGCTAAAGTATGTCACCCTTCATATGTAGGTCACTGGTTCAGCTCCAATCTAGGTCAGCAGTGACCAGAAACACCACCAGCTCCTGGCTGCTTGGGAGCTAGCTGGAGGCAACAGGTTGGAGACAGGGTGCAGCAGTCGGTGGCATTCCTGCTTCTGGAAACACAGCCTTCACTCCCAGGGGTTTGCCCCCTTGGCAGAGACGGAGGAACACCAGAGATGTGGTGAGTATCCTCTGTTCCCCTTACCCCAGGCAGGTGATGCACAAACTGTAGACTCTCAGCCCCCAGACTGATTATTTGATGCCTTTAAAACATGGCTGCCCTGAACCCTCGGGTTCATATATACCTCATGGTATTTTTTTTTTCATGTCACTACAACTGCCCATGGTGTGAGTACTCAGAGAACAGGGTCATAATTAGCAACACACTTCATTTCCAATTTTGTTTTTAGAGAAAATACTCATTGCCAGTGACCATACAATTAGTATTTCACTTCCAAACCAGTTAATGACAACTTGACCAGAAGAATAAAGGGCAAAAATCGCTACAGTGTTAAAGAGCTCTGGGAGTTAAATATGTGCTGCAGTAAATGAGGTGTGATGGCAGGCTGCTGCACAGCATTGTTGTGTTACAACGAAGTCCAAAAATGACTTTCTAAAGCACAGCTACAATCTGGGTCTGAGCGGTTGAGAAAAGATTTAATTCCTGTCACTAATGCATTGCTAAAAGTAATAATAAGTCATTTCATCCCAAATCGCTAACAGTTACCCTGTTATATGTAACCCATTTTAAAATTCCTGACATTTAACATAAGGATTTAGAACACTGAGAAGAGTTTCAAATTCATTGTTATCACTTGATTATACCCTCAGAGGCCAACAACTGACCATTGGGTCTGACTCTGTACTCCATAGACCTGTTGAAAATACCAGCTGCTACCCTGAAAAGCTTGAAATTCGAGTATAAGATGAGATGCTGCAGGTATGCCCAATTAAAGACAGTGAATGACAAGAGTAGAAAAATAGGATTAGCAGACAAGGAGTCACTATTTTTTTTTAAGTTAGCATTATGTTAGATTCTACAATTTCTGAATGACACTGCCAGATAAATTAACTGATAAAATTAATGTAACAGTTACTGATGGCAATGTCTCTGGTTTACCCTACAAGTTTTAGGAGTGCATGATCTTTACAAACTCTTGCTTTGCAACAACAGTGTTAATTAGAACTAACATATTTAACAGTTAAGTAATAAAAAGAATAATAACATTGTGAAACATGGGTTAAGCAATCACGGCAGGAATTGACAACAGTGAGCTGCCTAGTGTAAGTGCTTTTTAATTAAGATTTGAGCAAAACTTTACTCAAGGGCTTAGATTTTTTTTCAAATATGTTTTTAGAATTAGGCTTTTAAATCCACCCAGGCAACATTTTTTTTTAAGAATGTGGGCCAATAATTTCAAGAATACTTTGGGGCAATCTCTTAAATCAGTGGGTTTCTTAATCAGTCGAACTGTGCACAATGAGCATTTTGTTAGACAAATTTATTCTCCATTTCTGCTTGCAAAGAGGCATGATCATACTGTAATTACTGGAAACCTGGTGACCAATATTCCCATCCAGCAACCCGTCCCCTCTCCCCCAAACATTTCAAAGTACCCTTTCAGATGCAAAACTAGAGTGGGCTTGTATTTAATACACAGCACAGACCCGGTACACAGAAGGGAAGGTCTCCCTTGCTGGAGGGGACATCAGACTGTATCAGACTGTTCGGGGGACAGTTTGAAAACTAGATAGAGCTGCTCCCAAAGCGTTACCTTATCGTCCCAGCAGATAAATGGCCATAGGAGCCACTCGCTGCAGAGCTGCTTCTGGAGTTGTTAATGTATGCCACGAGGGAATTTGGGGAGGTCCTGATCATCGTCTGGAGATCAATGCTGGCATCAGAGAGCGGGGAGATAGACAGGGCTCGTTTTCGGCTTAATCTCGGAGTCACCCGTGGGCTTGAAAACCGGGACACTGTAGGAAAGAGAGAGGAGGGGTGAAAAAAATGGTCAGACAAAACCAGCGCGCTGCTCCCTGCCTGCAGCCAGGTGACGGAAAGGAGATGCCTGGTGGCCGAGGGTGGGTTTGGGCAGGCGAGGGGAGACCTCCCAGAGCGCTCCCACGTGTGGCACCGTCACACTTGGAGATGCAAATGGCCAGCTCAGCCCATCGCTGGTGCGGTCGCCCTCGCCGTGCTGGGGGCAGACGGGTGCTCTGGGATGGGCAGGGGAGGGGGGGCCGAGACCTGCTGCACTCGTGAGTGCCACGGGGTGTTTACGAAGCAGTGTGGGCAGCAGCTGCACTGGGACAGGAGGTTTCCTCTCTGCTCGGTGCCGAGTGACACGGGTCAACCGGCATGGCAAACGCTGGCGTGCTTCATCCTCCTTAGAGGATAAACAGAAGCCTGTCAATCATCCCTTTTCACTGGCACTAAATTAACTTGAAATTAAAAGGGAAAGGGCCCCGCAAGATTTCTTGCAGCCGTTCCCAGTGACTTGGTGGCAGCAGAGGAGGCCTGCGGAGCCGCGCGTCAGAGCCCGGGCGACCCTCGGAAATGGTGCGTGTGTTGGTGTGCAGAGGGAGCGGGGATGAAAGGAGTGCAAGCACAATGCTGACCACCCAATTAACGAAGGAGGAGCGACTCCAAGAGCCCTGAAAGTAAATTAAGAGTTTTAAGAAAACCAATTTGGCAGCTCAGGCGCAAAGTTCAAGCTCTCCTCCTCCAAGGGGACCTGCCAGTGCCTGGACCCTATTAGCAATTGTCAATCATTCAGGCATGAAGTCATTTTCAACCCTGCCAGTCCCGTTTGTGGATCTGCGATACACGGCGAGTTACTACTGTACTAATTTGGCCTCCCCCAGCATTTCAGCATCACTAACTGGAACAACTGACTTCATCCCGAGGAAACTCTGCCCAGGACTAAACCACCTGCAAATCACCGGGTGGTGCGGAGAGGAGCTGGGGCTGGGCAACATCACAGCAGTCCCCAACCTCTGGGTACCAGCTCTGACGCAAAGCAAGGAGAGCGGCCTCCAGGGAAGGAGTTGCCTATTTTTAAAAAAGATTCCTAAGTAAAATACACCAGTAGGCCATGGGGTCTGGCGGATAATCCCCATCATCCACCCAGGTGAGCACAGCACTGTATTGCTACCTGACTTTTCCAGCAGCAGTCTCCCTGGAAAGCTGCCCTGCAGGCTTGCTCTGGCTATACCCTATTAAAGGCTGTGAAGGAAGCAGTAACTTGCCCAGACAGGCAAAACAAGCTATTTTCCTTTAGATAGTCAGAGGGACAGATTTTGGTTGCATATCACCAAACACAAGCCCAGCACTTTGCAGGAGCACAAATTTTCTGCCCTGCAGACAGTGCTGGTATGAGAGGGTGAATAGGATGTACAAGGTGGTAAAATACATCCTGCCAGCACGACCAAAGAGTTCCTTGATTTGTGTTGGCTCACAGAAGTTTGTGTCAACATCTTCCCGAGACCAGTGGCTGGGCTTCGGTCTCCCAGTGCCCACATGAGTCACCCGTGTACCTAACTGGCTCCATCAGTACCATGCCTGGGTACCATGCAACTGATGGGGTTTAGTGCCATTGTCCCCTTGTTACCCATAATGTCCCTTGCTGCACAAGTTAAGTGACTTCCCAAGGTCACACTGGAAGTCCAAGGCTAGGTTGGTACTTGAACCAACCACCCTTGTGATTTTTGTCCTATACCTGAGAAGCATCAAGGATTGCTGGCTGGGATGCCTTCACTGCAAGACTAACAATATTGGGAATTTCTCCTAAAAATCAGGTTGTTGTATATATGCTGACCCCCTTCTTACAGTATTTTGTATGACTATGCTTTGCAGCTTTATGGGGCATGGAGAAGCTTGACAACGTGACTCAAGGACCAGGTAGCAAACACGAAAAGCACACAGCAGTCTATAAAATCACCTCGTGACTGTTAAAGCCATCTCGCGATCCGGCGGGACTAGACTCAAACTTTCCAAATGCTCGTGGCTGGCCCTTCCCAGCCCTGTTCTGCCGCAGAGAGTGGCACTTCCCCCGGGAGCTGGAAAAGCAGCCGCTGTTTTGCAGAGGTGCTATGGAAGCAAAACTAAAATGAGCAAACAAGCTCCCCTCTGCAAAGGCTAGCCCTGCCTAAAGGCTAGATTGGAGAATACCCAAACTTCACGCTTTGTTCATGAAATTTGGGCTCTGTCAGGCCCCCAAACCAAGCAGGAGTTGCTTGAGTCCAGATCGTAATGGTGAAAACAATGCTCTGTCCGCCATTGATGTGAACTAACTAATATTTTTTTTCCTGGCAATAAGGCCAATACATGGGCCACAACCCAGGAAGACCTGGGTGCTGTTCCCAGTCTTCCCCAGCCACATCTCCATGAGCAAGTTGCTTCTTCTTTCTGTGTCCCCATTTCACAGTGTCATCTATTCAGATGAGCTCCTGTACAGAGGGTTTGTGTTTTACTCCCTATGCATGGCACCTAGTGCGATGGGGCTCCATCTCAGCTGGGTCGTCGATGTTTCTGTCCAACAAATAATATGCATCTTTCCAGATACGGATATTGCTTTCTGCATTTGCATTCCCACAGTCTCTTCCTTCTCTAACAGAAGGAAGCAGGCCAGATTTGACAGTCATATTTATCTCTGTTACTCCCACACCTCAAGGGAGATCTGTTTATTAATGTGCCACTTCCCTTGATAAATTACTAAATAGAAAGAAAAGCCTTGTACTCATTTCTCGCTGTTCCTTCCAATGATTTATGTCCACAGTGCCGGTTCAGCCATTGGTCACTGTTAATTTGCAGAGGGAAGAAGTCCTGATGTCCACCAAAGCCCTGGTTTTACCGGTGCAACCAATGTGGGCACCCTCCTGGCTGCACACAGGTATGTCATTTTTTCCCTCTGTAAAACTCTGCTGGAAGCTGTCAGATTTGCAAGCTGGCCTGGGACTTCTCTGGCACCAAACCAGTAATATGCATCGCGTTACTGTCCGCTCTAATTTAGATCTTGCACATACCGTGGGCAATATGAAATGTTTGATAGCAGATCCAATAGGTTAGGCTCATGCTTTACACAAAAGCCTCTGAGATCTTGTGGGCTTTCAGGGAAAGCTGTGACCTAAAATTGTGCTATGGATGAACAATTCGTCTCTTCGTAATATAACACTCTGCCCAAGATGCCCAGGAAGGGAAGTGCCTGGGAAACGTAAGAGGAATTTAACAACACAAGGAAGCACTTAGGAGTGCATTTAGGAACAGGGAACTTTTCACAATTATTTCTCAAAAGCAGATTAACAGCAGTGGGATCATTCTTAATACTAAAATCAACCTGACCTAATCCCCTGATCTGAGGACACTGAGCATGAACATTAAATGATAACTGGCGGCAGCAAAGATAAATATTAGTGTAGCTGTACATGTAGACAAGGTGTTCAGTACAGGCTGTCATTTGAATAGGTAAGCAAAATCCTGTATTGCCTGAGGTCCAGTCATGTTTCAAAGGAAAAACTGCATACAACTTCTCCAGCACTGACTACCTAGAGAAGTAATGAAGGCAGGATACATTTTCAGGCACAGAGAGATGGAGACGGAGAGCGTTGGGAGGATTTATCTCTAAAACTCCCCCATCACGTCTCCTCTTCAGAAATACTGACTTATCAAAACCAACAGCGTTAGTTTTAAAAGTTTTTTGATATTTGGAAAAAATGTTAGAAGAAAAGTTTCCAAACTGAGCACCCCCTTCATCACTGTTGAAAGAAAAAAAAATAGAAAAAGAATTTTTCTGTTGTTGTTCTAAAAGAAGTTTTGTTTAGAAGCCTGAAGTCATATGTTACGATGAATTTGAAAACGTCAGAAGGTGAAAAAGAAATAGGAAATTATTTAAAAATTAATTCAAATTGTCTGCCAGAGTTTCAGTTTTTAAAACAAACTTCTCTGTGCTTCTCTTCCTCAAATAGAAACCCTTTTTACCTTCAGTCGCTTTCCCTTGAATACTACTCTTTCTCACTCAGGTCCAGAAAGAAGTGACGGGCCAGAGCCCACACTTCATACAGGGTCTGTGAATTATCACATCCACGAGTTACTCAGAAACTGGGCTTTTCTTCCCAAATTTAAATTTACCCACAACGGGCCAGCGACGAGCTGTAGGGCCAGTCTCACACTTCCACACGCGTGGCAGTTTGTGGTCTGAGTCCCGCAGCTGCTCCCAGTGCTGTCGTGCTGAAGGGCCTGGCCAGGTCAGGATCAGACCCAGGCTCACGGGGGAGGCTGGAGCCGAGGTTCCTGCTCTGGCCGCTCACCATGGCCATGGGCTGTCAGAAGGGCATGGCAGGAGGTGGCTTTCCTGCAGGGAGATTTCAGGCCTCCGTATCGCATTAGAAATAGTGGCAGCAAAGCTGTCCTGAAAGGAAAGGGCAGACCCTCAGTGGGAGCTCCTTCAGGGCTTCGTGCCTCTGACCCTCCTTTCTTTACCGGAGCCTATGCAGAAATTTCAGGTGCCTCTTTACTGACAAGCACATTGCTGTGCTCTCGATCACAGAGGGACATTGGTGAAATTTGCTTCCAAGTGGCTGAGCCGATAAGGCATGTGAGCTGCAAATGCTCACCCCCTTCCCCGCTGAAACAGGGCCAGGGCCACCGCTCCCCTGCACCAAGCCCTGGGACAATCACAGCGTTATCAGTGTGGTCCCTCTCCCTGGCTGCTCACCAAGGAAACTCCACCCAAAGCGTACAGAAATACCCCCTCCTCCCGTCATCAGATTAAAGCCACGGGCAGCATAAGAACACAGGATGATCCCTTCATCAAGAGGCAGCAGCAATAAGCTACTAACACTCTTCATATAACCAGTTCCTTATTCCCCTCTCCCCTTCTGCAGTGGCAGCACATGTCTCACTTAGACTGCAGCAGATGCTGGACATTTGTTCTGGCACCAGATGCTGTCCTGGGACCCTTCTTTCTTCCCTCCTCGGGCCTGATCAGCTTCGAAGTTCAAGGAATACTAATGCTTCCCTCAAATCCTCGCTGAAAGACAAGGCTGCATTCTTCTACTCCCAATCCACAAGGTAACTGTTTAGACGACCCAACTTGCATATGTAAATTGAATTCTTTAGAAACCAGAGTGCAGCAGGATTCCAGACAGAGCACTTATGGGATGCTCTGGGACTTTTTCTCTCTTCTGCACATATTTTTCTGGGGAGGAAAACAGCATTGCTGGCTAGAACTGGGTGGGAAACCGTTTCCCATTCTCTGAACCTTTTCTGAGATTTCAGCAAGTTTCCATTCTGTGCTGGGACAAAGAAAACAACAACAAAAAAAGATCTTTCAGAGTTTTTAAGGAAGCGACCACAGGGCGCGCCGTCTGCCCGGAGTAGCCAACAGCTGGCTGGTTTGTGGAAGTCATCTGCAATCCAGAATACCCAGCCTGCACACCCTGAGCTGCTGGTCCCTCGAGTCCCAGGCAAGGCACTCCTTTCCCAGGTCACCGTGAGGCTGGTTCCCTTCTGTCTCTCTGGATGGAGCAGTCACTTCGTGTCAACCTGCTGGAGAAGAGTCCTGAACTCACCTCTCAGATGCCTGCTAACTGCAGTAACCGCCAGGCTGCACTGCCAGCATGGCTCCGTACCCTGATGACTATTAAGTCATTTACTTGAAGTAGAAAGGCTCCAACATCAGTGACTGAGAGAGGCCAGTGAAGGCTGAATCACTGTTTGACTTGGGGGAATAAAGTCCTGCTTGATCATTTGCCCACATCCCAGGCAACCGTGCCAAATGCTGGTCTGTTGGCTATCCTGGGCTGAACAAAGCCTTTTCCCAGTTAAACTGCTGTTATTAAGTCAAGACATTCGTGACTGCCATGCACTAGGCAGCAAGAAGCAGGGCAGGGGTTCCCCCTCTAGCTCCTGGACCGGATGAAATGCCATTACAGCACGGCTGTTGGCAACCGTTAGGTTGCACAAAGACATCTATGCAGCACTCGTGACCTGAGTGACTGTCTCTGTGCAGTGCTGCTTGGACATAAATTGAACTCAAGACGTTTTTTCCCCCATTCCCTGACTCAGTACGGACAACCCAATCACACTTTTGACACTGTGCAAACAGAAGTGATGGATTTAAAGACAAGCTTGGCTTCCCCTGCTGGCCCTGAGAGTCCTTATTCTGAAGATCTGGGTCTTGTTCCCAGAGCTGCCACTGCTCCACTCTCTGATAATTTGATCTTTCTTTTTGGGGTCTCCAATGCTGAAATAGCTTTGCTTTGTACAATACTTAAAGATCTTCTGACGTACAGGGCTGTAAGAGTAGAAACAACAAGTCCGTCTGGATGCACTCATTGAGAGCAAACAGCACTTCCAGAAGGGCTGTATGTATGTAATGATGAGAACTCTTGTGCATATGGAAAAAACAGCTGGATGCACTAAATGTGCTCAGAAAGCTGCAGTCATCTCCCGTCTTCACCTGTGCTCTCCTCCAGTCTTTTCTGCCCCATGGGTGCCCTCATGCATCCATCTTATCACCTGGAATAATCCAGCATATGGCACCCACTTCTAGGATAGAAATGCAAAAGATTGTTTTGATCTGTGCAAGTTAGCCTCAAAAATGTCCCACCAGCAATGCTGTGACATTGGAAAGGGGTTAACTTTTGATTTGAAAATGTAGGCTTTCTGGCAAAAGGATTTAAGACTGGATTCAAACTTTGCTCTTGTATTCAGAGTCCCTGCTTGGATGGACGGAATGAAACAGGACAGCTAACTGAAGCGTTATTTAGTTTTCACTGTCACTGGCCTGAAGACCCAAGCAGTCTGGTGTGTAACACTTAGATTTGGTCTACTTTAGTGGTTTAGCTATTGATGTAGCTGCACAGTGAAAAACCTGCTAAAGAGATGCAGCTCTGGGGCACCCTCGCTCAGTCAGCATTTAAATACTCAAGAGATCTGACACATGGTCAGTACCAACAGGCTCCAGCTGACACCAATGCCCTATTACTTTCCTGACCCTACGCATCTGATGTGGTGAAAAAACACAGACAAACTCAGAGTCATTGAGGGATTCTCTAAGAAGTGCAATCAGAGCAACCAGAAGGGCCCAGGTCCGTGGAAGAAAAACCATACTCAGTGTCTTAGGCTCCCATGGACCTGCAGATGTTTGGAGGTGACGTGACACTGAATAGGCTTTTTTTTTTCTTTTTAAATGTGCTTATCTGCCTCTTTTGCTTTCGCAGGTGCCAGTGTTATCACAGATGTGCTGCATGTGGTCTAACAGGAGCTACCTGCATTTCAGCGACCAGCAAAATAATTCTTGTAAAGTTCTTACATTCTGGGGCTCTCTGGGAAGAAAAGGGCTCTCTGAATGAGAGATGCTGTGAGACAGTGACTCACTGGGGTTTTATGCATGCGACTGATACTCTTGTCTCAGAAGAACACCATAAGAGGATGCTTTATTAAATTATCTGTTCAACTATTTACTTAGTCCCCACTGATCTAAATTTCTGAAATAGCTTTCTAAACAGAGAGGAATGTTCTAGCTCTTCAGCCAGAATTTCAGAGCCATCCATTTTACTCTCTGCCTTGATAACTGGGCCTCCATCAGCAGGCAGGTGGTACACCAGGGATGACACATTAAGCCCACTAACAAAATACCAACCTGCGTAAGGTAGCCTGATGTCTCAGGATCCAAACTTGATGTTAGGAAACACTAAAATGGAAAACAGCACTTCTTAAGTTCCTCTGACTTCAAACATGCTTTTATATGCCTCGCTGGACCACGGCTGGTCACAGTACCTGCAGCAGCACCAAACATAGGGGAAGTGAGGGAGAATAAATGAGAACCCTGCACACGACCACAGCAGGAGCTCTCCCTGGGCTGATGGATAAAGCTGAATGTGTAGACCAGAGACTGGCACTGGGCTGCTGCTCCTTCTCACATTCTTGAAAAGCAGCCTTCCAGTATCTCGTGTTGCATCCTCACGATATATGAAAGTTTTCATCTCACTCAGAGCATGCGAAGGCCCACAAAAGGCTTTCCAGTTACTGATCAACAAAGCTTTCCTGAAAGATCACAATAAATGCTTGGTGAGCCCTGGCTTTCCAGCGAATAATGGTCACAAGCATGGCTGCATGAAATCAGGACCTTTATTTACTCTAGAGATGTTTTCAGGAGGAGCCAAGCAGGAAGAGAGTCTTCTGCCCAGAGGAATAACTTGGATGACTTTGGATAAAGACTGATCTTCAGCAAAACCAGAGAACAGGCATCTTGGTGTGCTGGGCGTCAGCCTGCACTAGCATGAAAACAGTTGTGTTTGCTTCTCTTACTGGCTGTTTATCTGGCACTTCAGTGAGGCACCGCCGGTCAGAGATGGACTAATAAGGAGGCAAGGAGGAAGGAGTCTTGTTCGAGAGCCCGAGGAGAACTTGGCAGAGCCCATTTGCACCCATCTGCTATAAGCACAGACATTAACCCTTCAGATGGAAGACAGAGAGCAGCCTTACTGACTAGCTGCTTTGTAGCAGAGAAACCCTGAACATATTTTGGATGTTAGAGGCAGGATGACATCAAGGAGCATGTGCTCTCCCTTTCAGCCTAGGATCCAGGTTCCCGATCAATCTAGGAATTGGCGGCAGAAAATGACTACTCAGGTAAAACTTCGGCAGCAGCTGCAGACGAGAAATTGTTTTTTTAGTTAGAAATATCCATAAATCCCTATCACTGAAAAGCCAGAGCAGCTTTTATCATTCTAAACCAGTCACTTTACGAAGCAGCAAGACCGCAAAGTCTTTCATCTTAAAAGCTCAACAACAGAAACTTTGAAGCGGTAATGAAATGATGCAGAACTCCACTCCAAAAATTATAATGGTCCACAAGCAAATCCGAAGGCAGCCCAGCAAACAGAAGCTGGGATCTGAAAGCCGAGCTGAGACTTCTCTTTCTTGCAGCAGAACTGATCCCCAAACTGCCCTCCACAATATCTGTGTAACCCCAGTTCTTACAAGACATGGTGTAAAGTGAAAGGAAAGAAATTTCTAGCGGTTCTAAAAATCACCCGGACTTCGGATACTCTTCCACATAAACATTACCCATCACACAGGGCAGCGGTCAGGCTGTGGGGGTGACTCAGCACTGCAGTCCCTAACATCACTTTATTTCTTCTTCATTTAGCCATGAACCAGAACTTTCTGGGTTTCTAATGCCTGATACTAGTATAAATACAGCATTCCTGCAATTTTTTTCTCCCACAGAGTATGAACACAATCCTCTCCACCGTGGCTCCCTGTTAACATACTTCTTCTCCCTGGGGGGTTTGTCTTACAGCCACCCTGAGAGCCCCCAGACCCAGAGGAGGGTCCCCTTGTGCAGAGCACAGTGACGGGGGGGAAGCAGCCAGCCTGTGCCGCAGATGCCGGCCGGACAAAATGTCGGGGTAGGCGGGAGGGATGGGGAGACGGAGCTGGAGCTTGCCCCAGGGCATGCGGTGGTCGCCCACGGGCAAGGTAGCGGGATGGCAGCATCACCCTACCCACTGGACCAGCTGGCCTCCTACCCGTGCAGCAGCCCTTCCAAAAGCACCCCAGCATATATATTTTAAATTAGATATATTTTATATAGAGATGTGTGGAACAAGGCGACATTTCAAGACAAAAATTACAGTGTGGCACCCATGGGTTTCGTCAGAACGGGGTGACCGCATACAGCAACCTCCATCTGGAGGACAGCCCCATCCGTCTGCCCCAGATTTCGTCGGCGCAGTCCACTACTCACCGTCAACAGGGCTGAGGTACTCGTGGAGGTGGGCCGTGCTGGCTGCTCCCCCGCTCTGCATCAGGATGTCCCCGTAGGGGTTGGGGTGGCCGGCCATCAGCGTCATTTGGTGGTAGTAGTCGGCGGGGTTGGCTCCCGGCGGCGGCGGGGGCAGCCCGAAGAGGCCTCGCTCCTTCAGATGCTCGTGAGCCACTGCCGAAGCCGGAGGCGAGGAGGAGAACATGGGGAGAAGGTTCCCAGAGGACGTTAGACCTCGGCGCCGAGGCGGGCGGCCCCGTCCCCCCCCGCGCCCCCCNCGTGTTTCTGCGGACAAAAGAAACTAAGCTGGGGCCTCTGCATTCCTCCATTTCCGCAAATTTATAAACAATCTCTCGTTCCCCCTTCTAATAATCCTCCCGTTCGGACGCAGCCGTCACCCCAGGGAGGGGGGAGAGGGCCCGGCCGCCGGCAGCAGTAACCCTGTCAGCATCCACATCCCTGCCTATTAGGAAGGAAAGACAAATGCAACCCAGTTCCCGATAGCGGTGCGAGGAAATTAAAGCCAAGGTCTAATGCATAGAGCTAGGTTTAGTGTCTGGCAGTGTAAAACCATTTTGGCTGCCAAAGCCAATTACGCTCACTTTCTCCCAGCTGTAATTTTTCAAACCTGCCTCCCCACCCGCTTGCCCCATTAACTTATTTACCGCAGCCTTAAAAAAAAAAAAGGAAAGAAAAGAAAAGCAACCCAAAACACAATGCCTCTTTTTCATAGCAAATAACGAAACTGGCTTTGATGGGGGAGGACGGGACAGAGCACACGCACGGCAGCTGTCGTGCCTCTGTGCTGCTGGTGGCTGGGAGCTCAGGCACTTGCCCTGGTGAGGCCATGGGAGAGGAAGCACCCTACGCCAAGACCCTGTTTTGGGAGAGGGAAGGAGGCATAATGCATCTCCCCATCACTGTATGAACGTTTTTTTACCCACAGAAGATGGTTTAATGCTGCCAGACAGTAAACCAGGGCCTTGCTGCTCTCTGGTGTGTTTTGTTTGCCCCCGTGGTGGCTCAGGAGCTGAGAGATGCTGGGATCTGCTGGGTGTGCAGTCTGATAAAGCACTTCTGGTGAAGTGAGTCACAGCTGGCACCTCCCCAAGTCAAAGCACGGTCATGTTATAGTCAACATGACATACATAGTGGCCCAGATTCACCACCGGTATAAAATAACGATGATCCAGGGAACTCGCACAGACCTATCTCAGCTTTTAAAAAACAAGCTCTGAGGTCCTGGAACCCTCCCAGGAAAGGTTTGCATTTTCCCCTTTCCCTGCTTGGCTGTTTGTGTCCCCAGGTCCCAGACACGAGAGCTGGTGTCCATGCTGACCCCACGTGTGGTCTGTCTGGGCTGGGTGGGTACCACCACCTCCACGTGTACTGATCACCAGCTTCCCACATGCCTTCGCCTTCTCCTGAGAGCTTCAGCAGAGCAGGTCAGGGGCAAGAAGGAAGAAAGTATGGCCCACTCCTTTGCCCTGGAGCCATGCACGCCCCAGGACACAAAGCCAACAGAGGTAACCCAGCTGGCATCGCCTCCTCTCTGCTGTGTCAGTCACAGCCACACCAGGCACCCAGGGCAACCGTGACCCTTTGGAGGGGAGCAAGGCTCCTGGTAGAGACAGCAGAGCAGGGAAGCTCATATGAGAGCAGAGAGCACTGCAGAAAAGAACATACTTTAAGCAAAATATTTATAATACAATCCAGTGGTAATAGCTATTCTCACGCTCTGCTTTCTCAGTGCAATGATGCAAAACAAATGTGTAGTTAAAGGGGAGGAAGAGAAAAAAAAAAAAGAAAAAGAAAAAGAGAGAGCTTTCCCACTTCAGAGAGCAGCTGCGGAGCCTTCACAGCTGTAAATCCCTGGGTTGCAGGGAATTTCAGTGCTGGTGAGCGACAAAATCGCTGCGGCACAAGCAGCACAACGCCAGCATCCCCAGCGGTGAGCCCAGGACCGGCCATGGTGGCGGCGGCGGCGTGACGGGCAGGATGCGGTGGCGCGGGTCTCTTACCGTCGGCGGGGCTGAGGCCCCTGGCAGCGGAGATGACGGAGAGCGTGGGGCTGCCGTGGACGGAGCGGAGGTAGTGCTCCATGTGGGGCGTCACGTAGGGGTGCGGCGGGCTGAAGGGCGACTCGCCGGGCCCGGCGGGGTGTGGAGACAGGCGGATGAGGGAGATGTCAGAGATGACGGGGCTGCCGCTCAGGGGAGGAGGCCTGGGGAGGAAACAGAGAGATGCCGTCAGCCGGGGCTGCCCTTCTCCCTCTGACCCTGCTGGTTTGGCTCATGAGGGAGGAGGTCGAGGAGGGGGCTAAAAATCACATGGCGCACAGCTGCTCACCCCACCTGGGCTGCCTTGCTGAGGGGCGTGGGCTGCTTGGGGCCAGAGCAGCTCCTGTGCACGTGGAGCCAGCCCCGGACCCTTGGTGGGAAGGATGGGGATGCAGGAACATCCATGGCATCCACCCCACCGCGTGAGCGGATGCAGCTCGGCAGCCCCGACCACGCAGCCCTCCCGCCCGCGTCCATCAGGGCTCGCACAAACCTCCTTGACAGGTCGGCACTATGGTTCAGAGGGCAAAAGTTCAGGAGAGGTTTTATTGCATGCTTGCTGGGGGCCACCACTGCTAAGTGCCTCAGATCTTCCCCAGGCTAAATGTTACCTGAGAAAGGAGCCAGCAAATGCTGGGGATTCAGCAGGTAACGAAAAAAGTCAGAGGCGTGTTTCGGCACTTGAGTGGTTTTCACAGGGTGGGCAAGGACAGAAAAGAAAGCGCGCAGACATCTCCCAGACACATCTATGCCTGCATCCTCCATCCTCTTACACAAACCACACAGGGTGCGAGGAGGGGAGAAAAAACGACAGGCCCTGACCTGAGAAGCAGCGAATCTGAGCAAGACACCAAAACAGGCAGAGCTGCCATCAGGCCAAACGACAGAGCTAAATCTGCTTTGCATTAGACTTGCCCGTACTGCCAGGCTGCTGGAAGCGGAGCTGCTGGGGACAGGGGCGGCGCTGGGCCCCGCCTGGGCACCTCAGCAAAGCTGGGGGAGACGGATGTGCACCCGATGGGACGGCACCCTGGGGATGGGGCACCGTGCGGATTTGGCATTTCTGGGACAGGGATTTGGGGTGTGGGCTGAGCTACGGGATGGCATTACCGATGTCCTTCCCTAAGAATATCCAAACCTGCCGTTGGCGAGCAAATGCAAGATCCATCTCCGCGCACAGATAACCACAAGCGCGAGGGTCTGAGCAGTTTAGGCACGCCGCCTGCACCTCAGGATGTCGGTCCCACCCTGCCTTATCAACAGCTCAGGTGCATTGTAATTTATTTATAATAGTTGCATATCAACAAAACCACACAGAAATGTAATATAAGTTTTGCAGACTTATTCAGCAGTTTACGAGCATGTTTGTCTTTGTTTGATCTTCTGCGTGTTTCTCTGTCTTTCTGATAAATTAGTAAACCTTGTGGTTTTTTGAACACTTTCTGCTGATGGGTAGTAAATTAAATGTCTTTTAAAATATTTATAGTTCAAAGTACTCTCCTGTAGCACTACACTGCGTGGCTCACTGGTGTGAAATACAAGGCAGTGAAACCGTATCAGACACAAAGCTCGGTGAGGGACTTGCAGCGATGCACAGCCGCCGACACGCGCGCTCCTCGCACTGAGAGCTGGGTTTCGCTAGAGGAACACCCAGCGGGATCCAGCCTGTTTTCTTTCACGGCACCGAAAGACAAACTTATGATGGCATCGCTATTTCAGACCTCATAACCTCCCCACCTGCGTCGCTGCAGCAGTTCGTTACCCAAATTACGGGGTGACCGAAGCCACCCTCCGAAAGGGCTGGCGCGGGCTGGCGCTCGGCGCCTCTTGCCATGACGTCAGGAAGGCTGCAGCCGCGGCCGTGGGCTGCTTTCTGTCGAGGCTGCTAATAACGGCGGCCGAGCACGGAGCCGACCAATTTATTTCTACCGGGGAGGAGGGAGAAGTGAATCAAAGTCTCTGTTCCAGATTTAGTTTCAATTCATTTCTAATAATCTCCACCGCCTCATCTGGAAAAAATGAAACAGGATTAAAAAAAATGATGTCATTAAGAAAACATCTGACTAATTTTTCTTCTGACGAAGACTTAATATAAGTGAGGGGGGATGTAAATTAAAAGCAGCCCCAATCTTCCCTGGGCCACAGAGCCTGCCTTAATACATAAGCCATGAAAGAAGTTTTCTTACATATACAATAAGTTCCCTCTTTCATCAGTACTCACAGCTTCTCCCAAAAGGGTTGTGAACTTCTTTGATGCAGGCTTGAAACTATGTATTACCAGGTTTACGAGCCTTCGGAGCCTCCGCTGATCAAACTGTGAGGCCGACATCTAAAATGTGTATAACAATATGAAGGGTTTGCTGTTCATTTTCTCCACGCTAAATTGGGCAGAAACGCTGGAGTCCCTCAGAACAGGAAAACTCCACCCTGGCCAAAAAGGTATCGCTGGGAAAAAGATCAAGAATTCACCCAAAATGCACGCAGCTGGAGACCCGGGCTGTATTTCAACAGGCGGCTGGCCCTGTGCACGACGACCAGGTTGGAGAGCAAGTTTCTCCTGACGGCTTCGCTTAAAGCCTCTCATTGCCACATCTCCCCATCTGTGTGGCAGGATAGCTGCCCCCTCATTCAGGTCTGGCTCTTGAAAGCCCTTTCAGGCAGCGATCACCTCTTACTGTTGTACACACACAATTCTAGCAAAGCACGTCCCAAAATAACGCGGCTTCTGGTAGCTGCCTACCAGAAATAGCTCACTTGGCTGGAGCCACAGCCTCCTCCGCTCCCAACCCCCAAAACCTTGCCTTTCCCTCTCTTTCCAGTTGCTCACTGGCATTATTCCTTATCTGCTCCCCAGCCCTAGCCTGTGCCGTCGCATCGGCGCTCTGCCAACGCACAGCCGTAGCCTCGCAGGGCTGCTCCTAGACAAAGCAGGAGCACAGGGAGAGGGGTCGGCTGCTGCTCTGTAGAGGCAGTGACGTCCAGCTCAGCGCCCAGGCACGTGGGGCTGCCCAGCCCCATGTCCCACCCGAGCCCCTGCCCACACCTCCTCTATCCGTAAATCACGCCCCACACTCCCAAAACACCCCGGCGCCTGGGGGAGAGCTCCCGGCTTTGCTGAAGCCAGCAGTGTAGAAGTCTTCTGTCTGCAGCGGGACAAGGGATTTCACCTGACCACGTGCATCTCTGAAGGAACTGGGATTCTGGTTTTCAAATAGGCTAAGGGAATTGGGTGTCCAAACGCCATTAAATTTAATGGGAGCCAGGGGCCTGTTTTCCCTGCGGCTGCGGCGAGAAGCCCAGGTTCTATAATTAATGCTCAGGACTTGTACAGCAAATTGCATCTCTGACGAAGTGCACGAGCCCTGACTCATTTCCCCACCCATCCAGAAGAGGGTCTCCCTTCCCTGCTCACTAACAGAGGGAGGCACTGAGACTGGGGAGAAATTAGCTGCCCCCATCTAAGGGCTGCAGGGTGATGTCGGAGGCAATGCACTCTGCTTAACGCTTTACAGAGCAGGTCTTCACCAGGGCAGTGGATAACGCTCCTTCAGAGAGCATAAATGCTTGCACTATTTACCTGCAGTCATGCACCAGCCATCCCAAAATCTTGCATGGGGGAGATGCGGCACCATCTCCTTGCTGCCACATGCAGGTCCGAAGCCTCTGCAAAGGGCACCCGGCGATGAATGCAACAGTTAAAGAAGTTGCACATTTCTGAAATAATCTCCGTCAGTTAAATAGAACCCAGAAAAATGGGGACAATTAACCAGCACTAATGTCCCATGACTAGTCTAAATTAATACTTACGTGCCAAATGTATTCATTCAGCAGAAAACAAAGGGCTGAATACTTTTCCATATGCTTAATGGAATATGGACACTTGCAAGCAATTGTTTTGCTGTGCAATAAAAAACTGCATGCTGCTACACAGGAATGGAAGCTAGGGACAGAACTGCTCATGGGGGGAGTATCATAGCCTGGTAGAGTTTTGCTATAAGAAGAAAAAGAAAAAAGCTTTTAAAGCCAACTATCCCATCCAAACCCCATATAAAAATTCTTGCTGTTGTTTCATAACATAAATAAAACATCCTGGCCTGATTTTCACAAGCCCTGTGTACCCAGAACACCGCCCAAAGTCTGCAGGAGATGTAGGAGAGCCATAGGGGTACCCAAAAAAGGGACCACACTCATGGCAGACACTCTACATATGGGATGCCACAACTTTATCCAGCAGGAAACCTACAGTACCCCAGTTGAGCGGTTCAGTCCAAACAGCTCTCGCTAGCCCCTTGACTTCACCTCTGTTTATTTCTGATTTAAAGTTCCTTACAGCAGGAAGGGCGGGAGGTCGCGACGCTTGCGTGGTACCCTCAGGATGAAACTCTGCGAGGTCCCTCAAAACGAGGTACCTTTCAGAGGTCAAACCTGGGCCATGACGATCAAATGCATGTGGCATTTGATCATGGACAAAGATTGCCCCCCTCCCGTGTTTTCCACTCGGAAAGCAGAGGATGCACAGGTTGCGGTGCACTTGGAGGAAGGGGCATGGAGCTGCCCTGCAGCCGCCCCGACCCCAGGCGACTGCCCAGGAGCACGGGGCAGCCTGGGAATGATGCGATGGGGACTCATTCCTGCCTCCCAGCTCTCCCCACACTGCAGCAAGGTGATAATGATCCAGTAAAGTGACTTGATGCTCCAGCATAGGGCTAGCAACTCAAAGACGCCAGCTCCTCTGTCCCCATAGGAAGATGGGGACCCAAGAGACGTCACAGCTAACTCCCAGCCCTCCCCTGCTGGGATGCTCAGCACAAGTAATTGTATTTATTTTTCCCGTAATTTATCAGCTCTAAAATGGGATTAATACATTTTTTTTCATACCCACAAAGATGAATATTATAGAAAATCAGGGCTACCTTAACCAATTCAACAATACTCTCACTTACTGTGAAGCTGGACAAAAAATGCCACAGCTTCTCTGCAGAAATTTAACAGGCATGCTTTGAGCAGTTCCCGTTTTCTCCTTTCCCCTCAAATATGGCTTTGAGGCATTGAAAGCATGAAAAAAAAAAAAAAGATATTTTAACAGTGAGGGCAAGTTCCCATTAGAACAGTTTATAGAGGGAAGTGGTAAATTCAGCACTGCTGCAAGACTTTATGGCAAAACTAGATGTTTTTCTAAAAGATGGGCTCTAAGTGTATCACAAGGTTTGGAGTTTTAATAGTAGGAAGGAGTAATTTCTCCCACTGTAGAAATGCAAGGGGAAGTCCTATGCCCAGCGTCACAGACGTCAGATCAGATAACTGGGAAAGCTACTTTGGGTCTTAGCACACACAGATCTCTAAATAAAAAAAACGTGATTTGTGATAAGGCACTGCTTTTAGCAGGACTTAGGTAGACACTATGAAAAATCCCACTACGCATCCACTGGCAGTGGTAATTGTCTAAATACCTTTAAAAATCACACCTTAAAGTCTCGTCTTGTACCACTGAAGTCAAAGGAAACTCTGCCACCGACGGCAGGAGTAACAAGAACAGGCCTCTAATTCGTCAATCGCTGTTTTCCATCCACACCATGGAAACAGTACAGTAATCTATGGTGGGTCCAATTTCTTAATATAATTTTTTTCCATTCCTTAGAAAAACGCATTCAGGACTTAATGAAACTTCTAGCTTATGAGGTCAATTTAATATATTTGCTCCAGGTAAGCCAAAGGATTTTTTTTTTTTTGCTTCAAAAGTTAAGAAAAAGGCAAACGTTTCATTTTTCCTTCTGAAAGACCATTCTGTTTTCAGACACACCTGACTGAATCACAGGTTAAAATATCTAGAAGCTCTTTCAGCAATATATATCTAACCAAGAACAAATGGAACAAAAGATTTAAATCTACCTGATGTAACCATATTACCATTTGTTATCAATGAAATCAAAAGCATTTTGTTTTAGAACTTGAATTTTTTTCCATCTAAGGTCCACCAGAAGTTTGCAATATTCCTGAGCTCACAGGTTGCTGGCAGCCTTAGTTGTGATGAGGGCGTCACTTGGACGGAGCAAAGTTGGGAGGAGAAGTAATCCTGTACCTGAACTGGTTCTCGGATTAGAAACTGTTCTAACTATGTGCGGTTTCTCATCCCATTTATGCAGCATTTAGCACAATGCAGGTCTAGCCTTGGCTGACACTTGTAGGCACAACTGCAACACAATAACAACAACAATAACAGTATTTGCTTTTAAAATGGAAGAAAAATGCGTTTTTTTAATAAGTAAGGTTGCCCTCCATTATACAACACACAAAGAAGCAAGACATCAAAGGCAGAAATTAGAGTTGATACGGGACCTTCAAACCCAAATCAAATTAGTGTCTTGAGGAGAGATCTTTGATTTAAGCTTAAGAGTGGTGATTTTTTCCTGGGTTGTTTTATACTTAATCAGCCACACAGCCCACTGTGCAGACATATGTTCCCAAAGCACATCAAAGCAAGTAAACATTCTGTTTCAGATCCTAATATCCTTTTTTATCCAATTATCTTACTTACATGATCTTTTAATTTAAGTTCTGAAAGCCCACCTTTTCACACAAGCTTTCCTTTAGCGACGGAGGTAGAAGGATGACCACATCAGTTCTTGCGAGATACCCGCCAAAAAAAAACCCAGCACAATGAATAAATCAAAGCACGGTAGATGAGTCTCTAAGATAGTTTCTTGAGAGATTAATGATGAAAGCCTTCAGAGACGAAGCATATTGTAAGAAGGGGAACTTCAAGGAATGTAGCTGAGGGGGAGAGAGAGAAGGAGGGTGAGAGAAAAGGCATGAAAGAAAGCATGGATAAAAGTGCAAGAGCCAACAAAAGTAGTTCAGCAACAGACCGAAGGAACGATGCAAACCTGGAGGTGTGTGAACATCAGGTTCACACCACCAGACGTAAGAACTTGATTCCAATAGTCACGAGATGTGAATGCTGCGGGCTCAGGCGGGGAAGGGATGAGGAGGGATGGGAAGTGGCTTTCGGGATGTCAGGGGGGCAAGTGAGGTGGGAAGCGGTGAGGAATGAGATGGGGCAAGGTGGAGGCATGGACCAGATCCTGATGGCAGAGCTGAGCGGGAAGCTGAGGGGGATCTGAGGGGATGTTGCACTGGGGAGAGTGTGTGGGAAATGGGTGTTAGAAAGATGTGTCGGATGCGACACAGCCGTGTATCTGCATCTGACTGATTTCCCTTGGGACACATGGTGAGGGTATTAGCACTTTCGAGTGAATACTTTGCTCATAGCTGTGAAGACACTGGGCTTGGGAAAACAAATGGGAAGTGTATGTGTGTGGGAAGGAAATCTGAATTTTTGATCCCTGTTTAGTGTCTTCTGGCCATGCTACTTTTGGGTGGGGTTTTTCTGCCTTAAAAGAAAACAACGTTCAAGTGCGATGGAGGGCTTAACGTTTTAAAGACTATCCCTATAGTATTTCTGAGGAGCCCCTTTCCATGTTATGCCAGCGCTAACCTGTCGTGGAGATGGTGAGTCCGTAGCAGCAACACCGCAGCAGTGGAGCTCATGGAAGAGCCAAGCAAACCATAGAAAACGCTTATTCATTCATTACATTTTAAATCTGCCTTGGCTCCGTACCCGTCATATCCCAGAAAAGCAAAAAAGGACCATTCCTCTTCATCATGACTGTAATACAATCAACTGGCTGCAGCATTACTCTAACCAATGTTAACTAACGGAGTCTATGTCAGACATCTATAATTTCATGTTAACAAATTAGGTAGACTCCTGCATTTCCTGGTACCTTGAATGCCCAAGAAGCTCATAATTTTTCTTTATATGCAAAATGTCAGGGAAAGGGCAAACAATGTTATGCCAGAAGACCATAGCCAAATCACTTGGTTGGAATGTGCTGTAAATCACGGGGTGAATGGAAAATGAATCTTTGTTCCAGGGCAGCGTCTTCCAGCATTAATGTTGCTGCTAATACCCTCCCTTTCTATTGGGAATGTTTTCTTTCCATAATCCAAGGTCCTTAAATCCTATAACTAAGCAAGACACCAAGGAAGGAAGATCTACACCCAACTAATTATAAAAAGCCTGAAATTTCTTATGCCTTTCTTCTGAAGTACAAGGGAAAACCATTGGAGTTCATGGTTTAGAAAGATGCTATGCTTGCTCTAAGCAGCAGCAAACTGTTGTAACCAACTGGAAGTAACCAGAAACCATGGATAACAAAGGGGAATAAAAGGAACAGGAACAGGTACAGCACAGATCTCTACAAAGCCTTTTTAGACACAGCAGTCAGAGGAGCTCTGTAGGTACAGGTGACTGCGATAGCCACACAGAAACACATCTCACACGCACATCCACGCACCCCCGATACGCTGCTGGTGTGCTGCATGTACCTCTGGTGCATCACAGCACAAAGAAGTGAAAGACACACATTCCAATAATAGCAAAGCTTTGGGCTGGAGCTCGACAGATTTTCTGCAGGAATTAATTTTATTGGTATTTGACACATTTTAAACAGCAACAGCACTCACAGAAACCTCAAAAGGGAAATATTCCTGAACAATATATAATAAATACATTGATTTCTAATAATAACCATCTGCCCTAAATCTTCTTGCTGACAGGTTTAGTTGGACCAAAGGCCCCTTTCACATCTACTTCATGACAGTTCCCATCACTACATAAAGACTTTGAAGTGCCCTAACGTGCAGTAAAATGCGAGATAACCTACCAAACTGTCAATATTTCTTCACTTCTAAAAGGAAATGCTAATGGCATTCGAAGAGCTCAAGATGTAATGTAAGATCTCATCCAGCGGGCTGGCTGATCTAACCAGCCTTTCCTTTGCTACAAGGATGCTGAACAGCGAGCAATTACATGCTGAAGAGCAGAACTAGGCAAAAGTTTTTCACTGATAATATGACTGCAGGGAGAAAAGGCTTTTCATTCCTAACGAGCTTTTCTCTTGGAAATGTCTTGAGCTTTCTGTGCAAAGTAAGAGAATTAACAATATGCTTGCTCTTCCATTTTAACTTCTTCTTTTTAACCTATCACTTTTTTTACTTTTTTTTTTTTTTTTAATCATTAGAAAGAAAGTGAACCAGAATGAAACATGGATATTTTAAAAACCTGGCCAACATTCAGCAGTTAATTTTCCATAGGGAAAAGATGAACACAAATATTTCGGAGGAAGCAGAATCTCTCTCCAATTGACCGCAACAAACACCTGGCATTTCTCTACCAGCTCTAGCATGCAGCGTAACACTGAGGAAGGCTCTACTGCAAGGGAAATGAAACGTGATAAACCAATAGTCTGGTCCTATGGTAAACCCCTAGCACTGTTAGCAGAACTGTACAGCTCCTACAGACTTCAAAGGAGCCAGGCTGCCCTGCAAATCATCAGCCCATGATAGGAAGGGATGAGGTGTTTTATATCGTCAACCACATACTACCCAAAAATCCTTTTGCTCCATTTGTGTCATTCTCTACAGCTGCTCTCCTATTCTCCCAGTTCACCAATGACACAGAAAAATCTAACATATTTATCAGGTAAGAAATAGGGTGCTGATGTTCCCCTGCTATTTATTGCTGAAAACTTACACTAGTGGTTTTCAAGCCATGTTCTGCAAAACCCTTGGGAATCACAAAGAGCTCCTATAGGTGCTGTGAAAGACAACAGAAAACCCTGCAAGCCTCCTGTCATTCAGGCTAAATTCACTATACCATATTTGACAATCCCACTGGAAAATTTTTAGGGAAGCCACAGACTGTAATAGCTTGAAAACCCCTCATTGACCCTGTGCTTCCCCGAATCAATAAAAATTGCATAGGAGACATTTGCAGAGTAATCACCCACCAGCACCCCAGTGCATCCAGCAGCCACCGAAGCCAGCCAGCACCAGAGCACATGATTTAGGAATCTCTGCTAAGCCAGTACGGAGGTAGCCCTGTCTCCCGAAGTCAGCAGCCCTATATACCTACTGCGACACCTCCCTCCTGCCGCCAGCGGCTCACCGCCATGCAAAGGGAGACCTGCGGGCCTCATCTTTCATTCTCTTATCTCATGCAGCTATTCCTTATGCAGACACATTTCTGTATACAAATCCCATTATACTTGACCCTCGGTTCACCCTGTTTCCATTACAACGCTGTAGACTCAACCAGACTTGCTCCAGTGCCAACTCTGTGCTGTCATTCCTTGCGCAGAGTGGTAATAAAGAAATCACTGTTTTAAGCTGACAAAGAACAGATTTCTTACTAAGTAAACACTGATGTTTTGGTAGGGAAATTAAGTTATAAAATTGTGTCTACAAAGGGAGACCATACAGATGGAGTTTGTTAAGAGACAGCAATACAGTCAACAGTGGTTAATTCAATTGCCTGCTACTTATCAGATTTTTTTTAAAGGCTTATCCAGCTTTTGTAAATGCAAATGCAGAAAAACATTTCAAAGAGTCATCGTTGTCGTAGCTGGGGAATGATACGCGCACGCACACGGCTTTTTGAGGCAGAAGAGCCCGCCCTCGCGCATCCGCTGTGGCTGTGTCGGGGTCCAGTGGTGCTCGCCGGCCTGGTAGGAGAGGACGGCTGGGCACGGCACAGCTCTTCGCCATGCCACCACACTCCAGAGACCTCCATCCTCATGGCTGTGCTGGGGCCTTGCTTCCCCCAGCCACTGCTCTCACCTGCCTTTCTACATGCATGGTGCCCCACACCAGTTGTAGATGCCCCAAACCTTCCTTTAGCTCAGTCAAAAATAGGGCACTAAGCTCAGCTGGGAGAAGATAGGAAATTCAGTATCTCCAGTCCTCAGCTGAGCCTTAAATGAGCCCACATCTAATTTCCAAAGGACTGTCTTTGGGAAAAGCCCCAGGTGACTGCAGGTCACTGAAGCTGCTTCTCTCCCAAACGCAGCAGTGGCAGAGGCACAGCCACCCTTTAACCTTGCCTGGGAATCGCAGCTGGGTTTTGGGGTGCTGCCTGCAAAGCAGGGCTTGTTTTTACAGCATCAGAGCTTGCAAAGGCCCCCAGACATCCTCCTCTCGCTGGCAGCTCTGGTGACAGCCCATGCAGCTGGGCTGGGGCATCAGCAGGAGGTTCCTCATCACTCCACAAACCTCAAAGAGCACCTCTCTTGCATCTCACTGAACACCAGCTTATGCTCCCGTTACTGCACCTAAGTGACGAGAGGGACGAGACCTCCAGCCCCGATTCTACCTGCTCTGCCAAGCCCTCGAACCATGCAGAGCTGAGGGAGAGACAGTGGCTGTATTTGGATGGCTGATTGCTCAGCTCACACCTTATATCCATTGCTTTCCAAGCAGCAGCCATAGACTGTCTGAGATGATACTACCTCAGACTGAATATAATTCACTTCTCACTGAAGGAAAGTGTCTTTTAGGGACAGTTTAAAACGACTAGAGAATTGTGGTTTTTTGTTTGTTTTTTAACATTTTATCCGGAAGTATAGAGAAAATGATTTATTTTTTGCATAGGATAAAGATCACTATGGGAGTCAGTGCGGAACATGATGTAAAATCTCAGGCGAGCCGAAAGGTGTTAACATTATGTGCCCTTTAAGTGATGCACTTAGTCTAAACAAGATGTGCTTAGGCTGGAACTATGTAAATACACTAATTTTATTAATAAAAGGTAAAAATGCCTTTCTTAAAAAGAGATATTGCTGGGTAATTAAGTCACCAAGTATTGGTTCTATTTAAAATTCAAGAGAAGGGATATTAAACATACTCATATTTTAATGAAAACATTTGCAATGGCTTTAATAATTCAGCACAAAATTTTATTTAAACATTTCTCTCCAGTTTTGGAAAAGGCAAACACAGGGCCATTGTACTGTGGTCTGGGAATGAGAAAACATAACTGCTCAGGTGCACTGGATTATTTAACCTATTTAGACAACAACGATGAACTAACCAACCCTGGAAATCAAAGCTACGCTGAAATCCCAGCAGCGAGGTTTTCCATGTGGTAGCAGCTTTTGAAAATCCCATTAGTCCTCCCTCAGCACCTTCAAGTATCTTTTGCAGCCCACGTTGCTTTCAGTGGGGTGTGAGCTCTACACACATTCAATGTGGAAGCCGGCTGCTGATGGGAGTTGGATGTCTAAATACCTTTGGCTCTGAGTTTACTTTGAAAATAAGACTTAAGGACCTGCACTTCGTATGTTTTGGGTTTTGTTTTGGTTGCATCTTCTGCTTAAGTTGCTAAAATAAGCAAAGGACACCACACATAAAAGTACGGAGGGTTTTAAAAATGATTTATGGTTTAAATAATCTATAGCATTATTAGTAACCGAGGAAATTCAACTGTCCAGAACTGAACTTCTAATATTAACAATTCCCTTTATGTGCATCACATTACAGTGCAAATTTTAAAGCTGTTCATAATGTAATGGCAAAATAATTAATCCTGCTCAGCACCACAGTACACATTTGGTACTCATGAATACTGTAAGGATTAATACAACCATTGATGCCTGCTGAAAAAGAGCTTGTAGCCAATAAAAAAAGGTACAAGAAGGCACAGTTCATTTTCTAAGCTCAGGCACTGAATGGCTGAGGGACTAAGCAAGCGCAAGTAGAGTTGTAAGGACCTGTGGGTAGGAAATCAACTTTTAATTACACAAGTACCACTTCAAAGATTTCATTCTGCTGTTCCATGAGGCAGGCTGAAAGCTTGGCAAGCCAAAAATGAACAACAAATGCAGCCCATGCTATTGTACCCATAGATTTTTACTGGCATATTTGACAAGTTCTTGCAACACTCCCAACAATGCCAGATTCCCTGGCAGCACAATCTCTATCTTTTACCTTTAGCCTTCCAGAAGAGCTTCTGTAAGTCTCCAGTTTCACTCCAACTGCTAGCCCCCCTCTGTCAAGAAGATTTGCTCCCAGACTCTGAAGGCTCTTTCATTTGAAACTCAAATGCAGTCGGGGGAGTGCAGACCACGCTGCAGTGCAGGCAGGGAGATTATCTTTCAGTGTAGTTTTCACCCACTGAGGATGATAATGGATGGAGGAGATTGCACTGAGACTGCAGACACACAAACACATGTACACACAAATCCTTACTGCACTGGAAGTTCACAGATCGCAGCAATTTTGCTGGTGGATGGGTGAACCACAAAATTGCCCTGCCTGGGAGAAAAGCCACCAATGAACACAGAGCTGGTAGGGCTGGGGTTGGGTTTATGAAAGGCAACGCAATGAAATCAATCACAGCAACCAGAATCTGGATAAAGGCCAGTTTGGCAATGCAGTCAAAAACCAAATGAAGGGATAGGAAACCACTGAATCCAATGCAAGCTTATTGGGAGGAAGCATGATCTGCTCTTCAGCACAAGGCACCTCGAGGAATTTTCTGTCCCTCAGTTTGTGCCGTTTACTCACTGAGTCACCTTGGGACAGGTCACTCACCCAATACACTGCACCAGTTTGACAAACCTGAAGCAATGCAATGTCTGCGCAAACCAAGCCAAGTCTCTGCTCAGCATCTGTTCTTATCAAAAACCGTCACACGCTTCAACAGAAATGCAAACCCTGCTCTGCAGATACCAAGCATGGAGAAACCAGGCTGATAGGATCCTGAGGTCCATCAGCACATCAGGACCTGAAGGGAAAGAAGCTACAGCTCACACTGCTCTTACCTTCTTCACATTTGGCAGAAGCCGGCTCTTTAAAAAACAAACAAACGACTCTTTGAAGTGTTTCTTATTCTTGCGGTAACACTCGTCTCGGCACTGACAGGATTCAAACCAGACGCGGTCGAGGGAAATCTGGAGTCATACCAGGTTTAGATCTCACATGCCAAGAGAGGTCAAGACCCAGCCAAGCCTTGAATAGATGACTTGCAAAGAAAATCCCAGGACACGGAGGAAGTGGTGTTGGTGGGAGAGCGCCTTTCCCTCTGACTCACTAGGCAATGCCATGTGACGATGCTCTGGTGAGGAACACGGAGCGGCTGTCATTCCCATCCACTGGAGTCCAAAAGTCCAGCGTATTTGTCCTCAGTACGGGTCCCGGGGGACTCTCTTAAAAAGACACGGGTTGCAAAATATCTAAACTGGCTCAATTCCATTTTAGTCTCTTACATTCTGGTCATCTCATCACTGTCTGCCCTGAGGGAAGGTTTGAACTTTCCTGACCTAACTTGAAATTTGGTTTGGTTGTGTGTGTACGATTTCTTTTCCATAGATGGCTGGAAATTTAGTTGGAATTTGGAAGTCTTTTTTTTTTTTTTTCAAGTGAATAAAGTGGTTCGGGATCTGCTGACACTGATTTCACCATGACCAGTTCTCTGTTTAGAGACTTTGACTGGGAGTAATATACAAGCAGGTAATAGCTATACTGAAGCACTCAACTGTACTGGACAGAATTTTGCAGATACCTTGCTTTTCATTGGTTCTTGGCATTACTTCTTACGCTGAAATGGTTGGGCTGGAGACTAGGAAAAAAGCTACAAATAAATTTACATTATTTCCCCCCTGGCAGCTAGCTTCATACCCTCATGCTGTACCATGACTCCACCCAAGATGCCATCACAAAATGAGAGCCTTGTGATCAGGGTAAAACAGCAGCAAAGACCTCATTTCATTCCTCCCAAGGAAGAGAAAACACTCATGGCTCCTTGAGACTCTTTTCAAACAAGCAGGACCACCACAGCATTTCACCTGAGCAGTAATCAGTTACTTGAAACAGCACCTCAAACACTGTTAATCCTTTGAAAACTTGCTGTTCCCAGGAAGCAAACAGCAGGACATTTTGCTTACATGGTACTGTCATGGCCAGGCATGACACCAGCCCTGGGATCCCTGTGATGATGCTAGACTCACAGCAATGTTATGTGGAAGTAACCATGGAGCTATAGTCCCGCTTCATTAGATCTTGACTTCTACTTTGCCAAAATTATCTAGAGAAACATTACTGAAGTGAAGCCCTTCATGAGAATACCGACAAATAATCCATTACTGTAACAGGTCTGAAGTCAACTGTCAAGTCTATTTTGTCACATGAAAAATCTCTAATATTAACTATTTTTTTCCAGCAGGACTACACAAGCAGGGGTTTTGTAAAGATTTCTATTTCATGGCATCTTCAGATGAACGCCCCTATCCAGGACAGTATGTGAACATGCATGTAAGATCCTCTGAAGTCAACACTTAAGCATGTATTTCTAATTAAGCATATACTTGGGTGTTTTCCTGAAAAGGGAGAGACTTAAAAACATTTCTGTAGCCTAGATCTCTTTCTGTATATCCCTCTGCCTCATCAGCTCATCATTTCTTTCCAAAGCTCTTCTACAAACATCTCATCTCTTTCTTTGCTAATCCCCATTAGATTGATCTTCCCTTCATTTACTGATTTGATGACTGAATGCTTTAATTCTTTCACTACCTTATCTTTCTACACCCTGCTTTTTGACATCTATAATGCAGTTTTCTCCTGTAAAATACTGTGCCGCACTTGAGTTAGGATGAAAGATAGCATAAGAAATCAAGTGTTTTATCTCAGAACTCAGACAAATAGTCTCAAACAAGAATATGCATGTAAGAACATCGCCTTAATGCAGCTGTAAGCTTGAAGCTTTCCTATTTGTCATGTATTAACCACAATTTGGTAGTCCTTCCTCTACCAGTGGTAATTTGGGATGTGTGGTTACTCTGTGGGATCTTATGAGGCTTTCAGATGAAGCACTCAATCAGCAGGTAACATGTCCTGCAGCTGGTTTGCAAATCAAAAGCCACGTAAGTAGCTCCAGAACCAAGTTAGGAAAGCGTCTCATGAAGAAGCAAGAGGAGCAATAAGACAAATTCTTCTTCAGGATACTTTTACAGGATCAAAAGGAAAATATTTCAAAGGCCCTTGCAGGATTTAGGAACATGTTTATTTTTCAGAGAGACTGAAACTGACAGAGAGCTCAATGTGATGCATTTCAGTTACACATGCAGCCCTGGCATATTCTTCCACACACGCCTGAGTGCACCCAGGTGCTGTTATATGCGACTTGGGTAGGGAGGGGTGTAAGAGAGATAAAATGAGCTGAGGCAGAAAGAAATACCTCTGCTGTGAGGAGGCTCCACCCGTACAAAAGAAACACTGATGCACCGTGGCTCTCGTGGAAAGGGCAGGAGCTGGTGGTGGAACCGAACTCTCACATTTAATCCAAAAGCAGGCGCTTGGCAGTGAGGAGATCCTGGTGCAGGTCCTCCTGCTGCCCAGGGGCTGGAAAAGGATACCTCCTGGCTCCCACCACACCGCAAGGTGTCCCCTCAGTATCAGCTTAAAAGAAGCATAAAGGGGTCACAGTCTCCTGCATCACCACCAGCTACCACCATCAGCTGTATCACAACCCAATCCCATACGTACCAATAAAGTGAGCATGGGGCACGCAGTAAATTTGCTCTTAGAGTGGAGTCTGGCCTACTGATACCAGGTAAATCTTGTGTATAGTTTTTCCATACCACGTTATCCCACAAGCTTTGCCATGTGCATTGTCCTTACCCCAGAGAGGAGACTGGGCAGGAAACGTCCCCATCAGTACTACAGGAACGCAAGAACCGTATGACTTAGTATTGTAAACCGGACTCCAAACATGCACGTTAACATGTTCATTACAGTCATTTTCTTAATTTCTAGGTACTTAATTCCTTTACCAGGGCTGGCTTGGGGGTCCTGAGTTTCAATGGAGGTTGGGAGAATTTGACATTAACTGGGATGTGGCATGTTTGGAAAACCCACCATGCCTTTGCGTTTCTAGCAGTTGACAAGCTGGCCCTAAAGGTCAACATTATTTTGAAACCCACAACACCCACTTTCAAAACAATGTTGTTATCCAGACCCAGTACAGTGGGACTTACAATCTTAAATCATACAGGCACTTTTTAAAAACTGACCCCTGAGTAATGCTCTAAACTTTAGCTCTGTTAGTTGTACAGTGAAACATAAAAGAACAGACATGAAAAGCCTCCAAGGCAGAAAATTGTGTAAAATCACAAATTCTCAGAACGGTCTGGCACACGGAAGAAAAACATACATAGGTGGTTCAGTGTCAAATTCAGGGATGTAGGAAGCCCACTTAAACACACGTGTTCCCGCAGGAGCGCTCTGCAGATCTGAGATTTGTCAGAGTAACGGCACCCAGCTCTGCCCTTTGATTTGTGCAGATGTGAGCGCACGGCGTTAGCTGCAGGCAGGGTATCCAGAGTTCTGCCAAATAGGGTCCTTTTTTTATTATTATTATTATCTTTTCCTTTCCCCCCAGCCATCTGGGTGGTCTGAGAATCAGACCCGAAATACCTAGGATCCCTCGAACCACATGTTCTAATCCCAGCAGAGTTGACTCAGTCCTTCATCCTTCCAGGGTAAATTGACTTCGCTGCACTTTATTGCGTGGGGGGAACTTTTGGATGAGATTTTAAAATTTCCGCTCTGCATGGACATTACAAACCCTGCATCTTTCCTCCAGTATCACAGGCCAGCATTCCTGCTATTTGTTTTTATCTCTCAGCACCTTGTGTTATTTGCTTCCCGTGGCCGCTGGTAGCTGGGAATCCAGATTAACCAGCACCTGAAAAGTGATGTGCTGCAACCTTCATTTAGCAAGCCAATGGGATGGATGGTTTTTGTCCATTTGTCTCTGCACACACTGGAAGGATTTCAGAGAAACACAATGAAAATGAGGAGGCTGAACAGACCGATATTTGAGCATACATTGCAGGCTGCAGCCTGGCCAATTCATTACTGTGGAGGAAGGATATGACAACATGCAGCAAGTATCTGGGGGGGGAGCGTTACATGAGGAGGTGTACTAGGAGCAGAAGGGTGAAATTCAGGCAGAAAAGAAGGAGGGTGAACTAGGGAGGTGAACTGCATGGAGAGCTCTGTAGACTGAGAAAGGATTTGCTACAGAATGGAGTAAAAGTTTAACCAGGAGCTACAGGAACAGAAATGGGGAGCCCGCACACCCCTGTGCTGGACAGAAGGTGCTACACAGAAGCAGTACTGGGCCAAATAAGACTTCATCACCTCTTGTCCTCACAACTGTAAGAAGCTGGTGAGAGGTGAAACACCATCTAGAGAGGGCATTTATTTAGGATTAAGAAAAAGGAAAGGCCAGGAGGGGCAGTGCTTTGCATTTAGCTGAAAGAAAACCTGGGAAACAAATTCGTGACATTGGAGTTTGAAAGGGCAGGAGACTGGCACCGAACATTTATCCATTTTCAGAGGATGCTGAAAGCAAAGGAAAGTGGGATATACCATTGAGATAGCTTCTGAAAGACCTTCACTCTGTTTAGAAACTCTTTAGAAAGCAGTGGGAGAAGAGAGTTCAAATAAATTTTTCCTAAAGCACAAGCTTAACAGCGGATAAGGTGGAAGCATGAAGTCACTTTTAATCTACTATAAAGTGATGTAAGCAAAGGGATTATCACTTAAGACTTTCTGACATGAAGCTCTGAGAATGACATTTAAAAGCAATGGTGGATTACAGAGTGACATCATATTAAACGAACACATGCCAAAGGTTTACATAAAAGACCTCAGAGATCAGGCTCTTGTTCTCAATAGTAAAACCTCCTAGCCATTTTTACACTTCTGGCGGTGATTAGGCTAAATTAGAACTGCAGTTTTTCATTCAGTAAATTGTGGTGTCACAGCCCCAGCAGCTTGGTGGCCCAGATCTTCACTGAGTGCTAATGGGCACGACTCCATCTGAGCTCATCGAGGCCCCTCACTCCAGTGTGACGATGCCAGCATACAGCAACTGAAGATCCAACCCAAATGTTTCTAAGGCTGATCTGCAGGACCTTGCATCTGACTGCATGGTTTAGTGACTCAAAAACTATGCACCTTCAGGTCCCTCTGGACTTCAGGTCTGAGTTTTTCAAAGTATTCTGACAACTTTAATTATATACACATGATGAAACTATCTTCTCGATTTTATAACAGCGTAGAAGTGCAAATATCTGTTAGAATGAAGAACGCTTGAAACTTGTTAACCAGGTTCAAAAGAAAGATTTTTTTTCCCCTAGAATGATTTATCCAGATTGGAAAAACCTACAGAAACGTTCATGCCTTGATCACTATTTTGGATTTTGTATGCCCCATTTTCAGAAGACCAGACTGGCCTGTCACCCTACTGAGGTCAGAAGATGTTGAGCGTGTACCTTCTCAGCTTCTGCGCAGATAGGTACACTGTGTACAGGAGAGTCCTGATGCCTGAAGACATGCCACATGCCCCTTCTGGGGAGCTGAATGAGTCGCAGACAGTCAATTAGCCCTGACTTTTCTTAGCTCTCAAAACATTAAGGGGTGAGTATTATTGTAAGGGCATTTTAGAGATGGGAAAACTAAAGCATGGATGGAATTAAAGTAGTTTTTCCAGCCCCTAAAACAGAAGAGCAGCAGTCCAGAATTTCATCTGTGGTCTCCTGGAGAAGGATCAAGCGACCCTCAAGTATTAATCCCGGTAGTTTTACAGTGAGAGCGGTATTGATAGTTCCCCAAATCACCTCCCGTAGGTTACCAAAGAGCCACCTAAAAGCAACACACTCCTGCTAATTACAGAGCAGGGAGAGGTCTGAACCAGCCTTCTGGAGAGGGTCAGCCCCTGCAAACCATCGCGCACTCACACATTCTTATTTTCTTAAATAAATAAAAGAAGCATGTGGGAAAGAAGGGGACAGAATAAATTGGATGTGGGAGCCCCCAAACCTGTTTCCCAAATGAGAGACGTGTCTATTTGGTGAAAGTCGTAAAAGTTTGCAAAACACATAAGAAGGCCTCTCTGCGCAGCTGTTTGCTTAGACTCCGGAGGGAGCTTGCTCTATCTCCAAAGCAGCACAGTACCATCAATCACGACCTGCCAAAGATTTTCTCTTCTGGTAGCAAAGTAAATATGAAAACACGCGCGTTTTATTGGCGCGTACATTCTGCGGCGCGGCCCAGTGGCGTCCTTGCTGCAGGAGCGACCTTTACCTGGGTCCCGTCCCAAGCTGCCTGGTGGGATCAAAGCTGGAGCCTCGTGAGAGGACTATCCTACAAGGATAACCGAAGGTGCTCTACGCACTCCCCATAACGCACAGAGGCGACTCCCCTCTGCCGATGGTGGAGGGGACGAGCGAGAGCCCTGGCAGGAAACAGGGAGCACTGATGGGAAAGCGCCGGTCGGCTGGGCTGGAGCATGGTCAGTGCCACAGGGGCACTTGGAAAATTTCAATTCCAAACTCCAGCACCTCTCCACCGAGCACGTCTGAAGCAAGGTTTTTCAAAGGATTTCTATCTGGCAAAACTGAGGGGGTTTTGTGTTTTGTTTTGTTTTGTTTTTTAATAGGAACAGCAAAAGGCACATCTGTGACAGTAGCAAATTCCAACTCTAAAGCAAGAGACACTGGTGTTTCTCAGAGCACCATTATAAGATGATGATGATTATTTTTTGTATGGCTAAACAACATATTTTCCCTTAACCCCACTTGGCCTCCCTTGGCTGAATCTCACAAAAACAAAACAAAGGAAAGAGAAAACCAGCCTGATTTCGATACCCGACATAGAAAATTGTGGCTTCAAGGTTAAATTTGGCAAATTTGTACACGCTTGAGCCACAGCCTTTTTCTGATGAAAAGTTTAACAGTCACCTTGCCTGCGTGTGAATTACCCTGCCTCAACTGCTCAGGAGCATTGGAGCCGATCCTGAAAAGGTGTTCTGTAATTTTTAACACAGCAGCAAGAAAACAAACTTCAACAAGGAGGGGTAATAGGATCAGATAAAAGAAAACAGTGTAGGCTGAATATCAGGGAAAATCTGTAATATATTAAGATCTCAGGGAAATGGAGGAAGATCCATGATCAAACCAGATAACAGCCCTACCAAGGGAAATTAAGGGCAACTCCACATTATCATGGAGATGGAATCTTCCCTATTTTTAGGTCTTCAGGACAATTCACTCCTCATGAAAGCCATGGAATTCTGTGATTATGAGCTCAGATAGTTCTTTTTTTTTTTTTTCTAAAATTATTTTGATATGTGGACAGAAGAGCAACAACAATATTTTGTTAATAAATAATGTCAGAACTGCATCCTGAAACACCACTGGCATGTCAGTAGAAAAACAAGGCTGCTTTTGTTTGTTACACTGTGTAATGCCTGATGGGTTTTAACCACAGTTTAGGAGCTACTGTTAAAAAGCTTCTTGCTGAGTCAAGCCTAGGCATGCTGTTTACAAGGGTTAGCCCTGAAGGCTCTTGCATTGGCAGGGACTTTTAAGCTGAGCTAAGGAGTTTTTTGTTATTTTTGTTGTGCTTTGGAAAAAAAATAGTTGAGAGGAGCTAAGCACACCTAAAAGTGGGGAGTGGAAGGGAGCTATCAGTGCTCACCTGCCATCTCTGCCAGCAGCCTCCCTCTGTAGTTGAGGGCTTGATCTTGCAAAGCTGCCTCTAAGGGTCCCCTTGGCTTACAGAGGAGGGAGTTATTGCAGACAGGGCTCCAGTGGAGTAAGCTTTCATGAAGAAGCTCACTAAAATACAAACTATCCCCTTTGCTAGGAAAGGTCCTGTTTTAATGTATGAAGTGAATTTGTTTGGTTCAGCCTTGAACCTGCTGAGGACTTTCACTCAGGTAACACTGATCTGTGTTCTGCCTACAACCAACGGTGCAGAGTGAAATTCTGACAAATCAATAAAAGCTGTGTGCAAGAGACACGTATATAGCACCCATCATCACCCATCCACGGAGCGTGGGCCATCCTGTGCTACAGAAGAGGCGAGGATCCCGGGGGGAAAAACAGAACATGGCTGTGCAAGTTAATGCGTTATTGCAATGATATACAAAATGGTTCGGAATCTGCGAACTTATTTCTGTAATTTCCTAGCTTTTGAGTGCTGTATTTTGCGACCTTAACATCAAATGAATGCTGTTTTGGAGAAGTGGTGCCTCATACAATTTACATGTACCAATACAACTTCCTTCATTCATTCTGCTCGAACTCTACAGCCTGGAAGAGATTTCCTCCCACATTCAGTTTTACTCCATTCTGCATTACACATTTTCACAGTGTCTGCTGGGCTCCAGTCCTGCCTGTCCTTCCATCCTCCATATGACCATAAGCCCACAAGCATCAAAATCCAAGCTGATGTCTTAAATCCACAATATTTCTGTTGGTTTGCACTGCAGAGCTCAAAGATCATCTAAATGAAACATTTTATTTTTCTAAACTAGCCAAGTAAGCACCATGATTCTGCCAAATTGTTCTTAATGCCAAAAAAGATACCACTTCCGAAAATGAAAACGTGGTGTATCACCAAATCAGTAAAAACAACAGAAGTTGTATAGAAGTAAGATATCCTACTGACTGAAGAAACACTATTTTATCCAGATAAAGGTCTCTAGAAATGTATTTCAAGGCACTACCAACATGAACAGTGACTGGACACATACACTAAATGCTCAGCGAGGAAGACTCAAGCCCTGAAACTATTCGGCATGCTGCTTAACAAGGAAGTGACTGGGACAGAAAAACAGACGACAGTGAGCAGAAATGCAGAAAATCTTTCAGGCCCATCTTGGCACATGTGCTTTTATTGTTCGAGTTTTCCATATTCCTACCATATTCTCAAGAAAAGGGTCCCAAAGGTTGTTCTGCTTAGGAGACCCTTGCAGATGAGTTCTCTCCAGTTAGGATAAAACAACTTATGCTCTCAGTAGCCCAAAAGCAAACAGTGATGCAGGGGAACACATAGCCATGTCACATCAAGCAAGCAGGAAACAAACCTTTGACATAACGCAGCAGGCAGATAATAAGACCCCATAGTTAGCAACAAAAGAGACTACATTTAATTTGCTGTGCAATGTTCATGTAATTAGTTAAATTTGGTACCAGCAAGACAGGAGACAGCTAAAATATGGGCTTGATGAATTGGGGGCTCTCTGTCAGGCACTGATCACATTAATCATAACGCCAAAACTCAGTGACACTAATTTTCTTCCAAGCATTTACCATAATTTTCTAGAGTGAAAATATGCCTTTTTTTTTTTTTTTTCCCCCACCAGTTATTTACTTTAAACAGAAGAATGGGTTTCTGCATGACCAGGATGGAGTACAAATTTCCAGAAGCTCAACTGTGCCCACAGAGTCCACCCAGCCTAGCCAACAAGAGCCACAACTGCTAAGCATGTCCTAGCCCAGCTCCACCACCATGTTCTGGATGATTTCACGCTGGACATCTTCCAGTGAGGAGTGGTGAGCACTACGTTGTGACATCTGGAGCAGAGCCTGGAGGAGACAAGGGGAAGACAAAAGAGAAGCAGAACAAAAACCAGAGGAGAAAAGGGCAGGAGATGAGGTTGAGACATTTGCAGATAAAATTGAAAGAGAAAAAATGGTCCAGAGATTCACAGCTGGTGAGGATTTTCCCGGCGTGGTTATGCCATAGTCTAGGGCGCTTGGAAAAGAGAACCAGACAGAAGTTGCATTCCCTTGATTATAAAACACAGGCTTTGCTTTAGCTGCAGAAGAAAGCCCTCTTTAATTGACAGCAGAACAAGGCCCAGGACACAGCACTGACACCTGTACACACTTGCACACTTACAAAAGCTGCATATGATAGACTGATACGCATATGATATTTCAGTCTAGGCTGTTTTCAACAAATGTGGTACCTTCCACAGCTTCAGAAATGCCACTGAAAATCTCTGCACAAAAAACCACAGCCAAGAAGCAGCCAGCTGCTCCACTTTGGTGCTTCACCATTCGCAGAGGCACCCTTCAGCGCAAAGTCCAAGTTATAAGGCTGATCTGATCCACTGCTTCCAAGAAAACTACATTTCCTCTTCTGAGACCAACAACCCTTCAATACTTCAGAAGTCATTTTTGAAATGCTGCTGCTGGGAAGGTGAAGGATCCCAAATAAGGAGGACAGTAGGTATTTATCAACAACTCTACCCAAATCCTAAGCAGGGCACTCTCGGTCACCTGACAGACAAATGTGGCCGCTGCTCAGACAGCAGAGTATTAGTATTGGCACAGATGAACCGAACACCTGATCTGCTAGCACTGCATGCTTGGCCAAGGTTGATGAGTTGGAGAACCCCAATGTGATAAAATACTGGCTCCCATCACTGGGGGATATGATTGACAGGGACATGGCACCAGCTGGCAAGCCCTGGGTTGCGTTTTGGAGAACACCCTGCTCCATGGCCCCACCAAAATCACTGTTGTGGTGTCCCATGGGAGATGCAGCACCAGGAGGAGTGAAGGGGAGCGTGGTCACTGCATGCTTTCCAAAGTGCCAGCCCAGCAAAAGGACAGACCTAGCCGTGCTCCGCAGCAGCACCCGGGGGCTGACTTTATCCAGCTTTTTGGGGCAGACAAATAACTTGTGCCAAACATCTGAGCATCTGCCATCCTCTCTTCAAACCACAGTTTTGAAGATGTCTCTTTCAGAAATCAACGTGTGCTGTATTAGCCATAGCTCTGGTTTATTACCTGTCTCCCACTACAGATTTGAATTAATTTGTGTTCTTTTTTTTTCTGCAGTTTTCGCACGTACATGCAGGCAAGAAGAAGTGCTTCATTCAGCCTCCCTAACCCCCCAGTTCTGGCTTCCCACTTCAGCGACCTGTTCTGTCTTCTCCCCTTTGCACGCAGCATGGAAGGAGCTGCTCTGCCCCTTTAAACACCCAGTCAAACTGACTGCCAGCCAAAAAGACAACGACTTGTCTTCTGCTAGGATCCAGGGGAATGCCCTATCGTTTTTTCCCGCAGCATTTTGGAATCGGAATAAAGCCCTCGTAGCCGTGGGACTCCACAGATCTCATGGCTGCTGCTGCTTTCTGCTTTGCTTGCCTCCCAAGGGCTGTTTCCCCACTCACACCTATCCAGAAAAAGCACAGCTCTAAAACAGCCCCGCAAAGCCACGGAGCACTGAGCCCTTTGGAGACAACAGAGGGAACAAATGAGAGTTTTTTAGTGATGAGCCCTATTTCACTTTCCCTTGCTCTTCCTGCAAAATGTTTTGTGGGTTCCCCTAAGCTGAGTGCCCTGGGACCTGCCTCTCAGGTTACAGCCACAGGCTGAAGGATTTCAGGGCAGCTGTGGGACTGCCAGCCCCATCAGGCTGCTCCTCACCTCCCGTGGGGATGGCGTGTTTCGGGAATGAGAATAAACCCCCCCCAGCCGCACGGTCACTACAGCCTCCTGCTCACAGCTCCGCTGACTCCTTCTTCCATGTCCTGCTCAAAGCTCATAGCAGGCAAACCCAAATCTCTTTGTAAACGTGTCCTCGCTGCTCTCCAAGGACAATTGGGCTGTCGTGTCCCAACGTGACTGCTCCTCCCTGGGCACAGCCACCAGCCAGCACTTGTCCTCGCCGGCCATCAGCCACTTGGGGAGCAGGGGGCTCTCGCGAGGAGTCCACCATCAAAACCCATGGTCCTACCCCTCCAGAGCACACGTGGACACCCGCATGAGGACCTACCTCTTTACTGCATTTTGTAAACACCACCCTGCCTATCTGAGCCGCTGTCCGATGAAATCAAACTGCATTACGGCATGCCCGGCAGCTTTTCACCGTCATCCCCAAAACCGCAGGGCGGGGAGGAACGGTATGGGGGGGTCTGCAAACGGAGAGAGCAGCACTGGGGCTTCACCAAGACAGTGCCAGAAAGGACCCAGGCACACTGTGATGCCAGAAACACCACGGGCGCAAAAACACACGCCAACCCCAACCCCAGGACTCCCATCCCGGTGCTACGCGGCACTTCTGCAGGTTTAACGGAGCTGGACAGCCGGGAGGGCACCGAGTGCCCCACACTTCAGCAGCGAGATTCGGCGCAGCGCGGGCGGCCGAGGCTTTAGCGAGGCTCGGGAGCGGAGGTGCGAGACTTACCCGTGGATAGCGTGGATAGAGTGAGGTTCGTAATGGTATCGTCCTTCCTGGTGGCGCATGTCAATTGGCAAAGGAGCGTGGAAGGCTGGAAAAATGTGCTGCGGCACTGTGGAGGGGAATAGAAGAAGAAGAAAAAAAAAAGGGACTTCAAAAACTTTTCCTTTCCTTTTAAAACAATTTCAAAGGCACTAAATCTCCATGAATTTCAGAGCAAGAGCAGTGCAAGACAAGGGGTCTTCATGATATCAGCGCTATCATACACCAGAGAAGTGGAATGAATAAATAATCAAAGTCATGCGGAGAAATCCTACATCTTCGACATAAAAGATCTCCAACAGGGTTTTTGACAAAGACAAGCAGCTAAGCGCTCTTTGAACTTGAGGAGATTATAGGAAGCACCAAGGAAAACTAGACTTGCAACGCAAATCAGACTCAACAGAGCCTGGCGGGATCCAGACCTGCGTTGTCCCCCATGCCTGGAGCGGCAGCAAGCACCTCTCCTGAAGGTCTGTACACACAGGCTGGAAATATTTACCTAAAATCCTAACAGGGAGAGCAGCACTAATGCAAACCATGAAGGCATTCAGAAGTGGCTCAAAAGTGCCTACTGCCAGCTTCTGAGAGAGGAGCCCAAATTGCTCTCACTTGTAATCACTTGAGGCCCTATTTTTTATTCATTTGAGAAGCTTGTTTCATCTTTGATGGAAAGATAAAGTGGTCTCAAAAGGCAGAGAACACCTACATTGACTTATTAAATCTACAGGTTTTAATATTTATTATTGACCCCAAAAGTTAACGGCAAGAATTTTTGAGTGAGTCGAGCTGATGCAAAATTCATCAGGTTATTTCTCCCACCACCCCCGCCAACAGTGCCCGGCCACCTGGGCCCTTCCTGCTAAAATTACTGAAGCTGAAGAAATACCCTTCGCAGAGGCTCGGTACCGTCAGCCGCCCTCTGACAGGGCTCATCCCCTCTGCAACGGAGCCGCTTTCTAGATTTGTACCCGCGACCGGCTGTAACGAGAAACTTGCTTGCAGGTCTTGCTCTGCCCTGACGGGCAGTCCGGTGCTCCTCATAAAAGATCACTTAACGTGGTCCCAGCTCTTCCCATCCCCTCGCTGGCTTCCTGCAGAGGCCTTTCTGTCTGGCTGCAGACTGCAAGCACACCAAACCCAGCCTCCTAAGCGAGCACCTCAACGCCCCGCCTGCACTCGGGATTTCACCGCCACTTGCCTCTGCGAAAGGCAGCATCCCTCTGTCGAGCGGGACAGCGCCATCCAAAACCCGAGCGCCGAGGCTTGGACCAAGTCTCTCTCCGACGCCGAGCGAACTCCAGCAGCTCCGAACTCTTTCTTCTATCCCAGACTTAAGCCTTTGACCCCCGCTGCGACTCCCGGGGGCTGCGGCGAGGCTGCGCTCCTCCCGGCCGCGTCGCGCGACGCCCGGCGGAGAGCCCCGCGTGCGCCCTGCCCCACGTATCAGCCCGAGGATCTGCGGCTCCTGCCCCCATCGCCGGGCGCGATCCCCGAGCGCGGCGCGGCACAGGCGCGGCAGCCGGGCTGCCGGGAGGGGGGAGAGACTACACAAAAACAAGCCCCCTGCCAACTCCGCTGAAAGGCGTTAGGCTAAGGTAGTCGGGGTGGAAAGTATTTAAGGCTCCGCGGCAGGCTCGCTCTCCGTGCTCCGGCGCAGGGCTGGCACCGCGCGCGACCTGATACACTGGGAGCATTTTTGCAGCTCGCCTGATGGCAGGACACAGTAGGGCAACTGTTAGCTGCTCCCCCCCTTCTGCTCCCCTCCCCTCCTTCCCCCAGAGCAGCTCAGGCAGAGAATAAACTTGCATCCTTCAGGATTTGCTTTGGCAGGAGAGAGATTCACCCTTTGCTCGTCCTGGGCAGGGATGATCCCTTCCACCAGGACACTTCATTTTAAGAGGCAGCCAGTGTTTTTCCAGGTCAGAAGCGCAGAGTCCCTGGTCTCACCAAACCACTGCCCAGGCTGGCAGGCACCTAGAGCCACTGCCCTTCTCCCCGGGGACACCGCTGTCCCCTGGCCGCAGCCCATGGTGCCCAGAGAAGCGGGGCAAGGAGGTCTCACTCCCTGAGGCACGCTCTGCGGGTCCAGGGCATCCTCACTCTGCAGAGGGCTTCTCCAGGACGCCCAGGACATGGGTTTTACACCAGGCACGGTCACAAAGCCAATGGTCCCAGCACAGCCACTCGCTGCCAGACAACACAAACGCCTCTACCAGCCTGAGCCGGGCTTCCTGCAGCACTCACCCTATGTTTTTTCCATGAAAATAAACCCAAAGAAGGACTCTTCTGCAATCCTGGGGCCAACCCGCACAGCCCGGCTGGCATCCCCATAGTTTCGCATCCTCCCAGAACAGGGTGGCCACTCGTGGTAATGTTTTAGCAGTACGCAGAGTCCTATCGCCAACCCTAGCCCCTTCGGTGGGCCAGTTTACCTCACTAATATCGATGAAACCATTAACAACAACAGGCCAAATTCTGAATCTCTTAAAAACAAGGCAGGTTATATCTTGTTTTGTAACTGCCTGCTGCCAGTGAACGATTGCCGAGGTAATATCAAAACTTTTAGTTTTGAGTCTTTCCTTGACCCTCAGGAGAGCTGGGAATAAGAAAACACGGGGTGCCTGTCGCCTGGCCTCCTTTCCTAGCTATCTGTTGGTACAAAAATGACATCTGAAAAGAATTCCTCCCTCCTCACACCTCTGATTATTAATGGGAGAAAAATTTCCATGAATTTCTGGCCTCCCACAGGCACGGTTGGTTTGTTTTTAGTGTTTCCACCAAGCTGGATGGTGGCAGAGCCAGCAATTCCACTTCCTTCCAGGGATGGGTTGCTTTTGGTGACCTCCCTTTGCATCGTCTCACTTTGGGGCTTCCCCTCTGCTCCCCTGCCTGGGAGCAGCAGCCAAGTCAACCGGCGGCTGTTCCTTCTTCTCCTCGTCCAGGTGCTTGGCCAGAAATAAAGAATGGTTTTACAGGCAATCAGCTACCAATTCATAAACGTCAGCCCAGCTCTGCTTCCCGTTCCCACCCCTCCTGAAGAGGACGGGGAGCTGGCAGCAGGACAGCAGCACGCCGCTAACAAAGATGGATGTTTTACACATAGGAGTTAAAAAGACAATTATATTCAATTACTTCAAGTAAGTCATGGTGATGTATTCCTGAATAGCCAGGGGAAGGGCAATATGATGATTAGGGCAATGAATTTGCCAACTTTAATCTAATCAAGGCGATCTTTTGTTTAGCATTATCTGCTTTGCGGTGGCAGAGGATTTACCAAACCCAAGCAATCTTTGCAGATTTAACCCCAAAGCTGCCCAATTAGTGCTAATGATGATTGTTTTACACAGAGCAAGGAAGCTTTTAGCGGGAGGCCTGGGGAAAGCGTTCCCCCAGGAAAAAGCTGGGCCGCGCCAAGCCACTTGGTAGGACACGCTGCCGCGAGAAGGCACAAAGGGACATCTCCCAAGGTCCCCCAGCACTGGGACAACACAAGAACTCCCACGGAAGGAAGAGAAAACCGAAGAAGAAATCAAAGCAGCACCCAAGGGGTAGGGCCGATGGAAAAACAGGGTGTCTCTCACAGAAATAACATCGCTCCTCATTAAGGCTGTGGCACGCAGCTCCTGGGGTGAAGCACACGCCGGCGAGGCTGGGAGGCCCCACCTTGCCCCCAACTGCTCCTCCTGCAGGAATGCGTCTGCTCCGCCGCGCCGCTCGATAAGGGGGAAGATGTCGCTACCTGTCCCCACTTGTCAGAACTGATTTTCGGGCCAAGGTTTATGAGCAAGACACGGACCTCCCACTGCTCTATTCTCATCCTTGCCTATTCAAAGGCCAGCCAACCCTCTGGCTTCAAAGGGAAGAGATATGAAGCAGAAATGTAGGTTTAAAGGGGATGTCCCTTTGCCGAAAATCCCAGGAATCGGGGAGGGAGGCATCAGAAACAGGCATTTTTTGAGGATGATGCAGGCTTTTGATTATCTCTGCAGATAAACCTGTGCTTCAAGAGAAACACACACTGCACGTAGGGGTTTGTACAGAGAGAAAAGGAGCCGTTCTTACATCACCCACCGCAGCTCCTCTTTTTGAGCCCAAAAAGGAGAATTAGGAAGGGTCAAATAAACTTTTTCTATTCCAAATACTTCAACCTACATGTGATCACTTTAAAAAAGGCAGCAGAAGAACAGAAATCAGGCCCCATACCGCTGAATTGGGTTTCATTTGTGGTTCGCTTTGACGAAAATAATTTGGAAAGCCCTTCCTCCCGTGAGAGGGGCAGAGCTGGAAATGGAGAGGGGGCCCTGGTGGCAGGGACAGACTCAGATGGGGAAGCCCAAACATGCACAGCCTCAAAGGCCAGCTGCAACTCCCACCTGCGACTGGGGTCTGCAGCAAGACCAGGCTTTGGAGACAGCCCAGAAGCCCCACACGCACCCTCTGTGCCACCCGCTACGGTCAGGGCTCCTGGCGGTTTATCCAAAGCACGTTCATGCTGCCGAGCCATCCGGTGGGCTGAGAAATCTGTTTTTCCTACGGATGCCCAACAGCCTCCTTCGGGAACAAGCGGTCCTGGCTGGGAGCGGGCTCCTTTGCCATCAGCACAACCATTTTGTAATCAACAGGGAAAGTCATTTGTTGAAGAAAAAAGTCAAAGATTGCTGTCAGAATAATTCAATACCTATCGTTTTTTCTAACAAATTTGCAAAAACACCCATCTTACAAAAGAGGAAAAACAAATAGGGGCCTCTTGAGATCCCTTTTGGCTTGATTTCCTATGATTTTTATGATGCATGGGACACGGGTTTCGTAAAGGGATCACAAGCTGCCTTGCAAAGACTAAAAAAGCTCCTTAGGAAGACAAGCAAACGCTCACGTGCATTTGAGACCCAGCCCTTCTTCCACTCATGTGAGGCTGAAATGGGGTAAAGTAACAAGCCTATACAGCCGAATAAGCAGCGGGTTCCAGAGTGAACCTCAACCACAGCAGGCCAAAACTGCAACTTTATCTCAAAAAGGCTTCAGAGCCCTGGGGTATTGGACTGATTTGGCTTAATGGGAGAAAAACTCCTCCAGACAACAGCTCACACGATCCTATCACCACGGTGTCATTGGCAGCTTTGCACCAACAGCTGACCCAGAGAAAATGAGAAGGGGATGTCCCAGAAGATGCTGGTGAGCATCGGCGAGGGTTTACGCAGCAGCAGTGCTGTGCTGGCTTGGGCCACCTCCCTGTCACTGGTGGTGGTGGGATGCTGCTTGATACGACACGGAAGCTTGCAACAGCTTGTACTTCTTATTTTTCACTTTCCAGCTCCTTTGAAAAGGATAACAGGCAAACAAGCACTCCAAGCTTCTAAGACACGAGAAGAGGCACTTTTTAGTTTTCCCCGTGTCTGGAGCAAAGGCCCTTCTCACTGCCCACATTTTCTCTTGGATGTCCAAGTCCCGCTCTCCTCTCAAAGGCGAGGTTAAAGATACAACGAGCACGATGTGCCCTTCACTCAGTCATCACCAAAAGCAGCCCAAAGCATCAAGTGAAAATTAAATCAGAGGCGGCATTCATTTTGTTGCTATGCTTTTTTAAGTCCCGAACTTAAAGGGATGCATTTTGGCATCCAACAACTCTACAGTGGTTTGTTCTGAAACAGCAAAGAGCGAATGGTGCTTTGCTCCAGAGCCCTTCTGCAGAGATCTTCCTCACATAAGAGCTGCTGGGCTCCAGAGCACCCAGCCCCGTGTGCGGGAAGGGGAGGTGAACCCGTCCCTGGGTGCACGAGTGCATGGGTGGCTCCTGGAGTCCCCGTGGTGTGTTTGGAGCTCTGAGCCTCCGGCAAAGTGCTGCGGGGCCATAGGTGTCGGCGAGGGAGGTGTTCTTGTGTTTGTGTGACGTCCCCGGAATAATGATCTCGCTGTTTAAGTGAGCGGAGCGAATGAATAAGCGCAAGAAAAACATCTTTGCTGAAAGCACAGCCGAAGTTAATGCACCATTAATAATGGCCCGGGTGAATTATTGGAAGAGATAATAGGGCTGGGGTCAGGGAAGGTCTGAGACAAAGAACGGGGAAAATTGGGTCACAGAAACATGACAGAGCAGATCACACTGGTGAGCCTGTGGGATTCTCCTCGGATGAAGTCATGTACCGCCACGCTGAACGTAACCGCTCGGCGGGGACAGCCATGCCCACGGGGAGCGCGCCGAGGCACACGCAGGCAGCGGCCGCCCCTCAGACCCACCAGGAGAGCTGAACCTCAACGTGCTTCCGCTGTTCCGCAAAACACGCAAAATACACAAAAAAAGAGGTAATTAGGCGGTTGCCAGCTGCACCAACCCGCGTGTTTTCTCAGCGCGGAGACGTGCCGGAGGGACAGCCGCCCTGCCCGCGTGGCAGCGCCGCGTTTCAGCCGGAGCCATCTCAGGCGCTTCAGCGGCCTCCAAAACCCCGGCGTGGGCCGGGAGGCTGCAGCCTCCGCTCCAGCCTGCCTCCGCAATGCCCAATTACTGCCTAACCTCGCCGTGTCAGAACTTCCCCTCTTTAAACGGAGATAATAATACCTCCCTACCTCAGAGGTTTGGTTAATGTTTATACAGCGCTTTAAAAATGATGTGGTAATTAAGTGCTCAGTATTATTATATCAACGTGTATAATGACTCCGGCAGACAGCACTATAAACAGGGCTGCACCGTGCATGCTTTTCTTTTGTTTGGCTTGTTAGCATTTGGTTTGGTTTTCATACAGCATACTTCAATTATTATCGGTTAATTATTACGTTGTTTTATTACCTGCTCAGTGGCTTTGACAAAAATACAAGAGGAACTTCATGGGTAAAATCATGGCCAAGATTCATTCTGGCCTGCAACAAACGTTAAGGGAAGGATAAAAGGGAGGCAGACTCCCACCAGCGCGCCCAAGGGAGACCCCTCTCCCCTCCTGACTATCACAGACCATTTTGAAGCACATCCAACCAGCTGTTCTCATCCAGAACCAGTTTTCTCTTCTTCTAACACATGCAGTGAAGGAAGACGGTGGCAGCCTGAATTATCAAACTAATTTTTTCAGACAACACCTCGGGATGCTGGTGGAGGGAACGTGATTAGTGCAACCGTGGGTCAGGCACAGCAAAACCAAGCTTCCCATTCAGGTGAGCAATAAAGAGAACAAAACCGACCTCTATAGGACAAATGTCTCAGGTGACGGTGACTGCCTTGTAGGGGTGGTGGGCCCAGCTGGGATGCAGATACGTGCAAAGTAAACAAGAAAGAATCAAAAATGTTTTGCCCTTCTTCAGCTACAAAACCACAAAAAACAAACAAACAAACAAAAACTCAGAACAAGCACTATAGTACCCACAGCTCAAAGCACCTGCAGGACAGAGTCAGCATGACTTTACACTCAGAGAAACTGAGGCACGGCGAGGAGCAGAGTACAAAAACAAGGACATGGGCTTTGGATGCCCATGGGGATGTGGTGCATACTTTACACAGAATAAAGCACATCCCTAGGTTTGCCGGCATAATAAAAGCTGTTATAAAAGCCGTGAGACAGAGCAAACCTCTCCTGTGAGCCCCCCAGGAGGTCCCAGGTGACCCACAGAGCTGGCCAGCCCAGGGGCTCAGTCCCAGCCCAAGAAGGAGGCGGTGCGCTTAAATGAACTCCAAATGGAAGTAAGACGGTCTTGTTTGTCCCAATGTCTGCCCCATGCTGAAGCTCCTAAGAGGGCTCCTCAGCTTCCTCCTCTGTGCCACGTGACCGTCATTAGGGACATTAAACCTGCCAGTCCTTTCCCGGGCAAAAAGAGCTGGAACAATTACAGTGAGGCTAAAAATGTCCCTTCTCTCTCCGTGGAAAATTTAGATTAAAAATGTACGAGTTCATTGACATTTTCTTCAGAGCAGACGACTCTTACCATTAGGAAATCAAACCCTGAAATCCCTCAGCTGCTGTCTGCTGGCTCTGAAACGCTGCCTGGGGCCTTGCTGCCTCGGCCACCGCTGGCCGGGGGTGGCTGGGACACGAGGGCACGGGGACCTGGCTCTGCAGCACGCTTCACGCATGACCAAAGCTGTACAGTTCTGGAGCGCTTTGCTTCTTGGTGAGGAAACAGATTTTCTGAAGCCTGCAGACAGCTCTGTGCAAGTATTTAAGACATTCGGGTGGGCATCCATGAATAAAAGTGATGCATTATTTATTATTCTACAAGGATTCCTGGGGTCTTCAGGTTACTGCTATGTGGCAGCCTTAAGGGGATGAATCCTTATTTTTTTTATCCACCCGGGAAGGATAAATAAGGTGAACGAAGGGCTCTCTGCAGCCAGGTTTGGCCGGGGGATCCCACAGCAGGGTGCCCAGGTCTGCCTGACGCTGAGGCTCCGATGGTTTTCCGGAGCGCAGTAATTAGAGAAGTCTCCAGAGCAGCATTGCTGCCACCAGCCGTCATCTTCAGCCCTAAATAGCCTGAGTCGGCGGGAGGTTGAAAGCAGAACCTTTTGCAGTCAGAAAACTTCTTCCAGGAACCTGCAGCTGCTGTCAGAAACAGCCCAGAAGAGACCAGAATGGTTTTCGGTCTGTTATATTCTAGAAGAACGTGGAAGTGACGAACGTGGAATGCTTCAACTTTTTTACGACGACATCTGCCAACAGGGGAAGTTTCTGAAACAGATCGCTGAGAACTTTCGCTTCCTGGGAAATTAAGGAAAAAAAAAAAAAGCCTTTTTCTGCTAAGCAAGCCTTGGATTCTTCTCTGGGACAAAACAAACCATTGGCAGAGAGACGGCATGTTTCTACCTCCGTGCTGATTTCCAGAGCGAGAGTTTCCCACTGATGCTGGCTTTTTATTAGATGAATGAGGAGCTGCAGCTACCGAACAGCAGAAAACAAAACCGAAAAGGCCTAATGCAGCTTATTAATTCCACAGGTCTTGAGCTGCAAATGTTGAGAGTCTTGAAAATCACTTAATTGCCCGGCTGTCATGCCAAGATGTATTTTGAGGACGCTGCCAATCTGATGGTTATTAACAAACAACGTGGCCACAAGCCCCGACTGCACCGAGATCCCGGGTACTTCTCATGTGCCGCATCCCAACAGGAAGTACTTAATAAGAATAATAACATCCCGAAAGGCCAACCTACGGCAGTGCAATTAAAAAGCTTTTCTGTCTCACTTTGAGGGGGGAAAAAATGAGGGGGAAATTAAAATCAGACAGGAAATTCCACCAGAACAAGCTGGCTTATGTCCTAATAACACAGGGCTGTGCCAACTCCTCCAGAAAGCAGAGGAGGGGAAAGAAGAAAAAAAAAAAGAAAGAAAAAGCAAAAAGCAGCTCTCTAGACTGACTCGGATCTGAGGCTACATTGTGGTGCGGCCGCGGCTGCAATTCTAAAGGGAGAAAGGCAGCAGCAGCGAATAAAAGGCAGTTTGCTTTGCTGGCGAGGCGCATTTTATAATGTAACTCTTGTATCACAGCGCGGCCAACGCCGCTTTGTCGAGAAAACCCGCGGCCCGGGAAGCTCGGAGGGCCAGATGGATGCTGGGGCTTGTTCTCCCAACAGCTGCTGTGAGAGAATGGAAGGAAGAACAAAACCCATCCCGACCAGCGAGGAAGACACCCTGGGGCGCGAGGGCGGGCAGGCGGAGGGGCAGAGCAGCAGGGGGCTCGCTTGTTCCTGCCCGGTCAGGGACTGCGTGCGCTCCCGGTAGCGGCTGTAGGAGAAAAATCAGGATCTCGAGAGCATCTCTGCAAACATATGGCTCCCTCAAGAAAGACACACTTACATAAGAAAGCGTGTCTGTGAGTTCAGGGGAGAAGTTTTCGCCACGTAGCTGTTATCCTGCCCCCTTGGAAGCCAGCAGCATCCTAAGGCAGGAACCGCCTGCACCTCCAGCTGATGCAGCGCTTTCCAAAAAAAAAAATGGGCCAAGGGGATTTGCCATTGAGTGCTCTGGGACCAGGCCAATGAATGGCAAACTCTTTCAGCAGCAGCCTCCCCCGTGCATTTCACGTTAAGGCTCATTTGACAGTGGGAGCCGGCTTGTGAAGGCAGCCACGCTGCTCTGCGGGGCTTTGCTGCTCCTGCGGCTTGCCTGCATCTGAGCAAACCTCTCCTCAGCTCTCACAAGTGCAACAGCTCCCGATCGCCTACAATACGAGGCTAAGCTGTGATCTGCTCTTAGCTGGAGGCATTGCGGAGGAAGCACCAACTGGCATCTGTAACCAGGCGGCAGCAGGAGCACCAGAGGACACCAAAGCCCTCGGCTGCGTCCGACAAGACCGAGCCCGGGATCTCCGCAGGCGAGGTGCGGAGGGATGGGGCCGTGCAGCAGCCTCAGCCTGCCGGCAGCCGCGCCGAGTACCAGGGGGCAGAAGCGGTAAACGAAAATGGAGACACTCCTCACGACACTCCTCATCCGACAGCGAGTCTAGCGGAGCCCTGACCGTGCGCCTTCCACCCGTGCAAATAAAAGCCTGTTCGTGAGCGCCATCCCCAGCTGCACCCCGAGGAGCAGGACTACCGACAGGGATGTCTTTTAGCATTCAGAGCCTCACGCCCCCAGCCACGCGTTCACACCCTTCCCCGGAGGTGGCACGGGTGCTCACACAATCGCACACCCAGCCAGCTCAGGGAGTTCATCCAGTTGAAAAGCAGTCACCTGAAATTTCATTGCACAGGTTTTTGGCTGGATCTACTCCCTGAACCAGTTTACCAGGAGATCGCTGGTACAAGAACGAGCGAAGGAGGCTCTCAGGCTGCGGTCCAGTCACCACTTCCAGCCCCAGCTGCCACTGCAAGCAGCTGTCTTGACCTCTCTTGGCCACTTGTCCCCACATCAAGCCACTCTGTTATGGTGGCCAGGCTGGTTTTGTGCGGCCGCACGGCCGACTGGACCCCACTGCGACACAGCGTGTCCCTTCCTGAAGTCAGCTGGGTGAGCTTCACGTCTGGCTCACTGCACAACTGAAACTCAATCACGGAATGGCTGAGGTCAGAAGGGACCTCTGGAGGCCATCTGGTCCAACCTCCTGCTCAAGAAGGGCCACCTAAAGCAGGGTGCCCAGCACCATGTCCAGGTGGCTTTTGAAGATCTCCATGGAGGGAGACCCCACAACCTCTGTGGGCAGCCTGTGCCAGTGCTCCGTCACCCAGGCAGTGAAGAATTGCTTCCTTATGTTCAGATGGAGCCTCTTGCGTTCCAGTTTGTACCCGCTGCCAGTTTGTGCACAACACACATCTCCCCACATCCATCGGGACGGATGGATTCGTCCAGGTGTGACAACGCACCAGGAGCTGCTGGCACAAGGAGCCGGCACAACTTGCAGGAGCTGGAAAGCAGCCTTAGAGAAGAGTAACTCCCAAGCACATGCTTCAGTGCCGTGCAAGCGCAGGTGCCAGTGCCAACAAGAGCGGGCACGCCAGCCCGCCCTGCGCGCAGACCTACCTGAGCGGTCCCTGCCACCGCAGGGATGCCTGCTGCCATCGCGGGGACACCCGTCCCTGTTGCGCCACAAAGCCTGCCTCCATCTTTCAGGAGAAGGCTCTGCTTCAAACGCAGCACTGGCATTTCTAGCCTCTCCGATCCAAACCACAGAAGCAAGTTTGCTTTCTTTATGCATATGCTCCTCCAGGCACTAAAACAAACTGAAATCAAACTGTTCCTATAGGCAATGGCTTGAAAAATTTCCCCTCCGTATGAAAGGTCTGTTTATATCATTTGTAAAATTGAACAAATCAAGTCTGGAAAAACCCCATATGGAGTCTGCTGTGCATTTTGACCAAAGTTCTTTCTGGAAATGGAAGCAAAGAAGCCTGCTTTCTGCTACGCTCATGACAAAACTGCAGGGCTGGGTATTTCGCTTGCACTCATACCCAGGCGATGAGCATCTCGGTGGCCTTCAAAGAAGAATTTTGGGAGGTTTCATGCTCCCCAACATCAGTCCCCAGAGCACTCCTAGCCTATAAAGACTGAGGACAGCGCATGAGCTGGCTTTTAACCAGGCATCCGGCTGCCCGCTGCTCTCAGCTAGCACAAGGGCTGAGGAGCAGGGGGGTGAGGAAGTTATCTGTTTTACCCAGCTGTGCTTTTGGTGCAGGCTAATAACTGCCATGTATCATCCTGCCTTGGTCTGAAAATTTTCCGACTGCTGTTAAAAATGGTCCCGGTGCAGTCTGCAGCGGATTCTCTGGGCAGCTCATGCAAAGTGCGGGTTGTTAGCATGCTGCTTGTGTAATGAGGGTGCTTAAGACGGGAAGGGGTCTCTGGAAGGTCCTGAAGAGTGATTGCAGTTCAGGAGACTCACCCACCTGGCAACACGCTGATTTATGGCCTGCTCAGTTAATAGCCCTGCTTAACACAGGAGTTTGTCGAGATTAAGTAATTGCCTGAAACAAAAAGTTTATTATCTTTAAGTCTCTGCTGATGAATGACTGGGTGTTGGAAGAATCATGTGAAAGATCATCTGTGATTCCCTCCCTCTTTAGGGGGGGGGAGAATAAGATTTTTGAAGACCAGTTTTTCCAAAGGAGTTTGGAAGTTAGCAATTTACACCGAAACACGATCACAGACATCTACAGGCAGAAGGGTTCACATATCAGCTACCATCGAATAAATAGCTCAAGTAATAACATAGCTCTGTGATGCATTTTTCCCAAGAATTGCAAAATATTTTGTAAACCTTAATTAATACCACCCCTTGAGAGATAACCGATCCTGTCACACAGTAATAAGGTTAGGAATAAATCAAGACGCAAAGCCTGTTTCATTTTTATATGTAACACAGTGGCCTTTCCCATCCTAGAAAAATCTGGAAATTTTCCAGTCTAGAAAACACCGCACGTAAGTGTAAAGTTACAAGACACCGCACACTAAATTCTGCTGCAATTACTGCTCCTCTCTGGTCCCAGATGCTCAGCAAGGTTAACTAACCGGCTCGATGGTGTCCACACACTTAGGCTGCCCCGTGAAGCCGAGATCCAAAGCATGCCTTCGTCCCCCGCTGCCTTTGTGCCCCGGATCTGTGCGGGGCTGGCCCGTGGGCACCGGCACGTGGCCGCAGGGTTGGGCCGGGGGGAGCAGGACTGGCAGAAGCCCCCGTCCCGAGTGCAGCCCCTTGTGGCGTTCCCACAGCCCTGGGTGCCAGCCACGCCGTCCCTCCTCGCACCTCTTTGAGGCAATAAAATGGAACTCGGCTCCAGCTTTCCCCAGCTCTTCTCGTATTACTTTTTAATCCAAATACATATGGTTCAGGGAGCACGGAGAGGCTTGCATGAAAGGATGCACACTGAGAGAATGCAAACCCCAAAGAAAAAGAGGACGAGCTCTGCAAGACTCCCTTGGCCCCGACATGCACACCCCTGCTCCCCAGCATATTAATCAAGAGCCTGATGAGATTCCTTTTGAAATCCCCCAAAAGATTTCCGCAGACTTCAGTGGCGTTTGGATCAGGCTACAAATTCAGAATAAATCATAAACTGGCTACATCTGCCAAGTTTATTTCTTTCTTTTCCTGGTTTCAGAACAAATCCATTTTACTGCTGGGAAAAAGCAGAATGAAATAACTGACGAGTTCAAATATCCTGTATCGCTCGCCATATTAATTCAGTCAGTCAATCTATTCCATAACTTTGGGAAGCGAAGCAGATTACTTTGGCCAGATCAAAACACACAAACCGGACTGTTTCATTTATGTGCATTTCGTTATTTAATACAGCCTGTGCAAACCTCTTTCTCTCAGGCTAAAAGTGACACTTTTGGGGACTAAAGTTAACCACAGACCTAAACTAAGCTAGAAGAAACCAAATGACATCTGCACTGAGACAGCCTAATGATTACCACAGCCCCCCTCAAAATCAAACAGTGAATTATTGCCATTTTCCTGGGTAGACAGGGAGCAATTTGAAGAGGCTCTCTTATTCAAAACCTTCTAATCTTAAAGGATGCACAAAAACAAATTACTTCTAAATGTGGCCCCAATCAGAAGAGTTTTGCAACAGCAGGATTATTTTTAATGACACAAGGGATTCTGAAACAGGTCCCTGCAACCTCATTTTTTGCATAAATTGGGATGGTTTTATTAATTTGTGACTAATACATTTTTTAAGCTATCTAGTGCTGACAGCAAATTCCCCGCTTGTAAAAGACCGTGTTTAACTCCCAAGTTTGCAGATGCTGCAGCACTTGCCTTTTTTATGTTTGTCCTCAGTGAGCAGAAGGAGCAGCTTCCCCCCCTCAGATCAGAGCCTGACCGACGTGTGCTGATAGCTTCAAGCCAGCTTGGGAGATCTGCAGCATGGGAAGCCTCCCATGGCAAACAGCTGCAGATATCATTTCAGGTTTTATTTAATTCATTCACCATCACTGTCTGCAAAAAGCAACGCTACACTGGTTTTGAGTTGGAAAGCCACCGCACAATGAATATGGCACCGTGTCAGACTTTTCTCTCATTTTCAGCCTTGTTCTGGGCATAAAATCACCAACTGCAATGTAGCAATACTTTGCAGAGAGAAAGCAAAGCAGACAGCCAGCCTGGTAGGAAAGGCTTGAGGAAGACCCTTGGATTTGCCTTCACCTGCTGCTCTGGGGCTTTTTGCGCCATTTCGGGACGAGAACTGCACAACTGCCCGGGTAGTCTTCTTGTTTGAAGAATCCGGAGTTGGGGTGGGTGGAGATCCATCTCCACTTTGCTGGGCCCCTGAACTAGGGCAACGGCACGAGTGTGCACATTGAGTTCTTCAGAAATGCAGTAGTGGCAGATCAAAACATCTGCGAGCACGCCATTTCACTGACAACGCACTTCTAACTTTGAAACAGGGACTGCTAGCAGGCTGTTAGCACAAGCACTTTACTTTGAAGTATCTACTGTAATTCGTGCATTTTCCCTCCTGACTCTGGTACTTGTTTGGCTCCAGTTACTTCTGTAATTTTCCTTCCCCACGTGCCACTGCAAAACTCAGACTGTAATACACCCAACCGGAGTGCTGTGGGTATGTGCACCCTCTCTGTGTGCCCCGCTTTTATCATGCATGATATTTTCGAAAAGGAATCCAGGTTTTCAACCCTGGTGATGTCAGCTCTTGGATTTTCCCATGAGAAAATCCCTTCCAGGTCCTCTGCCTTCAAGTGACTCATTGCTGTTGCCCTGCTGAGGCTCCCGCACTCCCCTCTCATGTGCAACCCGCCCGGTGCGGCAGGCGTGCTGGCATCCAACAGGCTCCCTGGGCCGTCACCTGGATGTGATCAGGGAGACAAAAGATTAGGTGATGATTCCTGTTTATGGAGCAGTTCTGATCAACTGGCGTTTGCCTGCAGCTGTTGGGTTTGATAACTCAAATACAGCCTACGTGAGCGCTCATCCTCTGAGCCCGTAGCATTCCCACGTAGAGCTGTTTTACAGGATCTTTTCCATGTATCCTCCTGAAAATCGGAGGTGATTTCTTACTGCTTGCGAGTGAGGCTGCATCGACAGGTGCGGAAGAGGCAGTCCTAAATCCCTGCATTCAGGTCACCTCATGTCACAGCACCTGCAGCATCTCGCCGGGAGCGACCTTCAGGTTCCTTCGTCCATCCCGACAAGGGCAGGGGTGAGCACAGACCGGCTGTGTCCCCAGGACACGGGCACCCGCTGCCGGGCAGCACCACCGGTGTGCCCAGGAGAGCTGTGAAGCTGCAGCGGCATGTGCCTTCGAACACGTGCGCTTAAAAGGAGAAGGGATCGGCGTCGTGGATGAGGAAGGCAAAGAAACCCCACTTAATGAAGAGTGGCTTTGTTCCTCGGGGGCCAAGTGCGCCAGGTACGCACCAACATGAAACCTCACCGGGGCTTTTGAGGAAGAGGAAGAGAAGGGAAGGGAAGGGAGGGCCTGGACAAACTCACACCGTGATCGTGCTGGTTGTCGAAGCCACGACTGATGAAGGTGATGGCATGTCTAACCACACTGGTGGATTCCCAGCACCCTGTCACGTTTCTCCAGAAATCAGCCAACAGCATGCATCCTGCTGTATTCACTTAGAAAAAGATGGGGGAGAAGAAGAGGAAGAAATAGGGCTGGGGAAGCCAAGATGTGAAGGAAGGGGAAGACAAGCTGTTACGGAGACCTTTCTAAATTATTCATTGAACTACAATGACTACAAATGGCTATTGCTATGTTTAATTATTTACACACTTCCCTATGAGATTTTCAGTTGGCCAGCAACCAAGTTTGTGGGCACAGTTTTCTGGATTACTGGGTTTTCTCCATTTCTCAGGGTGCATTCTTGTCGCATCTTCTTTTGACTTTGACTTTCTCTCATCTACTATCAATGCAAGCCACATCCATAGCCAAAAAGAGTTGCCAAACATAGTTTTGTCAGTACATGTAAGTGCTAGTTATCGTCGTTATGAACCTGTTGGGACCATAGCTTCCAGCCACCATGTGCCTCTGCAGTATAACCCAATTCACGGGCACCCTGAAGAGGCTCTCTGCTACCACCTCTCCTGGCAGACGCCACGGGGTTGACATACGGCTGGGAAATACAGGCAGATTGGCCAACACAGTTTCTTCTGACTCAAATGGCTGTGTGATCATATAAAGAAATCTGTTAATACTTGGGCAAATAAGGGACATCAATTGCTCCATTGCCAAATACTGTTTTTGTTGTCAAATCAACGTTCACCTTCAACTACAGGAATTTTTTTTTTTTAATCAGCATCTGGTCCCAGGAAACCCTTAATTTATTAGCTGTAAGTCCAGTTTTGCTACACTTACTTATGCCCGGTAATACCGTACTTTGCAAACAGTTCCACTGGATTAATGGAGCTCCAGATGGGGTGGATGGCAGATTCGGGCTTCTGAACAACAGCTCTCAATTCAGGAAAGCAATGCTGCACACCCTCGCCTACATCGCGTGCAGCTACCCCTCTCCTCTCACAGCCCAAACTTCTCAGCGACGTGACGCACGTGTCCCAGCCCCGTCCTGCAGGGCCAGGCCTCCATCCACCCGCAGCGGGCACGTCAGCCACGCTCCAGGCAGGGGCAGAAAGCGAGGGACGCTCTGCAGACCGCACCGAGACACCCGAGCCCGGCCCCGTGGTGTCTGGGAGCATCCCTGGGCTGCCGGGCGGGGAGAGGAGCACAGGGGTGATCTGCTTTGGGAAAGGTCAGGACGGCTCCCCTGGCATCCTAAGTAAGGTTCTGTGGCTTCAGCTCCCAGAGGAAACAAAACGCCCGTTTTTATCACCTCACCTCATCCTGGGTCTACAGAGGAGTGAGAGGCGAGCACAGCGCCTGCTAATATCTTTAATCGCATTTACTGAAACCTTTTGACACCAAGGCTATTTTTATTAGCTAAGTGCACTACGCCTGTATCAGAATGCAAGTTTTACTGCTTACGGTTCAGCCTTGCAAAAAGCCTTTTCCAATTGCTGTCTGTGGCAATGATAAGCCGTAAGGACGCAGGGAGAGGTCCCAGCGCCTCCTAGCACAGCCTGGCACCTGGAGCAGCTGCTGGCAGCCCCCACATCGCTCCCCTCCCGCAGCCTCCGCTCCCTGCAGAGCTCCCCGTGCACCAGGGCTGTGCTTACACCTCGGGTCCGGAGCCAGGGATGTGCCTTTGCATTCAATAAACTTGGACAGGTTGCCTTTCCACACTGTGCCTCAGTTTCCCCAGCAGCAAAACGGAGAAAAAAGTTGCCCTTAGTTTTACAAAAATCATTTAGCAACTGTAATAATGCTTGCAAAGGGCTTAAAACAAAGCTTTGACAGAAATGCGTGTATGTGTATGTAAAACTCTTAATTTTTAACTTTTGTTTTGTAATTACATGGGATTCCCCACTTGCCTCTTCTTCTTGCCTGGAACTGCTTTTCTACAACCCAGTAAACTGCATCCCATGTGAGTAACAGTAGTTTCCAGCGATACAATCTTAGTGCCTAACACACTCAAAGCACCGCATGCAACATCAATATTGAGAAACTGGGAACTTGAACAGATGCAGTCAGACCGCTCGTGGTGGGAGTTCGGAGACAAATAATTCAACCTTTCATCACTCTCTAATCCCAGGAAAGATATCGAGGTTAAACTACTAAGAAAAATACAGGGAGTGTTAAGCAACTTGGATTTCATTTTGGAAAGGCATAATTAGCCTGCTAGTACTGGTCACCCATTTGAAGAACTGGAAGCCACAGCAACTTCTCCCTTTACGAGACGCACGATCCACGTAGATGCGTTTGCCTCCCGCAGCCACAGCATGGGTCCGTAATTGCTCCTTTATTGTGAGCTACCACGAAAAGGCTCCAGGCGTTCCCCACGGACCTTGCCCTTGATCTGGGTTAAGATACTTTGACCCGTGAGCCTTTATAATAAATGATATCCTTCAGTTAAAGAATGCTCCCTTCAACAATATGGGCCTGCCCTCAGGAAGTGGGAAAGGAATTTTCCTGTAAAGGCAGATTAAGGAAATTCCACGCAAATTTCATGCATTTTGAATAATCTTCTGAACCGTGACGAACCGGCTTCCCGTAGCAGGGATCCCGCTCCAAATTGTTGCAGGAGACAAATCTAGCTGTTGCTTCCTCGGTGGCAAAGCGTGCTGTTTTTCTTGGACTCAGCACGCCGGGCTGAGCACAGCGCTCGGTGCCGCTTATCCCTCGAGCAGGCAGAAAGCACTGCCCGCCCTGCCTGCCCTCGCACACTCGTGTGCATCTCCTTGATCGCAGTGACGGTGGGCGTCCTCCTTTTCCACCTCCAGGTCCCTCCCCAGCTCCTTCCTCAAGGGATTCTCAGCTCGGAGGGTGCCAGCACTCACCAGTGCCCCCATCAAGCCTCTTCTCCACCTCTCAGACATCACCGCTGCTCTTGGGCACATCCCCACCACCCTTGGGCACCCCAGGGTGTCCTCCCGGCCATACACTGTCCCTCCCAGCACCTTTCCCTGCATATCAAGGCTGCACCTCCCCAGCACTTCTGGGGCTCAGTCTTTGGATTTTGGACCTTCAGCCAACATTCTCACCAAGGCAAGGTCATCTCATGTCCTCCTTAGCAGGGTCGAAATGAGAAGCAGCACACGAACGCCATGAACTTTTTAATTTTTTGTTTTCTAAAGAAAATGATCCATTTAAAGAGAGAAGGCTGTGTTGGCTGGACAAAAGCATTTTTTTCCCCAGAGTAGTGTGAAGTGACAGGGAATCCTGTGAGACCGTAAAAGTTTTAAAACTTTACATAATTTTTTACTTATGTATGAAATACAAATTCTAAAAGTTTTCACTGATCCTCTACCAGTTTATATCAAAATGCCTCCCTGAGCCTCATGCAAATATCAGATGAGAAAACTTATAGTTTAAAAAAAACAGGAGTCTTAGGAGTCTTTTACATGCAGCAATGCTAATGAGACTTTAGCCACAAGGAGCGGAGGCGGAGGAGAACAGTGGTTTAGTGTATATGTCAGCCCTGGTGTGTGCTTTCAACAGAGGAAGCAAATTAAATATTTTGCCAGGCTCCAGAAATGGTATGATGGTAGGACAAACCCCTGCACAGCTTTACATACTGGAAAATAAAAAAATGTAAGCAATTACCAATTGTCATTATTAAAGCTAAACTAGGCGATATTCAACAATGATGCTATTTTCCTGGCAATCAACATCACAGTAAATGATACAGGAAGGGGTATTCTGAAAAGGATGCCACTTCCTTGTCCTGAGTAAATCATGTATGATTTTGAGATCTTATTTCAATGGAAAAGTTTTGAAAAAGTATATTGCGGTTAAAGGCAAAGCCACCAACAGCACACTAGCAGCCTGACGTAAAGTCTATTGAAATCAATGGGAGTCTTTCCACCGACTTCATTGGGTTCAGGATCAAATCCTCGAGGAGAATAAGCTATTCTGTGATATCCATTATTACGGAAGGCTTTGTCCTGGTAATTAGATGCCGGGAGAGCGCGGGGCGATTGTCGGACGCGCTGATCACTCACCCATGGAGACCCGCGCTCAGCGCCTGCTTGGACCCAACTCAAAGAGGGACTGCGGATTCCCACCGGCGCCCGCCCGCACTCCCAGCCCCACCGCCGCCAGGTAGACGGGAAGGAGAGGGCAGCAGCGGGGGCCGAGGCAGTGGAGACATGCCGAGCGCCTGCCCAAATTTCCCCGGCCCCTGCCCTTCCTCCGAGCCCTCCATCTTCCCAAGAGCCATCACTCAGGCGAGGCATTTTCAGGGGAAAGGCGGGTAAGCCAGCGGGGCGTGGGGCCACACAAAGCCCCTCTGTACGGCCCAAGGCGCTTTGCACGGCCCGGGGCACGTCACCGGGGTTGCTGACTATGCAGGGAGCACGCCTCCATGTTTACGTCTCGCTTCTAAGGTAAAACATACTGCTCCTTGGGGGATACGGCTGGGGGGGCACCGCAAGTCCCCTGCAAGCAAAACACAAACAGAAAGGGCAAGCGATGCGAAAAGAACGCCCACCATGAAGCGATATATTTGGCTCGCTGTGAATATGGGACTCCACACCGTTTGCAGCCGACAGAAAAGACGGTATAGCTTGAATCCTCAGGGAGAACAGCAAATGGCGGTACAGAACCGGAGGGCACCAGTTTCTAAGATGTGTCCCGCACCCATTCCTTGGGGAAAAACACTGAAACAAACAGCAAGAAAACCCCCAACAAACCAAAACCCCCCAAAACCAACAACACCCTATCCTAGATGGTAGAACTCACCAGCAAGCAAGCAAGCCCCAGTCACTCAGTGCTTTTGGAAGCCACAAAGAGGAGCTGTTTATCTCACAGGAAGGAGATCACACCTCCTCCACCGTGCAGGTCTCTGCACAGTCTCTCCCCATAAAGACGGTGCAGAAGAACGAGGGAAGAGGAGGGGATCAGACTGGGTGGCCTGGCTCTCCTGCCGGAGAGAGGCCATTTCTCTCCTTTGACTATTCAGGAGACCTGGAGAGAGCCCTCTCCTACTTTAGGCACTTGAAAGCGAGGAGGCTCGGGTGCTGCAGACAGAGCTCTGCTCCGGTGATGAGGTGTAATGGGGTCTTTCAACCCTGTGGTGTGTTTTGCTCAGCTCAACACAGCAGCTCCTCCACAGATGCCATCCATCAGCAGGGGGAAGGCAGGTGAGAGACATTCCTGGCCCCAGATGCCTGCTGAGGCTAGGGGCTCCACTTTTGCCGTTGTGCTTGCTGAAGGGTGACCCATTGCTCAGCATGGTGCAAACCCTCAGTGCTCCGCCCCAGGTCAAGCAGCGAGAGGCTCCGCTTCAATCCCGGATACTTGGGCAAAGCCGACGGCCACAGAAGTGCCCCTCACTCCAACTTAAAGCCATTAGTGTGCACCGCACCCCGACCCTGCGCCCGTTCATCTCCCTGCCTTTGCCTGGCCTCAAAAGCCCGAGATACGAGGTCTCGCCTCCACCGCTCCCTATGTCGGGTGTCGCAGGATTTACGAAGAGAGGCTGGAAGCAGCCTACAAGGATAACTCAATCAACGGAGCTGGCTGTGTTTGGATGAGCCCCGGCCACGCCGGTGCGCAGCCCCAGCGCAGGCCTGGCGGGGGAAGCGGAGGCCGGTGTCGAAGCGGACGCGAACCCATGCAGCCAAAAACGCGGCCTCCCCTCCTGCACCGCTCCGACATTTTAGAGCTCTCTGCAAAAGCTATTTGCAGCGAGAGGCCTGCCTGTAAAACGTAAATGAGTACCAGCTGCCCGGACACAGTACCAGCACAGCCTCCGTCCTCCGACGGGCTGCGATCTCCTGAAAGGCAGCCTGCCTGGCGGGGCGTGAGTGTCTGTCTGTCTCTCTGTCTGGTAGAGACGCTCGGGAGCTGCTCAGTGAAAAGGCAGCAGTGTTTTCCCGTTGAGGTGTCAGCTTGTAAGCAAAGTAAGTGCTTTTCGCCCTCCGAGTGAAAAAAAGTAGCTTTTTATCGTCCCTGATAGGTTTTTAAATAAGCCTCTGTTTGCCCGCAGCCAGGCCCGCTCTGTGTAACCCAGGAAGGCCGCCTGGCCCCGGGACGCGCCCGCCCGCGGCTGCGGCTCAAGCAGAGCGCGCCCGCCNGCGTATTAATGCCCTTTTCAACGCTGAAAAGAAAATTCAAACAGCAGCACGCAACCAGCAGCCAACTGCCTCAGCAATGAGAGCGGTACCTGCTTTGTACCGAAGTATTTATAACTTGCTAATACTGTCATTAATACTTGGTTTTATTTTACCTACGCGTTTTATCTGTTTAAATACTTAGTAGGCCTTCATCACCAGAACATCTAGCCAGTGTTTTACTCTTCTTGCACTGACACAGCAGACCTGATTTGTTTCCCTCACCGCACATGGGCAAACGCAAACACAAGAGACAGCACTGCTTGCTCCTGCTGTTCCTCACGACTCGGGGAACTACAGCACGGAGGGACACCAGGCTTTCACAGCTCCCCAGTGGGGCTGAGCAAGTGTCAGCTGTGCCACAGGTCAGCACCCCAGATGACAGCAGCTCTGGCACGGTGGTGGCAAGAGACCGTGCAAGGGCGATGCCGACATGCTGGTTTTAAGGCTGGCAGAATTTGCCTGTGGAGAGTTTTAACCTCCGAAATTATCTGCAGGTGCAGACGGCAGCGTGCAGCCTTCTACCACCCGTGCTGAGAGAGCTAAATCCTGACCACACCCCTAAGGCTTTCGCACGGGGAGAGAGTGGGGCAGGACTGCTGGCCCTCTGAAGTGCTGGCTGGCAGCACCACCCCACCACGTGCCACTCGGACGCGGTACCCGTCCCGACGTCCCCACGTCCCGCCAGCTGCCAGCCCCCGCGGGGCCGCTGCCATCCCCGGGGGGCAGAGACCTCTGCGCTTGTCCCATTCGTGCCCTCCAACCACCGTGAACTTGAGGCATCAGGAATGCTAATCGCTGCTCGCTGAACATTTCCCCGTAATAACCTTTAATGACTCTGTAATTACTCTTTAAACCATTGACTTTGCAATCATTTTTTAATTCCCCTTTGCCACATCGCTCCCTGTGCTACCAAGCTGGAAGGCTGAACTGTAAGTGAATATTAGCCCGCGAAGGCAACGGTTGCACCGCTAATGCAGGCGCTTTGAAAGAGTTGGGAGGGCAGGGGGAGGGGAAGGAGGAAACAAAAAGCACAGCAAGATTTTCCCCAAATTGGTTTCCCTCAAAACAAAGCCCTGCCACTCTGCTAAGCCGCTTTAGGGAGCATTTGGAAGAAGCAGGGCTCCCTCGGCGACTTGCTCTGCTCGCTCTGCAAATAGAGCCCTGCGCTGCAAGCGCCGACTTCCAGTTGAAACAAATATTAGAAGCTACGCGGTGATAATTCAGGGCGAAGGCAAGCCCCTCGCTGAATGAACCCAGCCGAATGCGCCCCATTGGAAAGCAGTATTTCATCGGGGGGATACAGAAGCAGTAAAAGAAACTTGAGTGTCCAGGACTCAGCGTGAAGCCAGCACAAAGCAGGCAGGGACGGGCAGTTTCTTTTCAAGCCTTCGCCCCCAGGAACAATGGCCCTATTGCAGCCACCCTTTGCTTTTCTTCCCGCGATTAACATGCAGCCCATGCGGGAAGAATGGGAATTTATTCCGCAGTTAAGATTCCAGAGGTGCTATCGGGTCAGGTGGCTAATCGTTAAATCAAACTGCTGTCATCTTCATTCAGGGCCCGTCACCCGGGGCCGCGTTATTACTTGGGTTTATGCAAAATAAACAGCTTTGCTAAACATTCCTCTAAAAGGGGGTCAACTAAAGAAGGGAAGGAGGAGATACACCACCAGCGCCAAGCAGATCCCACATCCCCGCCACCCCCGCTCCCGCTCTGTCCTGGGCTGATTAGATGGGGATGGGGGAAGGAAGGGTTTCATCGAGTTTTTAGGCTTTTGTTTTTATCAGCAGGCTGTTTTTTTTCTTTTCTAATTCCACTCAAGGCTCCTTAGTGAGTACTGTTAACTTATTCTTGTCTGGGTCTGGCTAATTCAGTTTCTTTCTTGAACTACATAGACTTACAATTCTGTACTTTCTATAGGTGAACTCAGCCATAAGAAATCTCTTATAACTCCTCCATAAAAGACAATCTCTCAGAGGCTTCCTTCAAGACACATATAGAGATGCTTAACACAAGGCGCTCAGAAGGAATGTTAATTGCAGTGTGGCACACACACATTTTTGGATCAGCGGGTTATTTGGGAAGCCTGGGCTTGCTACTATGACAGGTAGCAGAGAAGAGAAGGCCTGCTGAAGTGTTCCTGACTGCGAGCGGGCCAAGGGCCTTGCAAGGGAGCGGATGTGCTGACGGGTGTGTGGTGTCAGAGAGAAAACAGTGGCATTTTGCAACAAGAACAGAAACAGCATCCCCCGTCTCCCTTGCAGCATTTTCCTTCCAGTCTGGTTTCAAAAAGCCCATTTTCAAGGATATCCCATGCACGGATCCAAATATTGGCTCATCCCCATCCCTTCTGCCCCCGAGCACCGCATCAAGGACCCTTCACGGAGCATCCCAGCACCACGCTCACGCGATGTACAGGATGGGCTGGTGTGCAGAGCAGCCCGACCTCCCTAAAACACCAGGCACAATGTACAACTGGGGCTGCGTAAGAGCAGAAACACTGTCCTCTGTATCAGGCCAACTGCACAGAATGATGCCCATTTAAAGCAGAATGATACCCATTTAAAGTGAAGCTGTCTGCTGTTCCAGTTCCTCCAGACCAGCAGCAGTCACAAAAAAAAAAAAAAACAAGCCACTAACAAAAAAACCCACCCTCATGATTAACATTCATCTGCTTTGAAAGAAACTTTTTAAAATGTGTTTTTGTTCTCTGCGGCTTGTCGATCCCAGGCAAAAAGTCAAAACTGGGATTAAAACCAAGCGGCTGTAGCCAGGAGACTGTCACTTCTGGTTTCTCTTCCCTCAAGGATTAAAAAGTTACTTTTAATTAATGTTGTTTCAAGATGTCAAGCCTGGTGCTGCTGCCCCCAGCGCTGTCTCTGAAGGCGGGCGAGCAGCACCAGCTCGCTCCAGCCCTCCGTGCTGCCGAATGGGGCTGTCCCCGGGGCCGGGCACTGCTGCCCACACGCACCCGTGGGTCTGCCTTGGGTGGGGAAAACCCCGGCTTGGAAATGCTTTCGCTCAGCCCCAGACGCCCGTGCGCAGGTTGAGCATCTACTGCAAAAATATTTTCATTGCCTGAGCTCCCCGGGGAGATGCATTGATCCTTGCCGGGCGCTGAAAGCCTGTTTCATGTATGAAGAAATCCTCTCCTAGCCCAAACATCAAAACATCTGAGTGTGAGTCCAGCTTTGCAGAATTATGCCGGGTTATTCCTGGACTATACACAAACTGGATGCTAAACACACACTGGGGCGTATGACTAACACATGTCGCTTCCTTCCTGCATGCTCTGGCAGCGAGTTCAATTGCAACAGGACTGTCTGAAAAATCCTGCCCCGAAAGGTCAGACACAGAGAGTGTCTCGGTCCTTCTGGAGTTTCACAGGGAATCTGGTATGAGGGAAAATTACGGCGAGCAAAAAGTGAAGCAGAAATGTGACCACAGCCCTGACCTCTGATTGAAAATGCCTCATTGCTAGCTCAACCACAGGCAGACAGACATGATTTAATCCAACTTTTTTACTCCTCTCACTGCACGGAGCTTGCTCGCGCTTTTGCTGCTCCTCGGGGGTATGAAACATTTTTTATCCACCCACGATAGCCAAGGTACATACGCCACAACCACCAACTATGAATTTATTCAAGGTGTGCTTAGAACTTGGCCAATAAAACGCAAAGCGGTTTAAGATGCCCTGGAACATTTTTAAATCACATGTCTGAGGAGTCATATATCTGTGCAGGCATTTGGAGAAGGGTACGAAGCCACACGTGCCGGGGAGCTCCCTAAACAAAGGCTCGGGAGAACTGGGAAGACCCAGACAGGGCTCCCCAGTCCCCCCCCAGATGGTGAGACCCAGCGCGAGAGCTGCCCCCAGCCCTCCCGTGGGTGACACGCAGAGCAGCGCTCGTGCTTAAGAGAAACAAACGTGAATAAGCGGGTCACCTCTCACCTTCGAGCAGCCTCCCCAGCTGACGGAGCGGCAGCGAGAGCGGTCGGAGCAGCCAATTTCCCATCCTCCGCCAGCGGGGAGTGAAGGGGCTGAGCCTCCCAAGTGCTCGGGAGAGGCGGCAGAGCAAGCAGTGAACGGGCGGGAGGGCTGAGAGGCACCAGCCCGAGCTTGGCGGCCCGGGAACAGAGGAGGTTTGAGTGCTCTGTGAGCAAAGGCCAGCGCAAAGTTGTTGCCATTAAAAACTTTCCTAGTATTGCATTTTTTTTTGCTCTATTTTGCAGGACTTGTTGCTCGTGGGAAATAAGCTGTATAAATTGTCTCCCATATAAGCCCATCCATTTGCAAGCAACTGACAGTCAGCAGCCAGGAAGCAAATGATTACAATTAAAGCAAGCAAGCAAGCAAGCCCCTTCATCGCCCTGAGACAGGTGGCACGAGAGAACTTACCTCTGTGTACGATATGGAAAGAAATGTTCATCAGCTTGGGATCATCTCACTCCACCGAACAGGAGGATTGGAGCCATGTGACCACATTTAAAAAAGGGGGATAGAGAGGGAGGGAAAAAAAAGAGCAAGAGCAAGCAATCCCATTCATCTATAGATTGTTGAGGGTCGACATAATGAGTTCTGCAAACTGGACCAAGCAGCTCTGCAAGGCATTATTGCTAGTAAATAAATCACTTAGCAGGAGAAGAAAATGCATGTATAAATCTTCTGTGCTGGTAGAAGACATGTTTCACTAGCAACTACCTCCTGAATAACATGCCAAGAAAGCCAATAGAGAGAGTTTGTGAATGCATGTCCAAAGCTTCTTAGCAAACTGTCATATTGATCTAGCACAGCCTAAGGAAGCCTAAGAAGACTCAAGGAGTTTGGGCAAATGCTTGTGTTAGTGTTCCCCTCCTCTTAAGAGTTTGCTGAGACGGCACTTCAGTGTTTCCCAAGTAGTGCACCTCCGACCCTGGCAATCCATCAAGTGAATGCAAATTGCGGACCAGACAAAACCAGGCAAACAGCAATGCTGCTTAATAATAATGTACTCCCAAAGAGAAGGACTTCCTCTACAATGATTGCTCTGTACACATTTAAACTAAACACCCAAACTTCTTATTAGCCTCATCATGATTTGTGTTTTTGTTCCCTTTGAAATGCTCCAAAGTAAATGGTACAAGTTTACTCAAGGCTAACCTCAAACAGTAGGCTTTCTGAACTGTGCAAACGAACAAAAGTTGGGCTATATATAGATAGCCCACGTTTATTATAAGTCCCTTTTGAAAACCAACACCCAGCAAAGTAGAGCTAAGGAGCATGTTTGAAAAGAAAATAATCTCGGTAATCACCACCCTCTCCACATTCGGCCTGACCGGGCCTAATTTGGTGGGGATTGTCCAGGACAAAGCCATGGGGCAGCTTCCTTAAAGGTCCACCTCCCGCCATGTAATTAGTGGGAGCCAGCTCGAGGCAGAGGAGAGGTTTTTCTCCTCATCTGCACAAGGTGTTCCTGCTGCCCTAACTGCTGGTCTCTTTCTCAGAGCCTTTTACACATGGGGGAATTAAAAAAAGAAGGAAAGAAAGAAAAAGGGCTCTGCAGTGCTTATTTATACATTACACATTAAACACTGAAAGTAGTCCCAAGAGCATGGGGTAGCCCAAAATATCACAGAGCCAGGGCTGACCTTCTGCGAAAGCACTTTTGATGTAGCTCTTAAGAAATGTGGTTATTACAGAGTGTTTGTTTTAAACTCCTTTTAATGGATCGGGCAGACCTACGTTGAGAAACTCACTAAATTATATTTAACCTTGTTAATTTAACTCAAGAATTAATGACTATATTCTAATGAGCTTTCCATTCGTGGCTTTTCACTTGGATTTGCAAAATCTCTTCTGTACAATGGAAGTTTTCCTACCTGTTATAATGGGAACATTACCAAAGTATGTAAGTGCTCAGGTTTGGCTCAATTTGGACTGTCGCTACTGGATTTTTTAGCTTAGAAAGGAAAAACACTGCCACACACATACTGAGATTTGTCATGGGCTCATGAGAAATCTGAACACATGAAGGAGAACAGAGCGAGTGCTGGCCGATACACACTGGCAGTAGTGCTCCTCATCAGAGGGCATCAAAATCACTTTTCCATGGAGTCAGGCCAAACCCATGTTTGAATCATTGCCTTCAAAGACCCATTCCAAAACATGTGTAGAAGTCCTCTAAGACTACTGAGGTGGAGCTGCAATAGCAAGCTGCCCCTTGTTAAAAAAAAAAAAAAAAGGCAAAACCACCCAAGAGCATTAAAAATCCATCAGCAGAAACAAATAATAAGCAAACCAGCAGGTACATCAGAATCTGGTTTCATTCCCCATATTTCCAGCCATTTGGAGCTTATTCTTGAGCACTCTGGAAATCTTCAGCGGTCAGCACTGATACTACAGCACATTCAGTTGCCTGTGAAGTGGCACCCACTGGCACCTGCAGACGTGATGGTACAAAAATACTGACTCCAATACAGAGCAAGACTGACACAATGCAGCCAAAGAGCCATCACCCTGTGTTGTCAGACAAAAACACAACAATGTACCCACCAAAGCCCGTGTTTAAAGATAGTCTGTGATCGCTCCTTCCTGACCACTTGGTCATACAAACTCACTGTAAGGATCGCTAGAGCCAGACATCGTAACATTGCTGCAGGAGCACTGCTTGAGCCAAGAAAAAAGAAAAAAAAAAAAGAAAGAAATTTGGCATCATAGGACGATTCGAGCTGATTCCTAAGCAGTTGGGCCAAAAGCATCAGAGCTAATTATGAAATAGCAGGGCTTTGCCAATGCAGATCCTGAGGGTGGGTTTTAACATCATTTCTGTTCATCTTTACATCACGAACAGCAAAACTGGCAACCTGTTGGTGACTTCGGGAAACACTATGCACTATGCCAGGAGTAAAATACAACCAAAATGGCCATCATCCCTCAAACACACAACAGAGCAGAAGCAAGAAGAGGATAGCCACAGCTTTGCTGTTGGCCCAAACTTCAGTCAACCCAAACGTCACCCAGCTTCCTTGGGACACAGCTGCCAGGCTGGGCTGCTCCAGAAACCAGCCCAGCACGAGCTGGACCTGCGCTAGTGAGCAAGTTATTATATTCCTAGTGGGAACGTGCCAACATTTTCCTGGCCTTGACTTAATGGGTGTAAATGTGTTTACATGTCTTTGCTGCCACTAATGTGTCTGAATACCACAGTTCCCAAGCAGGAAGCCATTGATGACTGGGTGTGTGCAAAATATAAAATAGCCTGTTTATGGCACACCATTCACTAGCATGAGGAGCGCAGCAACCAAACTGTCTGGGAGAGTGCCTTAGAGGGAAGCCACACTCCAAATCTGTACCTTCTGTAGAGCAGGTTGAAGAGGGTGTAACAGCCTCACCACACTCAAGGAAACCTATCAAGAGCATTTAAAGAGATTTTGAAGGTCCAATTTGAGACTGCTGTTTTCAGACAGCTTGCGCAAAGTCCTCATCCTATTGAAACATTCAGCATACCTCCTTCAAGCCAGACAACCTACAATAATATGAATGCATTAAAATAGCTGTTTTTCTGTTCAGTTTTGTGCATTTTGTTGACATCCCTGACTTTAAAGCCTCTATTGCTGAGCTGCCACTGTCTTCTACCAGTATCCTCATCCTGGCACGGACATTTCAGACTGGGAGGTATCCAACAAACCAGTGCTTCATTTTCAGTTCACATTTTGACGAAAGTAGCCACAGAACCAGATCCATAGAATCATAGGATCACAGAATATCCTGAGCTGGAAGGGACCCACAAGGATCATCGAGTCCAACTCCTGGTTCCACACAGGATTACCTAAAAATCAAATGTGTCTGAGAGCGTTGTCCAAATGCTTCTTGAACTCCGGCAGGCTTGGTGCCGTGTCCACTTCCCTGGGGAGCCTGTGCCAGGGCCCAACCACCTTCTTGGTGAAGAATCTTTTCCTGATATCCAGCCTGAACCTCCTCAACACAGCTCCATGCCGTTCCCTCGGGTCCTGTCATTGTATCTAGAGAGCAGAGATCAGCACTTGCCCCTCCACTCCCCTCGTGAGGAAGCTGCAGGCCGCCATGAGGCCTCCCCTCAGGCTCCTCTTCTCTGGGCTGAACAAACCAAGTGACCTCAGCCACTCCTCATGTCTTCCCCTCTACACCCTTCACCACCTTTGTTGCCTTCCTTTGGACAATCTCTAATAGTTTTATGTCCTTCTGATACTGTGGCACCCAAAACTGCACATAGTACTCGAGGTAAGGCCACAGGACCCACCACAGTACATTTCTTTGGTAGCTCTTGTGGAGGAGGTGGAAAGTACGGCTTTGATCAAAACAGGGATGGAGGCCACGGATGTGATTTGCATTTGAGAGTTTGTCCCTGCTTACCTTGGGCCCCTAGGAAAGGCTCAGTCTGAACTATTGAACATGCTGGACTTGAAGAGACTTCGCAAGTCTTCTGTGAGGGAGATTAAAATGTTTGCACAAATTACAAGTTAAACTCAATCTCTTCCCACATCTCAAATTTTTAATTTTTTGCAAACACTCTAACGCATGGCTGCACTTAAGGCTCACACAGATTAGATCTACGATACAAATTACGGTGCATTCTTTTAGAGTTAGTCTCTTTTTCAATACAAACAAACTAGCTGCTCTGTAACTAAGAGACCATCTCCTCCTTTCTCTCTCTCTCCCTTGTTTTGTTTTAAATTCATGCCTAATGTCTGTCCAGAACTACCACAAAATTCTCCTATACATCAGAGAAACCAAGGTCATAAACTGAATTCAAAACAAGGAAATAAACAAACAGAAAAGAACCACTGAAGGGAAATGAAACAACATCACTATTATTACTTCTAATTTGGTTTTCAGAAGCACTGAACAGGGGAAGGATGCCACCTAAGTGTGTCATACTGAGCTTAGTAACAGAAGCTGTGGCATGAGAACCACGACAGTGCAACACAGCCATAACAACCCAGGGAAGAGTACAAAGTCCTTCTGCTGAGTGATTCATCTCTCCACATGGACGCTTCCACACAGCACCAACCCGGAGCACCTTCCAGGTGCCACCAACAAACCCCTACATTCAGAGCCACCAACTGACCCCAGTTGGATGCATGTAGACATAAGCAAAACCATAGCCAAATTAACATCCTTGCTGCTATTAATTATGATCAATATTTACTAATATAGTCTGTCAGTCAACCAGAATGGACCCACCATTGCACTAGATGCTTTGCCATTTCTGCAGAGGGTACCAATGAGCAGAGTCAGGGCAGCCCCCTCCTCATGTGCTTTGCTGGGGCTTTGGGGGCTGAAGGTACCCAGCCACCAACGGGAGCTTTGCTATGAGCTGCAGAAGCCCTCTGGCATCCTGGGCTCCCCCCAAAATGCCCAAGAGTGCAAGCAATGGCATAGCGACTTAGCAAGCAAAGAGACCCAGGCAGTTGTTCCACGGGAAAGTCCTCCCAAAACTTTGTGCTAGAGATTTGACCCAGAACCTACTGAAACCCACAGCAGTGCAAGAAATGGGATGGTCTTTGCAAACTCAACTGATGCAAAAGTCCCATTTATATCATGAATATATGAACAATGACTGAGCATCAGGAGTTACAGCTGAGTAAGGATTTCTGGGTTTGTCCCGGAACTGCTAATCACTACGGAAAAAAATCCCACCCCACTTCACATATGCAAATTGTAGCTTACAAGAACATATAACTCCCATTATACCGTTCAGCACACGCTGTGTATTTCTGCCAGCACCTGATGCTATGTTAAAGTGCATTCAGTTGCAAACTATCACTCTCTGGACCCCTGCTACATGAAATGAATAGACAAAGCATGTAATTAGGGTCAAATTTCTATCTGATGGCCACTGAAAATATTTTGTTTGTTTTGGAAGGTTGCTGGGAGAGGGGCTGGGGGGGGCCTTTGGTTCAAAAACAATGTTTATTTTGAGCAGCCTGGGCGGAACTGCAAAGCATTTCAAGAGCAAAGAATATTTTCTTTGTTGAAATCTTTGAGCGAGCCTCGTAGCAGTGAACTGATGATAGGGTAACATTCCTCACTGCTAATTATAAGCAATGTATTAAATTTCATTCAATAGTAAAGTAGCGTAGAAACACAATGAAAAAGCTACTGCACAGCTAAAATACCCCAAGTTGTTAATGAAAAGTAGCTGAAATAACATACTGGTTTGGCCAAATCTGCGAACATAAAAGATGCATTTATATCAGAGTGGCGCATGGAAAAAAAAGATGACGACAATACTATTTCTGTGGAATACTAAACGATTAAAGGCAATAAAGATTTCAGTACAGCTGGGAGAACTTCTTATGGTTTCAGCTCTTACAAAGCATATCGCGTGAGCTCTGATAGAGTCTCTATACAAGGGAAAAACATCCCTGACAGCAAAGATTCTCCTAAGAACGTATAAAGACAAAATCCCGTGAAGCAGAAAGCCTCTAAATATATACCAGCAGTTCAGTTAAACCAAACAATTGGCTCAGTCTCTGGGCTAGAAGATACCTTTATGGTCATTTAAAAAGCACAGCAATTTGTAAGGAGAAAATTCTGATCTCCAAGAGGTGAATACAAACAAAGATTAAGAGGCAGCTCTGGCCTCTGGAAACCCGGCAGCTCAGGGGGATGTTGAGGGATAAGAATTTCAGAGCAAAGTACAAAGACACCACTGCTCATCTCACCCACAAATCGGTCTCTGAATAAATGTTCCTAGGTTGTCTCGGAGGCATGCTGATTTCTAGCTGCTGTTTAATGGGACTACTTGTTACTACTCAACAGGAATACTTATAACACAGTTTTGCCCCTTGAGACTTGAACTATTCAAGTTTAGATGGATTTCAAGATGTAGTTTTTCATGTTCTTTGTCCTTAGTATGCCACTCCAGACTGGTACCCGTAATCCATTGATACAGAACTTGCTAACATGCAAATAAAATTATTTCTGCCAAACTATGATAGCTTTTTTGATGATTGTATATTAATAATAAAAAGTTGCATTCATATGCAGCAGTATGACTGTACTCCACAATTGCTTAAGCCTCACAAATTCTCAGTAAGAGAATTCTTTTTCTTCTCTTTGTCTGATGGAGAAAGTAGAAATGTTTTTTCCTCCCCAAATTTGTCCAAAAGGTCTTTTCCAGCTTGCCTTAGTAACTGGGAACACAATCCAAATTGTTCCCAATGCTCCTCTAGATCTAATAGCGTGTTGCAAATAGGTCCTACTCCAATGCTTATTGAAACAGCTGTAAATCAATAGCTATAAACTTATATTCTAAGAGCTTTCCAGGGCACCTAAAGCATGCAAGCACAAAGCTGTAACCTGTGGCCAAATGAGGAGCTAAACTTAGGAGCCCAGCACTTCCCAGTCACGCTGTTCTAACTACCAGGCAACTCGAGATCTAATATAGGGAAATAGTTGTAAATGACCCCTTTTTGTAGTAAGATACCACTGCAGCAGATCAGGAATATCAGGTTCAGTGAGCGACCAGTACCTGGGGACCTGCTGCAGCAGAGCACCCGTATGGGCACCGCTGAGCACCAGCTACTCATGCTCAACAGGAAAGCACAGGTGAAAAAGGGGGGTTCCACAAAGCAAGAGGAGCAGACCGCTTGCACAGGTCATCCCATGCCAGCTGGGTGAAGGCCAGCATGGATCCCCACTGATGGAGGTCACAGAGTTTGGTTACAACCTGGTCCAGCTGCAGCAGCACGCCCGCGGCTGTGCCCCCGCGCCTTCAGCATCCCCAGGTCATCTCACCAAACACAAGCACACCCGTCCCGACTCTTCAACGACAACTGCTTCAGCAGGTGACACTGTGAGCGTGCGACCTGGGTGCTACACTGCACCGCTCCTGTACCTTGTCAGGCTGTCAGCCAGAACGGCTCCAACCCACTCCCAGCAAAGAGGGGAGAGAAACATCGACGTAGCTCCATCAGAAGTGGACGTCCATTAATTGTGAAGTGAGAGCTGCTTCACTGGAGTTTGGATTAGGTAGATTACAATGCGTCTAATTACACAGAGAGCTCCAAAATATGTAAACGCAGCTCCCAAAAGTTTAACGTCAGGTTTTCTTAGTCTCTTGTATGAATTTGGGATGTTTTTTTCTCTGCATCTGCCAAAATGCTAGCTGTTGACAAACTAGTCAAAGTGCTACCAAAGCATCTTTCATGAGCTGACTGCATACATCTGAACAGATACATACCTCATTAATGTGCTATATTTCAAGCTAGAGAAAACAATGTATGTCGAGAGACTATAAACAACAAGTACAAATGATCCAGGTCACCTATGATGAATATAACCAGTATTACATGAAACATGACACATGGTCTCTCTCTCTCTTCTTGGAAAAAAAAGAAAAAAAAAAAAAGAAGAAGTAGAAGAGTAGAGATGCAGGAGGGCTCTACTTTCTTATCTATTCTTCCCTTCGAAAAACTGACACAGCCAAGGAGACTTTTCAGAAATTTTTTCCTTAATGTTTTGTACACAGGATGCTTTCCCCTCTCACCAGACACCACCTGTCCTGAAGGAACATCAAAAGAACCAGAGCTTTAATCCAGATTAGTCTCTAAATCCAGGATTAGGCTGATGGCTAAACTAGAGAAAAGGACTCAATTTGGGAAGCAGAGGACCTGAGCAAGGAACTCTTGCCCAGCTGTCCATTTCTGCATCCTTGTGAGACGAAATTACATGATAAGAACTTTTTCTGGCAAGAGCCTGGTTTGATCAGAACCAGAACCTCAGAAGGTGACCCGGGGCAGAAACCCCTGTTCTCCCTCCCTGGTATTGAGAGACTCCGGCTCTGATGAACTGCTTAAGCACTCCCTTAAACCAAAACATTTGACTAATTCTGCTGACTTAAATTTCAGCAGTTAATTTAAGTCCCTTGTTGAAGTGGAGGTCGGGTAGGTTTCAGTTCTGTGTGCTTTGCTTGATTCTGCACAGTTTTCTGAATAAAGGAGCAATTTATAATTTTGATAAGTTTTCAGCCTGTAAGTACATCCAGAAAGGTGCAAGTGAAAAAAACACACAACAGTTCATAAATTACTATTATAGAAGGAATATACGACAAGCAATGCTCTCTGTATATTCATTAGCCCATGCCTACTTTGGAAACTAAATCTTGAGAGATTTTATAATTCATGCCTTCATGCTCATCAAAACCTTTTTTATAGCAATCACTTTTCTGACAGATTCCCCCCTCCCTTCATTTGAAGTAAGCAGAGTTATGGAACAGTCACACTACAAAAATACCTGCAAAGTAGCAGCTGCCCAGGAAAAGGCCTAGATATAATATGACTGCTGATTTTTGAACTGCTATGCATGCTGTGTATGCCTGGAAACATAACAAATGTGCACGGCTTGGCTTGTAGCACCTAATTTGCAATAATATTGAAGTCCCCCACAATAACTCATTTACTCTTATAATAAATATATAAAAAAAGACAAATTGCTACATTGAACATGCATTTTCTTCACTGCAAGTAGCTGCTACCCCAGGGAGAAAGCCCTGTGCTGCTAACTAATAGTAAATCCTTTGGAAAATCATGTGTCATAATGATGGACAACCAGGGAAAGGGTATTAAATAGATTTAGAGGTTAGATACTCTAACAAGAACAAAAGAGGCCTTTTGCAAGCTAGTACCAATCAGAGCTGGCTCATTGGTATGATTAGCACCAAGTCCAAAGAAAGTTCCATTATGAGACAAGACAAGAGAGAGAATTTAACCTAAAACCTGTCTAGGAAGATCAGTTTGGGATAGGTCAAGTCCCCCAGAAGATCAGATAACTTTTTGGTTCTCAGAAGACTTTAGGAGACATCACGGTCTCTTCAAACTACTTTTAGGTTTGGGTGCTTTTTTCTCCATCTTTTTTCTTTTATCTATTGGCATCTCACAATGCAAAGCATATCTGAGCCAGACTGTATTATGATTATATGACCACAACAAAAAATACAGATGGTCTGAAAACACATCCAACGGGCAGAAAAGAGAAAATGTGCATTACCTAGGAGCTGAGGCAACACAAGAAAACAACATGACTTTGCTTCACCTTTAGAAAACTGCTCATATGCATAAATTTATCCACAAGGGTGATTTTTTTTGGCAGGAGTGAGATCTAAATACCAATCTTCTGCAGAACTGTACAAAATGAAATGATCACATCCAGATCTGAACTTCAGATCCAGCCAGGATTTTGGCCTGAACGGATTTCCACCAGCACTTTCTAATTAGATTTGATACACTGGGGGTGTGGGAACCTTAATTCATCATAAATGTCTCGAGTTTATTTCATTCAGAAGCAAGGAACAGCCCAATCTTGACAGAAACAAAGGGAGAGAGTCTTTTAATTTGTGTTTTTGTGGACTCCCTGGTATCTTTCATATCTGCAGAACACCCAGCTGCTCCCCGACTGGCTCCAAGTTTCTTCCTCCAGAACATTTTCTATTGTTTCAGATACATCAGCCCATAGTGATTTATCGCTATTTTGTGATCATTATCAGTTTACTATTTTAACCAATACACCATAAATCAAGAAGAAGAATGTTAGGTGGGACTTCATAGTGTAGCTTTCATTCATTACCTGCAAAGATTATAGCCATTTCATAAAAACCAATATCAGAGAAAGAAGCTTATTGGCAAGGACCACTGAAATTCATTTCATGCTTCAAAAGTTTGTGATTGGTCTGGTAAGAAAAAAGCCTCAATTGTTGGAAATCATTTCTTTTAAACAAGCAAACACCCAAGACTGAGCTATGTCAATTGTATGCGGCACTTTCTACTCAAACGCAATGGAGACTATTCCATACCTGTCCTTGTAAAACCCACTGTGCTTACTATTCATGAGCTGCTGGAGAGAGAGATACATAAAAGGCAGGTCACCAATACATTACACTTACTGCTCCGCAGAGTTGTGGCATTCTGAAACCAGACTTTGGGAAAGTCAGCTAAACACTTGGCTTAAGGGACTGGAGCATCTCTGATATGAGGAAAGGCTGAGAGAGCCGAGACTGTTCAGCCTGGAGAAGAGAAGGCTCAGGGGGGATCTGATCAATGTGTGTAAGTTTCTGAAGGGAGGCCATCAGGAGGATGGGGCCAGATTCTTCTCGGTGGTGCCCAGCAATAGGATGAGAGGCAGTGGGCACAAACTGAAGCACAGGAAGTTCTGTCTGAACGTGAGGAAAAACTTCTTCACTGTGAGGGTGACACAGCACTGGAACAGGTCGCCCAGAGAGGTTGTGGAGTCTCCTTCCCTGGAGATATTCAAAAGCCATCTGAACGCAGTCCTGGGTAATGTGCTCTAGAAGACCCTGCCTGAGTAGAGAGGTTGGACTAGGTGATCTCCAGAGGTCCCTTCCAACCTCAACCATTCTGTGATTCTGTGATGATGTTTCACACTCACGTGGGAGATATTCATAAAGGGAATGACATAGGGTCTATCTGGAAGTCGATTCAAGATAAAAACCAAAAACCTCCCCTTCATGACTTGTGTAGAGAACTGAATGAATTGGGCCATATTCACATCATTAAGGTCTGTCATACCTGGATGTCTGATGTCCTGCTTAGTTCTGGGTTCCTCTCCAGACTGCTGAGAAACTTCTCAGGCTCATCTGAGCCTCCTCTTTCCACTCACTTCTCACTGGATGTCAAAACACATTGAGAGCTATAAATCACCATCCAGTGTCCTGGCCTAATAACCTGCTACCAATGTTCTTTCTGCAATTGGATCAAACCTTGTATCTACCTTGGTTGTCCCAATCTGAAGACTCTTTTCTAGATTTTTTAATCTTCCACAAGTTCGAGTGCTCAAACAAATCTATCTTCAGTAATTACAGGGTCTCAATCTCTAGCAGTTATCCTCTCAGTCATCTCCAGTGGAGAAGTACCAGCAGGGCCATGAGTTCCACCAGAGAACTCACCAGGACAGATTGCAGAGGCAGCAAGGACTGAGCCTTAGCCTTCCAAAACCTGGAGCTGAGCTCCCACCTGGGCCAGCCGCCTTCTGCCAGAAGAAGGAGCCTGGGTCCACAGTCGCATTTGGGTGGGAAAGGGTGTGGGCGGATCTCAGTCCCTGGGTGGACATTCAGCAGCATTAGCAGAAGGCTGGGGAGGGTGAGACCTGCTCTCCAGCCCAACCTTCAATGCCATCTGACTTGGAGACCCTCTGCAAGGGGGTCTCCCTCGCTTCCTCAGTGTACACGTATTGGGAGGTCTCATTAGTTGCATGTTGGGGAAGCACTTGGAGGACTGACACACACAACTTTGAAACTTCTCTTCCTATTTTCTTCTTTTCCGAAGAGAATAGTCTGAGCCGTCTCTTCCTTAGCCTCCTCTCCATATCCAGACTCTCAGGAGCGCGCATCAAACTTGGGCTGCACAGAAAGCATAAACACACACTGCTAATTTACACTTTAAGAGGCAGAAGAGAAACCTTTCTCTTCGACTTACCATTTGTTACTCAAATGCCTTTCACCCTGTCACAGTTACTGGGGGAAAGCTGCTGAACTGGAGCCGTAGAGCTCCTGCACAAGGCTTCTTGATGTAGCGTATGGACTGAACATCAAGTGGACGGCTGTGCACAAAGGTGTGGTTACCATGAATCATTTATTACCCCAGCTAAAGCTTTAGGAACAACATTCACTAATGTAAAAGATAACTTGACTCTGGGAATACTGCTGTCACGCTGGCTGCATATTTTACAAGGGGAAAAGATTCCTTTAGGTCTGTTTGTTGCATTAACCCTTTCAAGCCTGCACTTTTACTGCAAGGACAGTTTGATCTTTTATTTTCCTTGCAAGCAGAGAATACCAAACAGCAGCCTGAGTTTTTCTTTAAGTTTCTATACGGTACACCCAACCATTTGAAAAGACTTGGGGGCCTGGAAAATGTTCGAAAAGAAAGCTCTCAGTGGAGGCAGGAGCAGCGTATCTTTATTTCTGTCTGTATCCAATTGTGCAGCTACCTTGAAAACATTTGAGCCACACTGCAAGATTATAAATAACAATAGTGGAAAAACAGCACATCCTGTCCTCTGTGCATCACCAGAACATAGCCTCAGCCAGAATTTATCTAAGGGCAAGTATAAATGCAAAGTAGGAAAATTTTCCCTTATTCAACAAGAGATATTAAATTAATGATTCTCTAGGACGCTCCAGAATACTTCCTTAATCAGTCCCAGTTGGTGGTTTGATGTCAAGAAGAACCTTGTGCGCCGGTCAGCGCACCAGCATGGCACAGAGGTACATACCACGCATTCCCGGTGGGAGACCACTGCCAAACACATAGAATTTATGCTTTTCTGCACAGAAAGAGCAGCCAGATAACTTCAATCTGAATGACCTTCCGCTTAGATTAAGAAGAACATGAAGGACTACTCCAACTGCATGTCTCTTTCTGACAGTCTGCACTGAGATTAATGCTAAATGGCTATCTATCTCTAGAAGGAGCAAGGAGCTTACAAATTTAAACGCATAATATCTACAGTACAACAGCTGAGCTAAATGATGCCCATTCTGCCTCTAGCTGCAATTTGGTGACCCTCCAAAAGGCTAGATTATTGTCAGTGACCCCTCCAGAAGCTTGGATATTTACTTGCCCTTCTTTGGCCCACAGAAATAGCTCGAAAAGTGAGAGAAGAGCCTCTCTTGCGGCTTGTCAAGGCTTCTTCTAGCAATAAGCAGAAACGCCGAGGCACCACAAATAGAATGAACCAGGGGAAGAAGAACACGGGCTGGGGGAGCTGCTCGCCGGGGGCGGCTGCAGCAGGTACCGCAGCCCCCCTGCGTCGCTGCCCTGGCGGGCGCCTGCCCAGGGCTCTGCCAAGCGCCAGTGCCCGCTTCCTGCTCGAGCGTGCTTGGGTTCTGCGAGGTCACCCGCCCTCAGCCATCCCCAGGACCTGACACACCTCACTCTGAACCGGAATGGGCTTTTTTGACCCACACTTGGCTTACATAAGTTCCTTTTTATGTATATACAGCACTGCGCGAGGAAGGGCTGAAGGACATACAGCTGTTTGCTTCCTTTGGTGAGAACACGATTTCTTCTCCACCACGCCGATCTACCCCCTCAAACACTTCGGAAACCTTTTTCTCAGCCACCACCGGGTCAGCCGGCCAGGCCCCGTGGGACGGTCACTCAGAAACCTCCTCACAACGGCTAATTGTTGAGCATCGCTGAATACTCATCTCTCCTCCGGGGCTACTCATCACACGCTGAAACACACGGGCTTGGGCGGTGGGAAACCGGACCCCGCGCTAACTCACTGCCCCGCAGCTCGCTGGCAAGCGGTGCCGCTAAGCCACTTCGCTTAAGACCAAGCAGAAGAAACCCCCCAGTGGGAAGGTGCCTCCTCACCGGCAGTCCCTCCCTCCCCCTGCAGCCACCCCGAGCTCATTCCACACATCTATAATGAATCAGGCTCCAACTCATTAATAAAAAATGACAAGCCATCGTCTCATTGAATCCTCCACGCTGGAACGGCATGCAGATAAAACCCCCAGCTCTCTCTCCTCAATTCCTCTGTGGCCCGGCAGCTAATGAGACTATGAGATGGACAGGACAAAGTGAGCTGCAATTGCACAGAACGTAACTCGCGAGAGAAGGGGAAATAACCTTTTCATTACAGTCATATGACTTTAATTTTAATGCCTTCTTTTTTTATCTATGCTAACAAAACGGCAGGAGCAGAGGCCTTGGTAGAGCCACCACCCAGGTCATCGAGTTGTAGGAGTGTCACGAGACAAAGGAGCTGAGCTCTGCCATAGTAATGAGCTGCTCCTTGCTTCAGATCCCAACACGTCCTGCGAGCCAACGTGATTCAGGAGTGCAAGATTTCTAAGCATTAACAAAAATCAAATATTAGGGAAGTCAGATAAAATAAGCAACCTAATGAGATTTGCAGACACCAAACTCTCTCCGGGGAGTTTGCTGGTCACTTTGAGTCACAGACACTTTAATCATTCCTCCTAAACTCCTCTTCATCTATTGCACCTCCGATCCACCACTATAACACTCACAAAGCCACAAATCTAATGTTCTGCATTTCCAAGTGAGATGAGGGGTCAACAAAAGGAAATGGTAAAAACAAATTGCATTGTCTACTCCATATTAAGAACTGCATCTAGCAACATCCTTATTTAATAATCTTGAGTTAGAGGAATCTTGAGGAAATACAAATTACAGACCACAATTTCATATATACAGCACCAACTTTATTCTGCCTAGCATCCTTCATGGGAACTACAGCCCAAAACATCTTACGCAATTAGAGGAATAAATAACAGCAGAGAGGGAGAGAGGAGAAGACAGTGCGTCCAAGAGCATCAGGAAGGGAAAGCGTCCATCTGAGAGGTGGAAGGAGATGGAAGGTGGACACAGAAGGTCGGCAGTCCCACCAGCAACGAGGGGTGCAAGAGGCAACCTCCCGCAGGGACAGCGCGACCGGCTGGGGGGGTGCGACGTGTCCCTGCAGCAGCCCCGCTTCCAACAGCCGGCCCTCAGCTGCTGCCTTCCCCTCCTGTCTAACTTTGGTTTTAATCCCTTTAATTTGCACACGATGGAGATCTCTGCTACAGTGCTGTAGGTCTGTGGTTCAAACCCCACGGGTGGTTGCGAAGGAAACAGAAATATCATATTTGGGCATAGCGGAACTGGGGTTTTTCTATGAAGAAAACAAAGAAATTTCACTTTGGCAAATCAGGAAAAAAAATGTTTTCTTGTACGAAACAAATGAGATCAATTCAAGAGCTCCAAAGGAAATGCAAAAGTGTGGGCTTTCTAGACTATATTGCATATATTAATACAGGCTTTAATTACATACTGACACATCATTTTTGTCCCCAGAGCCTTTGCCTTAACCTCAAGGGAATCACTCCACTAGGGCAGATGCTCAAGGAGGGAAGACGGTCATTAGAGTGATGCAAGCAGGAGGTGCAGCACCGCACCAGCCATCAGAAGTAAAATATGGCTAAGTACTGGTGGGCGGCTGGGATTTTTAGCTCTAGGGTGATATATAACATGAGCTCATAGTTATTTGTAATGCGATAGTGTTATCTAAAGCTCCAGCAAAAACCATCTCTGCCCCACTGTTTGTGAGGAGATGACCCTGGTCCAAAGAGTCTGTGGTCACAGCAGATGACAAAATATAACTGGGGGACGGGGTGGAGTAAAATCACGATAACACTGAGATAATGAGAACTGGTGCTAAAACGCTACAGTTAAAATGGGCCAGCTGCTCTGTCATTCCCAAGAGCCTGGATCCGAGCTTAGCGATGCTACTGCTAGTTTGGTCCAGGCCAAATATACGGATGATTCAACAGGAAGGCCAGGAACTGCCCGTATCCCAAACATCTTCGGCCAGCCCACCCCTGCAGCAGGAATAATGAAGTCAGTTTTGCAAACAAAAGTTGTGCATCTGCCAGTGGAGATTGCAGATCGCACATTCCTGCACCACGACCAGACAACAGGAAAAAGAGCAGCGCGTTGTCCCGGGGTCAAGTATTCTTTTCTCTTTCTCCCTTGTGTGCTGTACACAGAGGGAGATTATGTTTGCTTTCTGGAAA